>CM076570.1:450765566-451134785 GCA_034641835.2 Pinus albicaulis | reverse complement strand
GTGGGCCTAGGAATCCTTGATTGGTGAATGGAAGGATATATGGTAAAGCATAGAGGTCGTTTTCTCTCCATCATGCCTACAAATTTTGGGTTGGGATATATTTTAAGGCCTGGAGATTGTGTCTTAGTTTAGGGCTTAGTAATCCCTAGATCGGACTGTGGATCGTGGTAAGTCCTGAGAGACTAGGTGACAGGAAAATTCCTCATGGTGTAGGTGGAGAAATCTGGTGGAATCCATGCTTTTTGGTCCTAGTGATCGGGTGGAGATCATGATAAAGCATGTGTGGCATATTTATTGTTTTGGCCTAGTGATATAGTGTCTATTATTGTAAAGCCTAATTTATATTTATCAAGGTGACGTGGTTTAGCCTCAGGATGTAGTGGTTGTTTCTTTCAGTTTGAGTCCCACATTAATTCTTGGAATATGGCGCAAGGGTGATTGGTTGAAGAGATATTAGGCTTGACCAATCTATGGTCCGGTGCAATGTGGAAGTCACATCCCCAGTTTGCTTTTGCATTCACTAATAAGAGGTTCTCTCCTTGACATATTATGTGTAAATGTATTAGTTGATATGTAGATTCCATGGTTGATGTATCCTTGATATTTTTTTTGTTATTATGCTGGTTATGAGCATCTATTCTAATAGTGATGATGTATTGTTATCCTCATGTTTTTATTTGTAAATGAATAAAAAATGTATATATGACCTAATAGATGATATTGTAGCTAATGATGTAAGGGAGTAATGATTCTTAAAGATTCTCATATAAGTATGAGGTCCCTATGTTAATATATGTTGTTTACACCTGTATATTACATATTTTTGATATGTTTGATGAAATGCCTGTCATGGCTAGTAGGGGTCTAGTATAGGTTTTGTCATGATTTTTCCAATACATCATTGTTTCGTTGTTTTATTTCATTCCTAAAATTTTCATAGAGTTTAGGGTAATGACTTGGGATCTGGGCCTAAAAAGTGCCTTAAATCTCGTGGACGTAGGCACATGTCTAGGAAATATAGTCCCTGGATGCAGGCATGTAGGCTTGTGCATGTGTCCAAAGCCTCCGAGGCATAGAAATAAAGGCTTGTGGGAGCAATTGAGGATTTAATGGCCTCAAAATTCAGTGGGACCCATGGGCTAGATACCTGAGTGGTTGGGGTGGTTCGTTGGAGTCTTGTTGTTGATGTGGAAGTTTTGTGTGATGTATGTGTATGTATTTTGTTGTGTAGTACACTAGATGTCTAGGTGTATGTATTGTTTTGTGTTGTACAGCAGGTATGGGTGTATGTGTCGTGTGGTGTTGTACGCGTTGTGAGGATGTATGTGTTCTACATTATGTGTGTGTGTAAGTAGTTGAAGAGAAGGCACTGGGCCTTTTTTGGGTGAGGAAATTGATCGGGTGTGTGTATAGAGGAACAAAGGCATAAGTAAGGACCAACAAATGATAAGTATCAATATTTTATTTCAGTTTTATTATGCATGTGATATTTGATTCTAACTTATGATGGTTACATGTGATTTATGATTGTGGTTTATGGTGATTTCATGTGATTCATGATTTTAATTTATGATGGTTGTGTTTTGAGCTAACTAGATGTGATGTTTATACACAATGATTTCATCAAACAACTGGTTTGACTTGTTGTGACAAGAAGTCAACAAAATTGCAAGTGTACCTTATTGACGAGCTACCAATGAAGTATAATGTGAATTTATTTCAATTTATTTTGAATCTAATGGTGGTTATGTACTTGGTACAGAAATCACATAAATGTCTGATTAGGTGGTTGAAACTAATTGAAAGGATTAGAAACGAAAACAAAAGGGATTGAAACATGCAGTAGTATGTTGGTAAAGCACTTGAGGAGCACAAACATTGTGGGTCAACTGATTACCATGAGCATGCTATGATTGCTATGATGTTTTTTAGGTAGGTATATGCCTGGGTTGTTTGAAATTTTGATGTGAGTAATCCTTGCCAAGGGATGGATCACCCAGGATAGGGGATATCGCAGAACTTGGAAGGTGAGTGACGACATAGAAGGGAATCACCAGTTTTCCCAAGAGACTACGTAGAAGAGAAGGGAAGGTTAGGGGATGGATTTTTTTTAGTATTTAACATTGCAGGATGGAATCAGATGCACATTGGGAGTGTGCCATGGAACAATGCGCCAACAACTATTCACTGAGGGTAAAGTAGTGGAGGATTGTAGTGTTGTACATTGGATGCAGATTTGACTTTGGAAGTGGATTTTGAACTTCCTGGGAAGGAGGTTAATCCTAGTATTAATTTGAGGTTGGAGGTGTGAGCATCTGGATTACCTTTTTGTTGATAAAATCATCGTATCCTTTTATTTTTTAGTTGATAAAATGCACATATGTGTATATTATTGTAAATATTGTATTGAGATAGATTTATAAATCTCCATAGACAATATGGTTGTATACATGGATACCATTGTAAATACTACAACAAATTGTGTTATAAACCTCCATAGGAAGTATGGTTTATTTTCAGCAGTTTGCTGGTTTATAGGTGTCTTTGAACACCAAGGATGGTGTTCCCCCAAGGGGGAGGTTTCTGTAACAAACCTGGTAAAAATTCCATGTAATAAAATTTAATAAAGGTAATATAATAACAATGGTTGATGGAACACTTATTCCAAGATGAATGTTGGGAAAAACATCCTAGTGGGCATTCATTTCAATTTATTATGGTTAAGAAAATTGGAAAAGGAAATGGCTAAGTCTATTGAAAGGTAAGATACATTATTTGGCACATTTATTTTATGAAAATTATGGAAAATAGGAAAAAAAAGAGGTGAAGGGTCACAGGTTACATGTGAGGAGGAAAATGAAGAAAACAGAGGCATCATTAATAAAAAGGGTTCTGAGGATCAATTCGAAAGCATTTGGCTCATATATTTTGTCAGTTCAGTTTTGGATCTCTCTCATTATTCTCTCTCTCTCTCTCTCTCTCTCTCTCTCTCTCTCTCTCTCTCTTGGACACAATTTTCTTGGATCACTTTGGCATTGGATCAAGAAAGGAAAATATGGCAAGAGGAAGGAAGGACCAAGCAAGGAAGAGCAAGATCAAGAAGCTATAGTAGGGTTATTTAAAAGTATCGAATTGCATGTGTGATTTCCTTGATATATTTTTCATCAGTGATATTGTATGTGGTTATTTTTTTTCATGGCATGGGTTTTTCTAGGTTTGAAAATGTTTTCAGCCTAGGCTTCCCATTTCGGGATAGCCATGGTGTGATTGAGTTCTCGTGTTTTTATTGAGCTATATTATCAGATGGATTCAAAATTGGGTGAGGTAGATCTTCGAAATGATATAACACATGGCCTAGTAACCCTTGAACTAGATTATGGATTGCAGTAAATCCTAATAGTGTGTTTCCTTAGTGGGCCTATGAATCCTCGACTGGTGAATGGAGGGATTTATGGTAAATCCTAGAGGTAATTTTATCTGCATCAAGCGTAGGAATCCAGAGTTGGGATATACAATAAAGAATGAAGGGCATGTCTCGTTTCAGGTCCAATTAATCCTTGGATTGGATTCTGGATTACGGTAAAGCTTGAGCGAATAGGAGACAAAAAAATTCCTCACGATATAGGTGGATAAATCCAGCAGAATCCATGCTTGTTTTGGCCTAGTGATCTAGTGGAGATCATGGTAAAGCCTCTATGAAATATTTATTGTTTTGGCCTAGTGATATTTTGTGGATTATAGTAAATCCTGATTTCTATTGATCATTGTGAGGTGGTTTAGCCTCTGGATGCCCTGGTTGTTTCTTTCGGTTGGAGTCCCACATTCATGATTGGAATATGGCATGGGGGTGATTAGCTGAAGAGATATTTGGAAGTCCCATCCCGAGTTGGATTTTTTATTCACTAATAAGAGGTTCTCTCCTTCAAATTTATGTGTAAATGTAGTGATTCATATATGGATTCTATGGCTGATGTATCCGTGGAATTTTTGTTGTTATTATGCTGGCTATGAGAATGTATTCTAAAAGTGATGATGTATGCCTCTCCTCATGTTTTTATTTGTAAATGAATAAGAAATGTATCTATGACCTAATAGATGATATTGCAACTAATGATGTAAGGGAGAAATGCTTCTTAGATATTCTCAGATAAATATGAGACCCCTATGTTCAGATATGTTGTTTACACCTATAGATTACATATTCTTGATATGTTGGACAAAATATTTGTCATGGCTAGTGGGGTTCCAGTCTAGGTCTTGTCATGATTTAGCAAATACATCATTATTTTGTTACTTTATTTCATTTATGAACTTCTCATTGAGTTCTGGGTAGTGGCCTGGGATCTGGGCATGAAAAAGTGCCTTAAATCCCATAGAACAGGCACAAGTCTAGGAAATTTAGTCCCTGGAGGTAGGAATGTAAGATTTTGTGTGCGTCTAGAGCCTCCCATACAAAGGAATGGAGGATCATGGGAGATTCAAGGCGTTTAATGGTATAAAAACTTAGTCGGACCGAGGGGCTAGTTATTTGAGTGGTTGGGATAATTATTGGGAGTCTTATTACTGATGTGAAGTTCTGTATGATGTGTTTCCATCAATTCAACTTCCTTAAGGTTAGTTCATAGTATCCTCTCATCATATGTTTAACTCAATTGGTCGGTTACTTGGGTAGATATGGGAGGATGGTGTTACAACCATACTTACTTTGATTTACTAGTTATATGTGAAATTCATTCATTAAAATCTTTCTAATAATTTGAAATAACAACTAATATTAGATCTAAGCATGTGAGATTCTCAATAATAATCACATTTTTTTGAATGGAGATGGTATCATTTAGATTCTTGTAATAAAATTATGCTTTGACTACGTTTGGATTGAGGATGCAAATTTTATCAAAATATGATGACACTTTTTATAAAACTAATAGTATTTGATGTTTAATGAGGGTGAGCTTGGGAGTGGTCAATAGGGTTAAAATATTACATGGGCTACGTGATTGGGTGATCAACTAAGAAAGGGAGGTGTAGAGCTATTTTTTTTATAAGCTCTTGATGCTTACTAAATAACTTTATGAAATATGGGAGTCTCACATAAATCCAACTCATATTTAAGAGTGGGTAATAAATGAGAATTAAATTTAACAATATATACCTCTTCTACATCTAAAATTTGACAATGGAGTTTCAGGTTAATGAAGATATTGATATTATTGTATCAATTGTCTTGAAAATTACATGAGGTGCACACAATGTGTTAAGATATTTTGGTGATATCCTATTGTATATAAATTCTCTCCAATGTCATGGCATAAATTTTCCAATTAAGAGGAAGGCTATGCTTAGCCTCATATTTGATATTAACATAAAAATTGTAGTTCCAACTTTAGAGGACCAAGTTTCCAACTAGGTCAAAACATAAACTTCCACATGTGAATGGTCAATACCTTGAACTTGTTTGCATCTATCATATATACTTGAGCATTCAACATAATTTACAAGACTTGAAACAAATATTCCAAGTATTTTGTATCCTTAGCACCCTAAAACACAAGAAAATTTAAAATACTCACACTAAAAAAGTTGGTGGTGGCATCTGGCAGGACAATAATACATTGATCATCTCTTTCATATTTTGTACAACTATGATCCATTTGTTACAATGATCTTGTCAATAATATTTTATAATTTCATATAAAGTTTTATACATTCCCTTGTAGAGAGCCTAAGTTAAATGTGGTAGTTCAACCCTATTACACTTGTTTGACAAATTTTTGGAGTAGAATATTTTGCAAAATAAAAATTCCCTAGTGAATCTCACTAACAGCATGATGCATGTTCTTGTTATTTTGTGGGAACACTACTTTTTAGATTTTTTAGACTAGTAGAGGACATTAAGATCTAAACATATTGGGTTGTGAGAAGGGTTGAAAATAATTCAAGAGAATTATGTAGGTATTATAAAGAAAATAGAATTATGAAATAATGCACACTTCCATAGATTCCTTAACAAAATGGGGTGGACTAAATGAATAAAAAAACATAATTGAGTGTGCTAGAGGTATGATTAAATGTAATAATATTTCTAATTGGTTGTAGGATGAATTTGAACTATGTATTTACAAAATATAAGATAACCAATTGCATTCCTAGGGCATACAACTATTTTTAAATATTTATTTATATACAAACAATTTTTTAATCATTTGAAACTTTTTAGGAGTAAAGGATTTTTCCACATTATAAAAGGAAATAAGATTAAACTAAATGAAAAGACATAAAATGTATTTTTATTGGTTATTGTGTTTGTTGGGTGTGGAGCTTGATTATCATCTTGATTTAGAGGTCTTTGTTTCAGCCAGATGTATACCCAAGGAAGTCTGTACAAACCTCCATGCGAGGGGAGATTTCTACTCCTGCGAGGGTTCGGGGGGTGGGGCATCCCCCCTCGCTAGGATGTCTATGAGCCAACGGTCCCCCAACACGGGTTCGGGTGTAGCGCCCTCAAAGCTAAAAATAGATGTAAATTTTCCTTGTAAAATATTGTAATTTCGTAGTCAATCTGGGTCATTTATTAGGGGGATGATCTGAAAATAGAAGTTATGTTTAATTTAGTTTTTTTAACCCTAGAAGGAAACACCTCTATTGTATGAGGGAATTGTATTGTGGCTATGTTTTGAGAGTGTATTCTGAGCGAGAAATAGAAAAGGGGATTGTGTGATATAGTAGTAGATATTACAATGTATGTGATGTAGGTTGTGCCTCTTCAATTTGCCGGATAATATAAAGGAAGGATTGTTTGTTTCTCTTTGCACATAGCCCAAGCTAGGCGAACCGCATATATTTGCATCTCTCTAGTTTTATATGTTTTCTATGTTTGTATTAACGCATATTTTTATGTGTTACATTTATTTATAATATATAATTTTCTAACAGTTGGTATCAGAGCCAAAGATCTATTTGGCTAATAAACTCACAGGAAAGAAGGGTTCCTTGTTTGAGTGGGAGAAATTATGGAATATTGTAGGTTTAGGGTCGAGACATTTAATGACCAAAACTACCCACTATAGAAGATGCATATGGAATATTATATGTATCAGAAAGATCTGTACCTACCATTGAGTGAAAAAAATTCGTCGAGTATGATAGACGTAGAATGGGAGATTTTTGACAGAAAGGCACTTGGAACAATACATTGTTCCTCGCGGTGTCAGTAGCCCTCAATCATTTAAAGGAAACGACAACAAAGGGTTTAATGACGACATTGACCATACTATATGAAAAAGCCTCGGCCTCAAATAAGGTATTTATTATGTAAAGTTTATTTAAAATGAAGATGTCAGAAGTTGGATCTGTTGCTGACCATTTAAATGAATTTAATATGGTTACTAGTCAGTTAAGTTCTGTAGGGGTAAAATTTGATGATGAAGTTAGGGATTTGTTATTTATATGCTCATTTCCAGAAAGTTGGAATGGTTTAGTTATGGCCATTAGTAACTCTGTCTCTAGATCTAGTACTTTAAAGTTTGATGATGTTGTTGGCACTATCCATAGCATGTAAATGCAATGGAAAAGCTTCGGAGAGACATCAGGTACTGCTTTGAGTGCATAGAATAGGGGAAGAAAAATGGAAAGAGGAAAGAGCACATGATATCACAGTAAATCAAGGAAAGGCAGATCCAAGTCCAGATCAGGGATATTGTGCTGTAAGTGTGAGAAGAAAGGATTCTTGAAGAAAGACTATAAGTCTTGGAAGGGAAAAGAAGAAGACACAAAACAAGAAAAAAATCATGAAGCGGATGTGACAGGTGATGTGTTGAAATATGATTTTATTCTTTCTTTAGAAAATGTTATTGATGCCTAGGTGGTATATTCATGGGCCTCATTCCATGCCACACCTTATAAGAAACATTTTCATGACTATGTTCAAGGATATTTTGGACAAGTTCGTTTGGGTGATGATATACCCTGTAAAATCGTTGGAATGGGTAAAGTTCTCATAAAAAAATAGAATGGAAACCAATGGTTATTAAAGGAGGTAACGAATGTTCAAGATCTGAAAAAAAATATGATTTCAGCAGGGTAGTTAGGAGGTGAAGGTTGTGTGACAAATTTTACAGATAAAACCTGGAAGGTCACTAAAAGAGCCTTGGTAATAGTGAAAGGAGAAAAGGTTGGTACATTGTATTTATGCAATGGTATTTCTAATTGTGTTAATTCTTTAAACTCCATAGGAGAAGTTGAAACATTATGACATCATAGGCTCAAACACATGAGTGAGAATGGGAGGAATATTCTTCACCCAAGATATTTGTTTCCAGGTTTGAATAATATTGATTTGGATTTCTATGAGAATTATGTTTATGGAAAATATAAGAGAGTCAAATTTATTCAAGTTGGAAAAGGAAAGAAGAGAGAAAAATCGATCTTGTGCATAAAAATGTACGGGGACCTGCTTAGGTATCGTCTCTCAGTGGCTCTTGTTATTATGTTACTTTTATTGATGATGCAACTAGAAAATTTTTCATTTATTGTATTCAGAATAAATCTTATGTATTTGGTAATTTCAAGAAATGGAAAGTTTTGGTTGATATAGAGAGAGGAAAGAAGTTGAAGTTTCTCAGATCAGACAATGGAGGTGAATATTGTAGCAAAGAGTTTGATAGGTATTGTTCATAGCATGGAATTCGTAGAGAGAATATAGTTCCAAGAACACCATAGGAAAATGGTGTCTTAGAAAGGATGAACAGGACAATCATGGAGTGTGCAAGGTGCGTGAGATTGCATGCAGGATTGCCATTACAATTGTGGGTAGATGTTTTATATACTTATTTTTATCTAACAAACATAGGGACTTGAAATTCCTTGGATGGTGGTATTACAGAGGAGGCATGGATAGGAAAAAGGTAAAATGCTCTTTTTTAAAGCCATTTGGTTGTCAGGCCTTTGTCCATATTAATAAAGAAAATAGAACAAAGCTTTAGGTAAAATCAAATAAAGGTACCTTTATTAGATATGTTGTTAATGATTTTGGTTATCACTTATATGATTATGAAAATCAAAAAATCATTAGGATTAGAGATGTAATATTCAATGGAAAGGTCGTGTATAAGGATTAGTTGTAGGAAAAGAAATAGGAAAAATAAAACAAAGAATACATAGTTCTTAATGAGATCATAGAAAAAGAAAAGGTGCCTGAAAATAATAATAATAAACAACCACAAAAAATAAAACCACTACAACAATAAAAGTCACCACAAACACCTGAAAGTGGTGTCAGAAGATCTACAAGGATAAGTAGACCCCCTAAACGATACTCTCCTTCATTATATTATGTATTATTGACTGATTAAGGTGAACTTGAATGTTATGATGAAGCAATGCAGGTAGAAAACAGGAAGAAGTGGGCACTAACCATGAAAGAAGAGATTGATTCCTTGGTACATAACTAGACTTGGGACTTAGTCAGGTTTCCTATAGGTAAAACAACATTGCAAAAGAAATGGGTTTATAGGTTGAAGGAAGAAGATGGAGGAAAATAGAGGTACAAAGCTATAATTATGGTGAAGGGGTTTTCAAAGAAGGTATTGACTTTAATGAATTTTTTTCTCCCATTGTTAAAATGACTTAAATCAAAACTATTTTTAGTCTTGTAGAAACATAATATTTTCATCTTGAACGATTATATGTAAAGACAACTTTTCTCCATGGAGATTTGGAGGAAGAGGTCTATATGAATTAACCACAAGGATATGAGGTCAAAGGGAAATAAAAACTAGTGTTTAGGTTGAATAAGAGCTTGTTGGATTAAAATAGGCTCCAAGGCAGTGGTATCCTAGATTTGACACATTTATGTTTGAGCAAGGTTATACTAGATGTCACTCTGATCATTGTGTTTATCTGAAAAAGAAAAATGATGGTAGCTATCTTATATTTTTATTGTATGTAGATGACATGCTTGATGCAGGGTCTAACATTCAAGAAATAAATGTGCTCAAAGGAAAATTGGCAAATTCATTTGCAATGAAGGATTTGGGAGCTACAAAACAAATCCTTGGTATGAGAATAACTAGAGACAGGAAAAATAAAAAATTAACATTATCTGAGATTGAGTACATACAAAAGGTGTTGGAAATATTTAATATGCATAATGCAAAACCAGTTAGTATACCTTCGGCTATCCATTTCAAACTTAGTAAGGAGATGTGCCCCAAAACCCAAGACTAAATGGATTATTTGTCTAAAGTTCCATGTGCATCAACAATTGGAAGCTTAATGTATGTAATGGTCTGCACAAGGCCTGATATTGCACAAGCAGTGGGAGTTCTAAGCAGGTACATGCAAAATCTAGGAAAATAACATTGGATGGCAGTGAAATGGATTCTCACATATTTTAGAGGTATCACAAATCAAGCATTATGCTTTAGTGGTTCAAACATTTGTCTACATGATATGTTGATGCAAATATGGCATGTGATAGAGATAACAAGAGGAGCACTATATGTTATGTATTTACTATAGGTGGAACAATTGTTAGTTAGATTTCAAAAATTCCAAGTGTTGTTTCACTTTCAACAATGAAATTAGAATATGTCGCTCATATAGAGGCTAGTAAATATATGATCTGGTTACAAACGTTTATGGATGAATTGGATAAGAAGCAGGAGATGGGCAGGTTATACAGTGATAACCACAGTGCCATTCATCTTGCAAATAACTCAACATTTATTTCCAATACTAAACACATGCAACTAAAGTACCATTTCATATGGTCAGTGTTCGAAGCTAGACAGTTGAAGCTAGAAAAAATACACACTAGCAAAAATCCTACAGATATGTTAAAAAAATTGTAAGCAGGGAGAAACTACGATTTTGCTCATTTTCAATTGGTATTCAATTATGATGATGAATATGAGAAAAAACCTAGTCCAAAGTGGAGTCGTTTTCCAACAAATGATGCAACATTGGATTTTCTACAATCAATCTCCAAGTGGGAGATTGTTGGCCGTGGAGCCTGATTATTATCATGATCTAGAAGTATTTGTTTTAGCAGGATGTATACCACAGGAAGAATGTACACCCATCCATGTGGGGGGTGCAGGGGTGCTTTCCCTCCCCATGGGGGTTTGGGGGTAATGAGCTTCAATATTGCAACAAGAATGTTTCAACTCCCAAGGCTACCAACTTTAATTATTAACCCGGGGCTTGTACAAACATAAGAGGTATCAAAAATGTATGTGTAGCACACAAAGTGTTATTATTTTGTTGATTTGATGTAATGGAGTTAATTTCATAAAATAAAAGCCTAAAGTGATTGTAGAAATGGAGTTTTCTCTTTGAAAATAAATTAATCCTAGGCAAGAACAACAATTTTTAATTGAAATCCTAAGAGCATGAATTCAAATAAATAAGGCTAATATACTTTGTAAAAATGCATCTCCTAAGTGGTTTTTATTCTTCCTAAATCACAAATTTAGATCTTGGGGGTCATGATTAAATCCTAAGAGACAAAAACAAATCTTTGGGAGAAAATCTGTTCGAGTTTACACGTGCTACAAGAGTGCTACAAGATTTTCCTTTTTTGCTACAAGAAGTATTGTTCTGGAGATAAATAATTAAATGACTAAGTAAATAAAATGAAAATGGGGTGGGAAAAATATTTTTCATTAATTATGATTTTTTTTGTCTCCATTCCAAGTGGAATCACTCCAAAATAACCATGTTCACACGTGCTAAAAAACAATAGAAAAATACTACTTTAAAATTTAGAAATTCAAGAACTAGTGAGCTAGTTAATCTATCAAATTCCTAACCTAATCAAGTGAAAATGAAATAAGGTAAAATTTTTTATTAACTTTAACATTATTATGACCTAATAAAAGTAGAATAAATTCATATGAAGCTCATTAACCCATTATAAAAAATAACATAAATCTACTACTATTTCGCTACAAGACATTTCCAGAAATCTTATATTTGTGACTAGTAACCATATCCAAGTAGATTAATGATTGAAATGACCTTAAAAATTTATTAAAAGGATGAATAATGTTTTGAATCTGTAAAAAAACTGCAAAATAAATCACTTGAATCATTTAAATCAATCCTACAACAAGAAAAGAAACAATACTATGTACAGAAATATGCAAAACAGAAATGAGAGATGCATGTGAATAAGAAGTGAAAATAACATAAATAAATTGCACAAGAGGGCTCTAAGGCTCTTAGGATGGCCAAGCCCAAGGATACTTAGAGTCCTATGGAAGAAACCAATCCTTGGAATCTAAAAATGGTTCCAATCATCATTATTGATTCAGTCCAAGTACATCCTTGCAAGAAAAGAAAGTGGAGATGTTTATCCATAATAAGACTAAACGATACATGCCCCTAGATGAAAATTCAAATTGGAACTTATAAAAAGTGACGAGGAATAATTATTCTTGAAAGGAGGAAGCTTTCCCCTCCAAAATCCCTCAAATAGTGGATCCAGTTCTAAACACTAGGAATCTGCATTAAATGACAGGGAACACATTCATAGATTTTCTAAATCATTGGGGTTCCAGGATTAATCCAGAATTTCTCAATAATTTCATGATATTTTGTTCATTTAGTCTCCAATATTTATCCTCGAGTAGTAGGGAGAAAGTTCATAAAATATCTCCTTCCCCAAATCTTCATAATCTACCCAATATTCTCACAATATTATTCAAAAATAAATAATATTAGGCACAAATATCCAATTATATATAAAAATTCCTAAGAACATATTAACAACTAAAAAAAAATTATTAAGTGTAGAAGGAGAGATTTAATATATATTTTATGTGCCTCAGAAAGGTTAGATGGGCCTTAATTTATTCTAATTTAGAGGCCCATCATACCCCCTACTGAAAGTGTTGCTCATCCACTGATAAACCTAGTGACTTAATTGTGCCTCCTTCATGTCACTGGTGGCCACTCTTTTGTACAATCCTCGGTCATCTATTTTAAGAATATTCGTTTTAGTTTCTAAAAGCACAAGCAAAAAAATGTAGTTACTCTTTTCATGATTGTTTAACAGCCTTTCAAGCATAAAAAACAATTTCCTCTTTGAAATTGAACTCTGTTGGCTTATAGGTCTATTGTATTCACATTCCATCTTAACTTATTTTTTTCAAACATGTTTTTGTATAGAAAAATAACATCGTTTATAGAGACCATTAACCTGCCATTTTTCCCCTTTTGCAAGATTGGTTCTTGAAGATTTTTTACTTCGAAAAGGTCTTCAACATCCTTTTCCAACCTCCTGTTTCCTTTTTCCATCATTTGGACACCTATGAAACCCTAGAAATGACCTCATATGTGATCCTGTAGAAAATCTATTTTTCTTGTAGAAACTTTTGTGCCTGTAACAACTCTATTTTTCTTGTAGAAAATAATATTTTCATGTCAATAGGTGGTGGGTCCACATTTTAATTTTAATTATATTTTTTTCTCTTTTTTTTTCTTTTTTTTTTCCATGAAAAAAAAACTAAAAGTTATTTTTTTATAAATTTAATTCACCCTTAGTTACCCCTTGGCACTCCTTGTCTTCCATCGCAACTAACTTCTTACTACCTACTTTCTCAAGTCTACTTCTCTTTTGCCTTGTTTCTCTCCAACATGTGTGTGTGTCTTGGTGGAAATGTGAAGCTAACCGCTGAATAATGCCGAGGTTACTCTAGTACTAATTTTGGCTATAAAAAAACCTTTCCTTTTCACACTTTTAACGTTTTCTTAAGCTAGAATAGACTTGAAGGGTGAGGTTAGAGAGTTGCATACCTGAGCATTGCCCTTGATGTGTTTTTGTAGGTGTTATTGAGGCTACTGATAAGACTGCTGAAGCTACCTTTGGTCGTTCTGAAACTGCTACTAATGATCCTGAAGCTGCATATGATAATTTCTTGAAGGTCCTATTACTGGTAGCCTTGAAGATGTAGGTCTTCTAGGGTTTTTTTATTGTTGTTGTTTTTGCTTCGCATCCTTGGATAAAATGATGTTGTTGATAAGATCATGATGTGAGTGTTGTAGTTGATTATTTTTCTTCTGTACAAGTCTTCAGAGCATGATGATTCTTTGACTGATAAATATTTTGTGTTTGCAGTTTTCTTGTTGAGTCTTCACATGTATGTCTGTTGGTAGAGGGTACCCTTTATACAACCATTGTTGTGTTTAGATTCATATCACAAGTCTTATTTGTCTCCATGATTGGTCAAAACCATATTCAACACTTTTCTGGTGCTTACATAGGGCTCGCTATATGAGGTCACTTTTTCTTGTAAAAACCACTTTCTCTGCTTGTTTTAGGCTTCTAGATATGTATGAGTGATGAGGGCAACTGTGAGGTGGTATTAGGTTGATGTTAGGATGATTATAGAATGATGAGGAAGTGGTGTGGCCTTGGAAAAATGGAGTGAAGAAAATCTATTTTTTTTCAGAGAAAATTCAGTTACACAGGTGATAGTGAAAGGTTTGAGTGAAAAATCCTTGTGCTTGAGATGGAGGAGTGATGATAAGGTGGCAACAAATTATTGGAAGACTCTCCTAGTTGATTTTTTTACACACAAAGGCCCTTCAATACTATTGTTTGTCCTTGGTTCACCTGCATGTAGCTTGTTGTAACTTCCTATGGAAATTACAAAATTTCCTGTAGCAGTTCAGGACAACCCCTTGTAGTAGACTTGCTTTAGCCATATATATCAAAAGGTAGACATGATTTACCTGAAATTTTTTGAGCATGTTACCATCCTCATGCACCTCACCATAAACAATATCGGCTATTGAATGCATGAATCACACGAAAAATAAAAATGAATATAGGTGACGGAGGCCAATTTCTCACAAAATATGCACCAAAAATTGCTGAAATTGCGTGATCCCATTACCATCATATATATGCATTTCTCCATGAAAAAACTCGCCAAATGGATGCACGGTTTTTAAGATATATTAAAAATAATTTTATGATAAAAACCAAGACTTCCTGTAGCAAAATCAGGGTTTCTTGTAGCATTTTAAGACAACAAGGAAAATGAATGAGAAAATCTTGTAAATGGTGGGTGGATATTGGAAATGGATGAGGGTTATGTATTTTGTAGAATTTTTTTGAATAAATCACTTATTCAATGGAGATTAACCTGATCACACATCAATTTCGAATTGCATGCATAACACATAATCTCTTCTACAATTAATTGTCACATGCGGAAAGAATAGAAGCGATAGCACATCAAATCATCACACACATTAACACGGTATGTATGGGGAAAGCTTATAGCTGAAAACCCCCAGCTATAGTATAATATAAATGGAGAGAACATGCAGCAAATACATAGTACAAACTCCTCACAAGTACTCAGTACTATCTCCCAAAGCTACACAAAAACTAGCTTGGTTTTGAACAAGTCACAGGTTCAAAACACACCCACTACTTCTCTGCCTCTATTGTGCAATCAAGGCTGGTATAAATAGAGATCCAGGTTCGAATCTCACTGGCTTCAACTGCGCAATTGTCATTGGTAATTTCCTCCAAGTGTTATGCAAATCCCATGCAAAACTGATCCTCCAACTGATAGCTTTACTCACCCTTTCATCTACCTCTTCCACTGGTCTTTCATTGAACTGTTCATGCACTGAGTTAACTGATGTGTTCTTTTAGTTTAATAATGAGTTAATATCAGTGAATTAATTAATAATTAATTCACCCAACTCATCTCTAGCATAATCACAAGTTAAACTGATCATAACTAGTTAAACTAGTTAACCGGAACACCACCTCCATTAACTCCTCAATCAACTCCACCAAAACTCTGCCACATGAGTCTAACTGAAGTCTAACATGCAATAGCTCACTTAACTCATAGGAAATTCGAATTTCCTTATGTCAGCTGCATGCCCCACCTCTGGGGGTCAAACTGAAGTGCTCCAAGAGAGTAAACTGCTGTTTATAGTCTAAATATTATTAAGGGCAAATAATATTTGACTTCCATATTTTTAGGAGAGGCAGTCTAAAAATAGCCTGGGTCCTAAAAATAAGGGTCTCATCTATTTTACCAACATATTGCATACTTCAAGAATCTCCAACTGGAATCTCTGAATCATGCTCCGTATGTCTAAAAATAGACATAGTCTAAAAATAGATTTTTCCGACAAAAATCACATGTGTGGTCCCCACCTAGTTTAGGTGATCACTTTCCAACTAGGATCAGGAAAGATGTTTCAGGAGGCCTCCTTCATTGTTTCTTGTTGCCATTTTCAACACTCCCTCTCAACAAGAAAGGACTATCTTTGCATGCGACATGCAACTCCATGCATTCGCCCTGCAACCTTCACAAGTGCCATGCAACTCCATGCATGCGACATGCAACTCCATGCATTCGCCATGCACCCTTTGCATGTGCCATGCAAACTCATGCATGCACCATGCAACTCCATGCATCTGCTCTGCAACTCCTATGAAACTGAATAGGCTCCAAACAACTCAATCAGTCTTGATGCATCTAGCATCTATCATCAAAGTCTTCGACTTCTGCTGGTACCAACTGCACATGTCATCAGGAACTACTGCGCTGTTGAACTCTTGCACCCATGCACTCTTGCATTTGCTGTCAACTCTGATCCGCGCTCTAGTATCCGACACTGTCACTTTGATCTGCCTGCATCACTCCAACTGATCTTGCTACTACCATGCTGTGGGCACCTCATAGCCAAGTTCAACTCATGAGATCCACACCATCTCATGAATCTGCCCAGAAATCTCCTCATGGGATTACTCATGCATGTCGCCCCACCTCATACCTGGTGGTATAGCTGCATGCACTCCCTCTGCCCGTCTGGCACGAAATTTCTCTGCATGAGTGGTCTCTTCCACTCATGATCCTCTTGTGGCTGCTCCACATCCCGAGGTTCACTATCACCTGCATGCAAAACTTGCTCCCTCTCAAGCTTCAATTGCATGTCTTTCTCGCCTGCATGCAACACTTGCTCCCTCTCAAGCTTCAGTTGCATGTCTTTCTCCCGCTTCCCAACAATAGGAAGCTCCGTAGACATCCCATCTACTTCAATACCTGCATGCAAAACTTGCTCCCTCTCAAGCATCAGTTGCATGCCTTTCATGCACTTCCCATCAGCAGGAAGCTCCATAGACATCCCATCTACTCCAAGTCTGTAGAGATTCTTTGCCCGAATCCCAACCTTCTTGACCTGTCCTCACGCTGCATGTTGAGAGGCTCCCTCTCAACCACCAAGTCACTAACCTCTGCTTTGCTCCTCAAAGCTTTTCATGCATCTTGTACCTCAGTGCATGTAGATTCTTGGCTCGCGCACATTGCAATTGTCCCGCCATCGCAAAATTTTCTAGCAAAAGAGCTGATTTTAAATCGATGATATCTCCCTCATCCGAGCTCCGATTCGACCGATTTTTTTTTTTCAATTTGGGTGTTTTTCCGCAAGGAATCCAAATATGCTATTTGTTTCTGAAATATTACACAAAATATTTTCAGATATTCCCTACAAACTCGCGCACCCAAAAATTCTCGCTCTCATTCCATGTAGAAAATTATATACAATATGCATGTATATTTCCAGCTTTCTCCATCTTGATGTTTCTTGAGTTTATCCTAAAACTCAATCGCTTCCGATCTACACTTGAGAACAAATTATTTCCAAATCAGAGATTGACTGCATGGGCATTCACCAGATCTTTCACCTTACAAAGAAGGATGAATATTCCGGAGGCTACCTGGCCCGCATGCAGACTCTGTCCGAGGAAATAAGTTTGCAATCACCGTAATAGATCTCGACAATTAATCTCGCTCTGATACCATGTAGAAATTAGTTGAATAAATCACTTATTCAATGAAGATTAACCCGATCATACATCAATTTCGAATTGCATGCATAACACATAACCTTCTTCTACAATTAATTGTCACATGCGGAAAGAATAGAAGCGATCGCACATCAAATCATCACACACATTAACACAGTATGTATGGGGAAAGCTTATAGCTGAAAACCCTGCAGCTATAGTATATTATAAATGGAGAGAACATGCAGCAAATACATAGTACAATCTCCTCACAAGTACTCAGTACTATCTCCCAAAGCTGCACAAAAACTAGCTTGGTTTTGAACAAGTCACAGGTTCAAAACACACCCACTACTTCTCTGCCTCTATTGCGCAATCAAGGCTGGTCTAAATAGAGATCTAGGTTCGAATCTCACTGGCTTCAACTGCGCAATTGTCATTGGTAATTTCCTCCAAGTGTGATGCAAATCCCATGCAAAACTGATCCTCCAACTGATAGCTATACTCACCCTTTCATCTACCTCTTCCACTGGTCTTTCACTGAACTGTCCATGCACTGAGTTAACTGATGTGTTCTTTTAGTTTAATAATGAGTTAATATTAGTGAATTAATTAATAATTAATTCACCCAACTCATCTCTAGCATAATCACAAGTTAAACTGATCATAACTAGTTAAACTAGTTAACCGGAACACAATCTCCATTAACTCCTCAATCAACTCCACCAAAACTCTGCCACATGAGTCTAATCATATAACATGCAATACCACTTAACTCATGTGAAATTCGAATTTATGTCGCTCTGCATGCCCCAATTCTCTCGTCAAATGAAGTGCTCCAAGAGAGTAAACTGTTGTTTATAGTCAAAATATTATTAAGGGTAAATAATATTTGACTTCCATATTTTTAGGAGATACAATCTAAAAATAGCCTGGGACCTAAAAATAAGAGTCTCATCTATTTTTACCAACATGTCGCATGCTTCAAGAATCTCCAACTGGAATCTCTGAATTATGCTCCGTATGTCTAAAAATAGACATAGTCTAAAAATAGACTTTGACAAAATCACCTCGTGTGGTCCCCCACCTAGTTTAAAGGGATCACTTTCCAACTAGGATCAGAAAGATGTTTCAGGAGGCCCTCCTTCAATCGTTTTCTTGTTGCCATTTTCAACAATCACTATCTTGGTCTTTTTGGAGCATATGAGAGAAGGAGAAGGAAGTCCAATTTTGACTTCCTTCGATTAGGGTTTTTACCAAATTTTTCTTTTGGTGCCAACTTGTTTTTTTGCTGCTCGTAAAGGTTGGAGAGAACCTACATTCATTATATAGAGGTACATGGATAAAACACATTTTTTCTTTTCATTTTTTCACTTTTTTTTTCTTTAGGCCTATAAGCTACCTCAATGGGGTTTTGTACTAGTAGGTTAGCCTAGGCGCCTCAAAGGAGGTTTTGACCTAGGATATTTTTTCTCTTATATTCTCTTTTTTTTCAACTCATTGAATGCCTCATGGAGGTTTTTAGTCATTGATCCAATCTTCGACGCCTCAAAAGAAGTTTTCACCTGATATTTTATTATTTTTCTTTTTTCTCTTTTTCTGTTTTTAAAATTTTTTCTATCATACTCTACTTGAAAAAAAAAATCTCTTTCAAGTATAGGAATACTTCCAATGGATCCATGTGCACATAAATATGCTAAATAGAATCATGTGTAGGCTTTAAAGACATACATTGACATGTACCTGAATATGAGAGACCAAATTCTTTGAATGAGAGGATATCAAGTACTGTTGAAGAAGAGTGTGTTGTTGCAACTCAATGACTGTCTGGAACCATATTTCAATATGTTTATGATGTCCCTAGTCCACATGAACATTTGGATCTCTTATTTTGTCCTCTTCTACCATGACATTCAAATATTCCCCTTTTTGCTGATTGTGGCCTTGAACACATGGAGGATATAATGGTGAAAATAATGTAACTTTTTCAATCTTTGATTTTGATGTCTTCTCTTCATCAAGTGCAACCCATGATTTTTTGGTCTTCTTATTTTAATATTTTTTTTTTCTAAATGTTGTCCTTTAATGACATCAAAAGAATCACCTGTTTGCAATAATATTACTGAGCTAAGATGTATACCATTTAGATCAAGAGGATATGTTTGGTAGTATTGTACCTTAGAATTGTAAGTGGGTAGAGCTACTTCCTTGTGTGGGTTTAGAAATGGTGGTATACGTAGTTGAGTGGGAGTGGATCTTTGAGATGGATGTAGTTGAGGTTGTGGTTATGGTGGTAGTGGATGATAGGGATAGCCTGGAGTTGGGTATGGAGGATATTGAGGAAAATATTGAGGATATTGTTTATTTATCCCATAAGGTTCTTTCCAACCTTGTTGCCAAGATTGGCTTTGGGGTTGAGATGACAAAGGTTTCCAAGGAAGGTTGTGTTCCAATTACTTTGAGGTGGATGTGAATAAGATTGAAATATCGAAGTAAGTCCTTTCATCATATCAATTTGACTAGGCTCCCATGGTCTTCTTGGAGCTACATAACATATCTTCTTTGGTGACTAACTTGCTCCATTGTCCTCTTGGTATAATTCCTTCAACCTTGGTAATGATGCACAATATTTAGTAGCATATGATTTTGTATGGATATCATAAATATCAACATCTTATTTTTTCTAATTTTGATTTTTTTACATTTTTAGTTGTTCACTTAGATTGCTAAGAATTTTTGTTTTAAATTTATCAAGAAAATTTCCAAGTTAATCTTGACTTACTAATGTTGATGTTGATTTACTTACTCTTTCCCTTCCTCTTGATATCCGCTTTCATGTTTCACAAATTTCTTAAAATGTTAATTGGTATACATCTCCTCTACTCATGAGATCAAGGAGATCAATCCACTCATCCCTAATTGTTCTAAGGAAGAGGGATTTTAGTGTCTCAAATCTTAAATGATGTAATTTTTCCCTCTTAGCATTATACATGAACCTTTGTATTAGATATTCAAGGCTCTAATATTTATTTTTTTCATTCTAAATATTTCTTCTTTAAGATCATGATCTTTATATTTTTCTAGAAATATGTCTTGCATATCATTCCATGATCTTATTGAATTAGTGCCTAAACTCATAAACCATTTAAGAGCTCTATCCTTGAATGTTGCAGGAAAAAATCTCACTTTTTGAGTGTGTGATAAGTATCCATAAGATATACAATGTATTTTAAATTTAAAGAGAAGGTTTCTGGATCCTCTGACCTCATACCATAGAATTTGGGAAGGAAATATGGATATATGTTGTTCATATGCACACTAGAATCAGTATCTTGAATGGAAAATCCAAGAAAATCCTCTTCATTGTCATCATCTCCATCCATTCCTTCTACCTTCTCTGCCACCTCTTCTTCTTCTACCTTAAAAAGTGGATGGTTATTTCGTTCTTACCTCACAACATGATAAAATGAGGCGTTGGTGCCGGAGAAGTGTTTCATTTTTTATTTTTTTTTGGAATAAGAATGCTAATGCAATGCAATTTTTTGTTTTTGAAATGAAATATGCCTAATACAATTTTTTGTTTCTGTAGAAATAAAAGAAATGAATCAACTAGGGAAGAAAACAATTCATACTTTGACACCTCCCAAGCAACAGCGCCAAAAACTGATGAGCCTCAGTATTGCAACAAGAATGTTGCAAGTCCCAAGGCAACCAAATTTAATTACCAACCCAGGGTTTGTACAACCTTAAGATGTAACAACACTGTATGTGAAACATAAAATGTGTTCTTCTCTTGTTGATATGATGTAATAGAGTGAATTTCATGAAATTAAAACATAAAATAATTATAGAAATGGAAGTGTTTCTTTGAAAAGAAATTATTCTTAGGAAAGAACAATTTGTAATTGAAATCCTAAGAGCATGAATTAGAATATATAAGCCTAATCTACTTTGTGAAAATGCATGTCCTAACTAGTGTTTATTATCCCTAAATCATGGATTTAGATCCTATGGGTCATGATTTAATCCTAAGAGACAAAAACCAAGCTTTGGGAGCAAAAATAACCGAGTTTACATGTGCTACAAGAGTGCTACAAGATGTTTTTTTTTCCTACAAGAAGTTCCGTTTTGGAGATAAATCACGAATGACTAAGTAAATTAAATGAAAATGGGTTGGGAAAAATTCTGTTATTAATTATGATGTCTTAGGTCTCCATTCCAAGTGGAATCACTCCAAAATAACCAAGTTCATATGTACTAAAAAATAACAAAAATTTACTACTCTAAAATATGGAAATTCAAGAACTAGGTAGCTAGTTAGACTATCAAATTCCTAACCTAATCAAGTGAAAATAAAATGGGGTAAATTTTGGTGTTAATTTTAGCATTATTATGACCTAATCCAAGTGGAATCAATTGAAATGAAGATAATTATCCCATTCTAAAAATATATATATATATTGCTATTTTGCTACAAGGCATTTCCAGAAATCTTATATTTGTGAACTAGTAACCAAATCCAAGTAGCTTACTGATTAAGATGACATTAAAAAGTTATTTGAAGGATTAATAATGATTTTTAATCTTAAAAAAAACTACAAAATAACTCACTTCAATCATTTAACAAGAAAATAAGCAATACTAAATACATAAATATGAAAAACATAAATGAGATATGCATGTAAATAAGAGCTGAAAAGAACATAAATAAATTATGGAAGAGGGCTCTTAGGCTCCTGTGATGGCCAATACCAAGGATACTTAGAGCCATATGGAAGAAACCAAGCCTTATAAGCAAAAAATGACACCAATATTCATTATTGAATCAGTCCAAGTAAATCTCTACAAGAAAAGAAAGTGGAGCGACTAAACAACAAGTTTTATCCACAATGACACTAAAAAATATATGTCCCTAGAGGAAAATTTGAATTGGTAATTATACAATTGATGAGGGAGCATTCTACTTGAAAGGAGGAAGCTTTCCCGTCCAAAATCAATCATATAGTGGGCCTGGTTCTCAGCACTAGGAATTTGCATTAAATGACACAAAACACATCCACAGATTTTTCAGAATCATTTGAGTTCCAGAATTACTCCAAAATTTCTCAATAATTTCATGATATTTTTATTTATTTATTCTCCAATATTTATCCTCTAGTAGTAGTGAGGAAGTCCCTAAATTATCTCCTTCTACAAATATTCATAATATGCTCAATATTCTCACAATATTCTTGAAACATAAATAATATTAGGCACACATACACAATTATCTCTAAACCTTCCTAAGAACATAGTAAAACTTAAAAAAAAATATTATTAAGTGTAGGAGGAGAGATTTAATATATATTTTATGTGCCAAAGAAAGGTTATATGGGCATTAATTTATGTCTAATTTGGAGGCCCATCATGATCTAGAATTATTTTTTTCCACCGAATGTATACCCCAGGAATACTGTACACCCCTCCACATGGGGAGGACTTGTCCTCCCTATAGGGGTTTAGGGGAGCCCATTGCCCTAGCTAGGGGGTCTAGCGGCCAAAGGTCCCCCGGTGGGGGTTTGGGGGGAAATGCCCATGAAGCTAAAAATAGATGTAAATTTCCTTGTAAAATATTGTAATTTATTAGTCAATTTAGGCCATTCATTAGGCGGGTGATATGACAGAGGAATTTATGTTTAATTTATAATTTTTTGCATAGAAGACAACCCCTCTATTCTATGATGGAATTAAATTGCGGTTGTGTGTGCAGAGTGTATTCTGAGCGAGAAAGAGAAAGGTAGACTGTGTGATAGAGTAGAAGATATTACAGTGGATTTGTTGTAGGTTGTGCCTCTTCATTTTGCTAGATAATATAAAGGAAGGATTGGTTGTTTCTCCATGGACATAGCCCAGGATGGGTGAACCACATATATTCGTGTCTCTCTTTTTTTATATGTTTTATGTGTTGGTATTTCTACATATTTTTATGTGTTCCATTTCTCAGTAATATATAATTTTCTAACAATGTCAACAATAATGGTTACAATATGTATAATTTAATGATTCATAAGGTTTTTTTAGGTAGGTGTAATATATTTGGTGAGTTTATAAATGATAAGAAAGAGAAAGATACTCAAGCTTCATTGAAAATATTTGAAGAAAGAACTAAAGAGGGTGTTATTATACAAGAAACTAAAAATTAACTTGATAATGATTAAATTAATAGTATTGAATTTTCAAGTAATGACAATACACTAAGAACTAATGAAGCTACTTTACCAAGTAATAAGGCACCAAGAAAATTAACAATACAAGTGGAGACACCAATCATGTGTAACAATATGATTTGGTGTCTCATGTATTGTGTTTATATGAGCATATAAGGTTTGATGATGCTAATCATCAAAAGGATTGGATTATTTCGATGCAAGAAGAAATATGATTCTATTGTAAAAATTTCCATCCCATAACTTACTAAAGTGATCAAGTAAAAATACTAAAGGACCCAATTAGTTTTTCAAGTCAACATTTAAAGAAATATTGGTTGCAAAATTATTTTTATAAAAATCTCAAATAGATCATGAAGACAAAATTGCACCTATAACTAAATAAAACATCATTATACTTTTGTATATACTTGATACTAAGTATAATTTTGATTTACATGAATTCATACTAATTTTGAATTTTTGATGGTTGACTTAGAAGAATATTCACATCTTGTTCACCTATAAGGTTCTATAAATAATGTAAAACATCTCCTTGTATACAAGATTAAAAGAAAAGTATATCATCTAAAATGGGTTCTAGGTAACACTATATGAAATTTACCACTTCTTTTAGCATATATTCATCAACGATAAGAGTGTCCCAAATGTCTACATAAAGAGTCAATAACATGATAATGTTATTTAATTTATTTTCATGTTGGTTATTTGTTCGTAACAGAGAGTGTTAGAAGTTGATTGAATAAATACAAATTCCTCTATCACATGAACTTAAATGAAGGTTTTGGTCAAATGCATTATTACTTAGATATAAGGAGAATATGTAAATGATTTGATCACTTAGAGTAACTACGAAATCGAATATACAAGCGTGTAAACCAATTTCTAACCATTAAAACAAAATGTTCACATGTAAATTGGTGAAAAAAACATAGTAAATTGTACTTTGTATAAGTAAACAATGAGAAGTTTAAATTGCTTAAAAAAAACTAATATATGTACTTGGTCAACCTGTTTAGCTAAATCATGGAAAAGGCTCATTCTAACCGAGCTACTCAATACCTAAAAGGAAGTATTAAATTTTAACATTGAATACACTAACTATTTTATTGTTGAGTTAACCTTTTATTCAAATTTTAATTAGGTACATCTTTAAATCATTAAAATTCTATCATCCTACATTATGATTTATGATTTATAATATAAATAGAAGTCACTTGTTTTTTTATTATATTTTTATTCAATACAATGAATTATGCAATACTACCTATAAAGTGATTTGTCTCAGGTCCATTCTTAAATACATAGGATAAAAACAAGAAAATCAAACACCTAATAAACACGAGAACCAACGACCTAATTTAGTTGCTACAACTAAACACATTGATATTTCACATTTAACAAATTATAAAAAATTAATACAAAATATTATGTAGATATATTCTATTTATAATAAATAATTCATTTATTAAATAAAGAAAAATGTTAGATATGTTGGTTTCAATCGTTAATAACAATTACATACAAGGAATTATGAAGAAAGGTACACATGGGTTTATACTCAAGAAAATCTAGAAGGGGAAACTTTAGTAAATTAAACCATTCCCATGTGTGTTTATATTGTAAAATTAACCCATTTATGAAATATATTTGGTTCAACTAGATGCATAACCATATCCAAAGTCATCTCTCCATGAATTTATTAACCAACCTTCATCCTTAATTTATTTTCATCTCTAATTCTTATATATAATTCTAGAATTGAATCATTACAGACAATCATATAATTTAGATATCATTTACAATTCAGAGATATGAAATAATTCTTCGTTCTCCTCCTTGATGACTATCTTTCATATTAATATGTAATAAAAAATGTAATCACCATTATTTGTCTCTTCAAGTGTCTTTTTAACTAAATCCAATCTTCATATTTTATTATACTTTCCTTCATTTCTCTTTATTCATATATTTCCTTTTGTATTTTTCTTCTTAGACTTCAGCCTTCATCTTCATTCATATCCAATTTCCATCTTCCACTTATAAAACATAAATATTTAAGTCTATATAAAAAGGTTATTGTCCACTACAATACATGGGTCATCACCAACAACTATATCTACCAAATATTTAGGAATTTTTTTCTTAAATATTGTTTAAAAAAAACTTTAATAATTATCATTTTCACTCACATTGCAATGCCATTAATCGTCATTTTGGGTTTTCTTTAGCATAGTCAAACCTACACTCTAGGATTTTATTCAGTTACCCTCCACCATTAGATATTTTTATCTTTTTTAAATTACACTAAACAATTACATCCTCAATCGGTTTTGGCTTACCATGAACCATCAAATGGTTTTGATTAAACATGAAACAAAAAAAGCGAATGGTTTCAACTAACTACAAACCATACATTACATGAGTTGTTTCAACTAACCAGAAACCATGCAACATTGAAATTAAGAGTTCACTAATTTCATCATAGCTTACATCATCATTGAATCAAGTACATACCATTCTCATAAAAACATTGGATCAATTTAATTTTATTTCAATTATCAAAACATTATAAGAGGACCATTAAACTTCCTACGGATGATATTTTCATGGACTCACTACTTTTCTATGTCAAATTTTTGAACAAATAGTAATAGTTATTGTTACTCACCATCTTTCATATATCACTTGGTCTTCATATTCATCCATTCATTTCTTCATGTCATTATCTTTGTTTCTTAATAATTATTTTCTTCCTTTTTGTTTTCTTCTCCCACTACATTGTTTTTACTTCTTATTTTCAAGTCCAACAACCCATCTTCTTCTTTATTTTCCCTGCCTTTTCTTTTGTTCATGTTAATTGTACTTTCCTCTCCCATATTTTTTTATGGTAGACCCTACATCTTCTCCTTTCATTATTTTTATTTTTTGGGAATCATATTTTCTATCTTACTTTACTTACACCATATTTATTATAGTATGCTTTCGTTTTTAATATATGCAATCTTCTTCATTCACTCATATTTATATATATAAAAATATCATTTATTATAAAATTGTCATTAATATTAATATCAATATTAATAATTAAATAATTTTATTAGATAATCAAAATATTTAACCAAGACTTAAATTAGATTTTAAATTTACTTTGCACTTAAATTTTAAAGTAACTTAAATTTAATTATAAATTTAATTTAACTATATTTTAGATATATTTGACTTCACCATTCTCTAAAATATTTAGATAAATCATATTTTAAGCTCAAAACATTTTACAAACTCTCACTCCCTTTGTCCTTCCCAAAAATAATTTCTCACTTATCATTCATCAAAAAATCCCAAATTACCAACCACAATAAAATAACTCAAAGAATGCCCACATATGCTTAGTGTATCGTCTTTTCAAGTAAATGAAGTGTTGTTTTATAAAATCTCTTGCTGGAAGTTAGCTTGTGGCTCTTCAATTTAGAAATACCAAGAAATTATAGCAATTCACCATGTTTACACAATCTTGGGAAATGTCATGCGAAAGATTTTAATTTCTTTCCCACTATTATTAAACTGTTAGTTAGAAAGGAAAAAAATGACCCTGATCCAAAAGAAATAATTAAAAATTAATCGTTGCATGTAAATTAGGTATAAACCATTCCTTCTCGAGACATTTTTTGTTGATAGGTTTTGGATCCTCATTAAATATCTCAACTACCTAGAGTTTAAAGGAACAGAAAAATGTCATTGTAAAAATGGATGCTAGTTGCACAAAAAAAAAAAAAAAAAGAGTAAAAAAAAACATCGGTAGAATACCATTGCATAGTTGGAGGTAACTATTATCTCATTCATGGGATAATTTATATGAAAATTAAGATTGTAGTTTTCATTGATCACTACCTATAACCTGGAAGTTGATTATGAAGGGTTGTACACACCGTAGAATAAACTCCACAATGGACAACTTGTATTATTGATGAGAAATGCAAGTATTTATACATCCTAAATATCTGTACCAGAAAATTATGTTTGGAAAACTTATTAACTGAAAAATAGAAACTAATTACATTAATAATTTACAATGATAATCCTAAAGGATTAGTTAACGTGCCCCCCTTAATCGAAAGGGGCATCCGAAATTCCAAGTAACATTATGAAATTTTAAAACTTTTCATGTCCTAGTGCCTTGGTAAATATATATGTGATATGCTTTGAAATAAGGCAATGTGTCAGATGAATAACTTCAGCCTCCACATAATGTAGAATCAAGTGATATTTGGTTATAATATTCTTTATTCGATCATGAAACTTGGGATTCTTGACAAAATGAATTGGAGAAGAATTGTAAACAAATAGGGTAGATGAAGCCTTTTGTTTCTCCTGCAAATATTCAAGTATCTTGTGAAGCCAAATGATTTATTTTTTAGCTTGAGCTGTTGGAACATGTTTAGCTTCAGTGGTAGAATCAAGATGAACATATTTCTTGTGTGATCTCCAACTGATAGCTGCTAATCCAATATTCATAAAATAACTAGAAGTAGAGATCTAATTATATTTATCTACATCAAAATAAGAATCTAAATAGACAATGAGATGGAAATATGTAACTGTGGAATATTTGATGCCATATGTTTAAGTTCCTTTTAAATACTTGAGCACTCATTTTTTTTCAGTCCAATGACCTTGACAGGGTTGATGCATGAACCTAGAAAGTATCCCCACAACAAAATCTATGTCAGGGCGAGTACTAGTCAGAAAATTTAAACTTCCAATGATTTGTTTGTACTTTGTTGGATCTTCAAACGTACTTCCTTCAGTGGAAGTAAGATTCAAAATTTTCTCCATTGGAGTAGAAACAAGGTTACATTCCTACATTCTAAATTTGTTCAATAGTTGTCCAATATACTTATTTTGAGAAATAAAACTTCAATTTGGTTTTTGATCAACTTCACTTCATAAATAACAATGCAATAAACCCGATTCTGTCAAATCAAAAACTTTCTATAACTTTTAAAAAAAAAATTCTATATAGTTATCATTATTTCGTGTAATCATGAAATCATTAACGTAGAAAACCAGATATACAACCAAATTTCCAATCTTACAAAGACTTGCATCATCCAAATAAAATATCTTATAATTCAACTTCAGAAGGTGTTCAGTTAGTTTTTAATACCGTGCACGAAATGCTTGTTCGGTACAAAGCTTTCACCAATTTGCATACTTTATGTTATTTTCCTTTGATAGAAAACTCCTCTAGCTGAAACATATAAACATATTCCTTCAAATCACCATTCAAAAATGTTGTTTTTAAATCCTTATGATGTATATTCCAGTGTTTTTGAGATACAAGGGAAAACAAAGTTCTAATTGTGCCCCATTTTGTTGTAGGAGAAAATGTATTTGTGTAATCCACACCTTCCTTTTGAGTGTAAATTTTTGCAAGTATTTCCTTGTAGTTAGCAAATGAACCATTTGCATTATACTTTATCTTATAAACCAATTTACAACCAACATGTTTGATTCTATTCATAGGAGCCACTAACCTCCACATTCCATTTTTAATGAGGGAATCATACTCCTTTTTCATTGAATCCTTCCATTAATCACAATTATAAGCTTCTTAAAAAGAATTGAGTTCACTAATTGTAGAATAATTAAAGTCACAATTACCTGAACTTGAAGTAACATCACTTTTAGAATAAATTCATGTTTCAAAATCATCATACTTGCTTGGAAATATCTAAACATTTGTGGATCTTTGTAAGGGTTTCTGAAGTGGCTTTGATGGTTTCCCATCCTAAAGTACAGGTTCTTCAAGAACACTTTCAGACCCTACAGAAAAAACACTATCCTCAATTTTCTTTTCAACAAAAACATTCTCATTAGCCAAAAATGTAAACCCCACAGAGTGATCCACAATGGGAACCTCCCTTCAGTACGTGGAATTTCATTATCATATTTGAAATAAAAAATTTTGGATGCAAATTTATCCAAATGAGTCAGTTGTCTGTCAATAGTGGAATTATCTTTATCAGACTCGAGAAAAATAACATCTCTAAAAAGAATGAATTTCTTATTTTCTTCATCATATTACCTTTAAGCTTTCGAAGCATTAAAATATCTCAAACATATGCATTTTTTACTTCTGGCACCTAATTTATTTCTCTGCTAATTTGAAATTAAAGCATAACATATAGATTCAAAAACTTGGAAATGTTGAACAATAGGAATTCTATCATACCGAAGTTCATAAGGAGTTTTTTTGTTGATAACATAAGAACAAAAACTATTTATAATATAAGCTACAAAAATAACTGCTTCTCCCCTAAACATCAAATTCAAATTTTTAAAAAATATCATGGATATAACCATATCAGGAAATTCCATATTCATACTCTCAGCAAAGCCATTTTATTGCGGATTGTGAGGTATTTTAGTCTAATGTTCGATGTCATTGTCATCATTATCAGTTCCAAGAATGTCAATATTCAGTTGAGTTTCATTGATTATCATTGAATGAAAAGTTTAAAAAATTTCAAATACTTGTGATTTTTCTTGCAATAAATAAACCGAACACATTCTCCAATAATAATCAATAAATGTCAACATATATTTATTACAATTGGGAGTTGCAACAATCATATTTCTACATAAAATTAAATGCATGAAACGTAGTTTTATTCAAGCTCTAAAATAAGAACTATGAAAATGTTGTTTACTACGTTTCCCCAAAATACAAGCATCACATGGAGTAAAATTTCTTGGAATTGTAGGAAATAATTTTAAACCATGCAACTTCATAATTCTGATACTTTCATAGTCAACTTGACAAAAACCTATATTCCATAATAAATTAGAAGATAGAGTATCACTTTGTTGTGCTAAAAGAGTAGAATTATGACGAGAATTTATAGATGATGTGTCATTCATTTTTAGAGGTGTACCTTATTCAACACAAGTCATAATGACTTCATGATAAAATTCTCTACGTATCTCAATAATTCCATCCAAAATACGTATGGAATTCCCCTTTTGTTAGATATGTATAGGAGACATTAAATTTCTTTGAAATTGTAGAATATGAAGAACAACTTGTATAACATAATCTGCAAGTTTTGGTATTTTGAAACGAATAGATCCAATCCCCGAAGGATTAATTTGAGATTTATCAGCAATGTAAACTATGACATCAACTTGGTTAGTGAATTTTTCAAATAAATATCTTATAAAATTCATATGACATGTAGCTCCTGAATCGAAAATCCAACTGTCTTTCCATGAGAAAATCCAGTACTAAAAACATCGTTAATGTTAAAATTGAAATGAGAAACAAGATACTAAACATTTTCAAATGATTTTACTTTAACCCGTGGTCGTTGTCCTTTCTTCTCATTAAATTTTTCTCTTTTTTCACTAAGATTATCCCAAGGAGTTCTGCAGTTAATGAAAGTATGGTCTACTCTTCCACATCTATAACATTTCAAATTTTGTTTATTATTATGAAAAAAAATTTGTTGTTTGTCCCCTTGCTTCCTACCACCTTGATTATTATTGCCCACGTGCCTCTAAAATTACTTCTACCACAACCTCTATTACTTTTATGGCATCTATAAGATTCACCATGAGAGTTTTGGTCTTTTTGTGCAGGACACAAATTTTATATATTAGAATTGAGTGAAGGATATTTCTTCCCAAAGGCCTTTTCTCTCTCAGCTATTTTACTCCCTAATTTTTCAAAAGTAACATATTTTAATTGTCCACTAGCTTCAAGAGATTCCAAGTACTATGAATAGACAAGGTGGAGAACACTAATAAAAGCGATAAGATGAAAATATATCTCAACTCCAATGGATTTTATATCATGAAAAATGTCTTTTATTTGAGAGGCCATATTGATGGGATCATTATCTTTCATCTACAAATTAAATAATCTAAAGAGAAACTCAATAATTTCACGTTTTTATTCTGAATCCTAAAGTTCCTTCCACTTTTGTAATTCTTCAAACATTGTATCACAAGAGAAAATGTACCTACTCAACTCCTTTGTCACTTATGGAGAAATCAAAGCATATGCATTCTTGTCCTTCATTTCAAAAACTACAAGTTGCCTTTCATGTTCAAGTGGCTTTGGTGAAATTTATTTATCATGTTTGTCCTTCTTTCCTTGACAAAATCCTCCCCATAAAACCTTAAAACAACTCCTACCATTCCTGATAATTTTCTTTTCTTCTTAAAACAACTCCCACTATTGATACTAATGAAGTCATAATTCCAGAAATATTTCACAACAAGATAATTAATTTATCAATTTTTCTAAAAAAAACAATACCAACTAGCCAAGAAATAAACTTGCCTTCTTTTTGTGTCTAGGTGACCAAAAGCATCAAAGAGACACCACAAAAACAATACAAATATACTTTTCTAGTGAATTTACAGTATTTATCCTAACCATTTCATTTTACACCAAAACAACAATACTACAAATATGCTTTGCTAGTGCATTTACAGTATTTGTCCTAACCATTGCATTTTCCTTCATAACCAACGACACCCTTTATTGGTGTAATTGTATGTATATGCATGACTAATATTTAGTTGAAGGGTTTGATAAACTTCGATCTTCCCATGATTTCCAGTACTTGTGACCTAAAATGTCCAATACTTATCACCAAAAACATTTTAGGGTCGCAACAGGAATTGAGGTTATACACAGTAAACCTTTTTACAAGTGAACTCAGAACTAAAACTGACACAAATCTACAACATACCTTAGGCTTTCCAATAGGTTTATCATACTTTCTCATATACACAAATTCCCAAGGCCCTAGCTCAATAAAAAAGACCAAAGTCATTTTTCAGCCATCAAAGTTCCTTATGTAGAAAAACTCAATATACTATAACCATACATTTAAAATTCACAAAAATACAAAAAATTGAAGGAATCTTCAAAATCCCAGATCATAGATGCTGTGAAAAATTACAAAAATCAAGCGCTAGTGAACTTGGTGATAGTCTTAGTTCCCTCTAAGACGGTGTGCTTTTCTAGCTCCCCTAAAAGAGAAAGCCTCACAATATTCTAAATTTTTGGAATACTCCCAACCACCACCATGAATAAGGAGTGGCAGCAGCCCATGCTTCATTGATTTTTTTTTGTAGGGAAGGACAAAGCTCAGGATTCAAATCTGCAGGTTTTTTGTTTTTTTTCACGCAATTATGTAGATGTTTAGAAAAATAGAATCAATCCATCACTATGCATTTAATTCCTTACCCACTGCATTCACTTACCTTTTTTCCCACATATCGCAGCCTGCAAGTTTTAGTCTGAACCTCTTAAGCTTTCGCTGAATCTTAAGTTTCCGCGGATGTGATATTTGGTGCGACCGACAACCTTACCTTTTTAAGCCACCCACAGCCTGCACTTCTCAAAGTTTATGTTTTACCTTTTTTTTTCCGCCCACACTTCGCACTTCACATGTTTTAAGCATTACCTTTTAGCACCCGCAAGTTATCTTTTTTATGTTGCGATGCGATGTGTTAACACCCGGAAGATCAACGAGCGTGGTAATCATTGATCTCAGATCAACGATAATATGTGAGCACAAGCAGCCCGTTGTTTAAACCAAAGAGTGCCTTCGCAGTTGATCTCACAGAGCGCCCTTTGACTGAAGATCAACAACTAATATCTACTACGGGGGAACAATGTCGATGAACGAACTATACCTTGAGGTCCCTCTACAGTAACGTATTGTGCCAGTTAAAATTTAAAATCTTCAATTTGCGATTTTCGATGGAGAGCACATATGTGATGTGGTTTCGTAGCTGAAACCCATAAAATTCCAGGTCTGACAGTTTGTGTTTTGTATGCAAATTTTTGTAGAAACAACAGTACATAGCAGAAGGACACTTTGTTTGTTACCTATCCATTTTTTCATTGAATAACATTAAACTCTCAGGCTCCAGCCAATTTTTTATTAAATCAATGTAATTTTCATATGTCTAAGAGTCAAATAGAAGTAGAATTCATCTCGTGTGTTTTTTTTTGCTCTCTCTGTTTGTGTGAATCTTTACTTTCCACATATTGTTTCATTCTCTGTATTGAAAGGGGAACACATTCCTCTGTTGTGTTTATTGACAATTTCCAACATGGTATCAAAGCAGGTCTAGGCTCTTAGTGAAAGAAGGACGAGCTCACTCTTTACTGAAGAAGTTGAAAGATTGTTTTAGAAGCAAATTCTCCAGCAGTGAGAAGGTGTGTTTACACAGTCAAGATGGTAGCAGTAAGCACAAGCCTAGTGGTGAGCCTTATTTCTATGGTTATCAGCCATTTAATGCAGTGTGGGATATACTTCTCACCATCATATTTAAACAACTTTAAATCCCACGGTGGGCAGTATATCCCACAATGCATTAAATGGCTGATAGCCAGAGAAATAAGCATTTCTCAAGCCTGAATAATCCCCAACTACCATAGTTCAACGGGAAGAATTATGATTATTGGGCTATTACAATGAAGGCCCTGTTCTCCTTACAAGATATTTAGGAGTTGGTGGAAAATGCTTTCCAAGAACCAGCAGATGTAGCAGCATATAATGCTTTGACACAAGCACAAAGATATTTGTTGAGATAAAATAAGAAAAATGACTCCAAAGCCCTCTTCTATATTTTCCAAGCTATACATGAGAGTATTTTCCCAAGGATTGTAGCAAAAAAAAAGTCTAAGGAGGCATGGGATACCCTCGAGACAACCTATAAATGCATGGAAAAGGTGAAGATAACAAAACTTCAAATGTTGAGAAGAGTTTTTGAAACTCTTTGTATGAAAGAGCCTGATAACATAGACTCATTCTTCACACATATGATTCGGTTGGTTACCCAAATCAGGTCTCATGGAAAGACACTTGAAGAAAGAAGAATAGTGGAGAAAGTCTTAAGAAGTCTACCATCAAGGTTTGATGCCATAATAGTGGCCATAGAAGAGACAAAGGATCTCTCACAGTTTTCAGTGGATGAGCTTCATGCATCACTGATGTCTCATGAACATAGACTGAACAAAGAAAAAAAATCCTCATTGGAGCATGCATTCAAGACACAAATGTATTTTGGCCAAGGTAGAGGTTGAGGAAGATCAAACTACCAAGGAATAGAAAGAAGCCCACACAGAGATGGAAGAAGCAGCCCTACAAACACAAGTGGAAGGGACGGCAATCGGAATCCAAGCGAAGGCTCAAGCCAGAACAAAGCACAGGGACAGAGGTATGATAAATATAACATCCAATTTCATTATTCCAAAAGGTATGGCCATTATGAAAATGAATGTATAAAGAAGAAAAATGAAATGGGTAGTAAACCTAGTGTAAATTTTACAAAAGAAAATCAGAACCAAGGAAATGTGCTTTTAACTTGTAATGTAGCACAAGAAAAACAAGAATATGTGTGGTTCTTAGATTCAGGGTGTAGTAACCATATGACTGGAAGTATAGCAATGTTTTCCAATCTAGATGAAAGTGTAAAATGTGACGTGACAACGAGAACTTATAGCAAGATCTTTGTCATGGGGAAAGGAAGAGTGAACATACTGACAAAGAAGGGAGAGAAGAAGTTTGTGCCAGATGTCTATTATGTACCTAGCCTGAAATGTAACATTCTAAGAATTGGACATATCGTGCAAAAGGGCTACAATGTGTTTTTTAAGAATGATGTGTGCACAATCATGGATATACCTCCAAGTAGACAACTCATTGCAAAAGTTCATATGACAAGAAATATAATGTTTCCTCTCAAGACCATATCAGAATTGAAGGAAGGAGGTGTTGTAGCCGCTGTCACACAAGAAGTCTTTCAAGAAGAAGTGAAAGATGAGAATTGGTTATAGAATTTAAGATTTGGACATCTCAATTTCGGAGATTTTAACTTGTTGCATAGAAAAGGCATGGTAAAGGAATTACCACTCATAGAGAAACCAGACAGCCTATGTGAAGGCTACATCTTGGGAAAAAAACATAGAGAATCATTTCCAATAGGAAAGAGTATAAGGGCAAAGGCCCCTTTGGAGATTGTCCACTCAGATTTATGTGGACTAATGCAAATTCCATCATTATATTGCAGTCACTATATCTTGACATTTATAGATGATTACGCAAGGAAGACATGGGTCTATTTCTTAAAACAGAAGAGTGAAGTGTTTGAACAGTTCTACCACTTCAAAGCTCTTGTTGAGAAGCAAAGTGGACACTACATAAAAGTGTTAAGAATTGACAGAGGTGGCAAATATATCTCTAAAGACTTCCTAAATTTCTACAGGGAGCATGAGATTCATAAGCAGTTTACCACAAGGTATACACCTAAGCAAAATGGTGTAGCAGAAAGAAATAATAGGCCCATCATGGACATGGTAATAAGTATGTTGAAGATAAAAAATTTTCCAAATGAGTATTGGGAAGAAGCTATCAATTGTGCAGCTTATATCTTAAATAGATGTCCAACCAAAACTATTATGAACAAAGTTCCAAAAGAAGCATGGAGTGGAACAAAGCAAGTTGTCACTCACATGAGAGTGTTTAGATGTGCGGAATATGCTCATGTCCCGGATCAATTAAGGAAGAAGTTGGACAAAAAGGAGGAGAAATGTATATTTGTTAAATATAGTGATGAATCCAAGGCATACAAGCTCTACAATCTATCAACCAAGAAGGTAATAATCAAAAAATATGTTCAGTTCATAGAAGAAGAAGCTTGGGATGGAAGTTTAGAGAAGACAGTGAATATGAAGACATGTATTTCATATGAAGACAAAGAGAAATTAATTGCAGAAAATAATTCCTCAATGGTGGCTCCTCCACCTACACAAGCTCAACAGAGCACACCGCAAGCAAGCAATAAAACAACATTTCAAAACCAAGGAAGTTCTTTTCCAAGAACACCACAAGGATCAACAACTTCCTCGAGTTCAAGTGCTACTCCAAACACATCTTCAGCAAATTCAAGTACAAGAAGACCAAAACTCACAAATTTAAGTGAAATTTATGAGCAAGAAGAAATTAATAATAATGTTGATCTGAATTCTTTATTTGCATTATTTTTTCATGTTGATGACCCAATCCATTTTGAATATGCAGTCAAAGAAGAGAAATGGATTGAAGCAATAAATGAATAAATTGGAGCAATAGAAATGAATGACACATGGGAGTTAGTGGACCTCCCACCAGGGAAATAATTTATTGGAGTGAAATGGGTCTATAAGACCAAGAGAAACATTGAAGGCAAGATAGAAAGGCACAAAGCAAGGCTAGTTGTCAAAGGCTACAAACAGAAGCAAGGAAGAGGCTATGAGGAAATCTTTGGACTAGTTGCAATGATGGAGATAGTGCAAACAATGTTGTCTATAGCAGCACAACAAAAATGGAAAGTTTATCAAATGGACGTGAAGTCAGCATTCTTGAATGGAGTGTTGAAAGAGGAGGTGTATGTTGAACAACCTCCTGGCTATGAGATAGAAGGGCAAGAACACAAAGTGTTTAAATTGAAGAAATCTCTTCATGGGCTAAAGAAAGCACCAAGAGCATGGTACAACAGGTTTGATTCTTAAGTGATAGACAATGGGTTTGACAAGTTTGATGGTGAACCCATACTCTACATCAAAGAAAATGAGGACAAGATCCTTATTGTTGTTTTGTATGTAGATGATTTGATTTTTACATGCAAAGATGTTTCTCTTATTGTTGATTTCAAAGCAATGATGAAGAGTGCCTATCTCTTTATCAATCTTTGAAATCAAAATTTTTTCCAACTTTTCCAACATTAGACTTCACATACACAACACTCGATCTGCTATGTCGCTCTTTCTTCACTGTTGATTTCCAATTTGATTTCAGGCAGATCGTGCAGGCCTGGTCTTGTGAGACTTGGGCTGGCATGGCAGTGGATTTTCTGGCAGCTAACAGCTATTTGATGCAGTCCCTGGGCTTGGTATTCCTCCGTTTGTGTATCATAAAAACTGAACTCTTTAAATGGCACAATCATGTTCATTTCCATTTCCATTTGAAGTTGCAAACCTTCCAATATTAACGAATTACAAATATTTCTTCAACGCCAAAGTCTGGTTGGTTGAGTGGTGGGAAATAATAAATCTTTCATTAATGCCAGAGTCTGGTTGGTTGGTTGGTAGAGTGGTGGAGATGGATTGTTGTTATTCTCCTTACTGGGTTTTGATTTACCAGTTGTAATATGTCTGCAATATGTCTGCTTCTTGAGAGCCTTTTGTAATCTAATATATCCAAATTATCTTTCCAGATTAATGTATCCAGATTATCTTCCTCGATTCCTCAATAGCAGAAACGGGTAGATATTTTTATTTATAAAAAAAAACAAAATTTTCATCCACCCACATGGATAATAATAGCTTGCACATATTTGAGGACTCATTAGCTGGCCTGTAGCATTGACACGCCGCTCTTCATCTTCTGATGAAGCAAATTTATACTGCCATGTCCTATGCTCTATGCCTCGGCAGAAATCGTCAATTGAACATATCACTTTACATTGAAGAAGCATAATCTATCTCATACAACCGACCACCATCCAGTAGATATTTCTATCATTCCTGAGCTATGTTTTAACAGTAAATATGGCAAACTTAGATGACCAGCAGTTCATTGTACGAGTTATTATTGAGTGGAGCAGTTATAAGTGATACATGCCATTCGCTGCTTCCAAAACAAATTGCTGGTTCCTCCCGCACAATATTTGTTCTTCTATTCCTCACGGTGGTTTATTTGTTTTTCCTTTTTTCTCCAACAAACAGGCAGACCTCCCCCAACATGAAATCAATGTTTTGATAGAAATGATTGGATTCATTAGCCAGGAAGAAATACATAAAGAAATTATGAAGGGACATAGGGATTTATACTTGATAAACAATTATACGGATTTATAATCGAGAAATCTCAGTCAACTCGATACATGAAATCAATGTTTTGATACAAATGGTTGGATTTAGTAGCGATGAAAAAATACATATAAGAAATTAGAAGGGACATAGGGATTTATACTAAATAAACAATTATGTAGGAAGATAGGAATTTATACTCTGAGAAATCTCAGACAACTCGAGTTCTTGAAAATTCGATGTATTTATTGTACAATTAGTATAATTTCTTGAAAACTCCATTACATTAAACTGGCATTATGCATTTTTATTTTACAAAAACCATAACAGAATATATGATAATCAGATATATTTAATTCAACCAAACTCGTACTTATCTCTTTATCAATCTTTCAACCAATCTTCATCTTTAATATCCTTGATTTCTCTGCTTTTCTAATTCTTATGTAAACTTTGAGGATTTATTTACATCATTAGAAACTTTCATATAATTTAAGTGATATTTGCAATTTAGAAATAAAGACTGAAACACATAACCACACAAACTAGACAACTGATTTCTTATTCCGTAACTACAGTGAATGAGAATTTGAGTTTGATAAGTGATAGTCCTAGATGTAGTGTCCATTGATGCTCTATTCTAAAGTCTATTTTAGATATCCATTTAATCTCCTTGATCATTGAAGGAGATAGATTAATTTTTATGCCAACTACTGTGTTTTTATTCTTTCTTGATCTGTGAATTAATTTTTATTTACACTTATATATGTGCGTTTTTTATTTTTTTTATTTTGTGAAGTCTTTTGGATAGGGAAAAATGTGTAGACCTGTCGCTTAATGTGTACTGATTTGCTTTACCATCTCCAAAATGTCCTTAGGATTATCATGGGGCCTATTTTTCTTAAAAATTCTCGAAAGCTTTTTCAAGCTTGTGTGGATGACTGGAAATTTTTCTTCTTGAAAATGCCTTGAAGCTTTTTATAGAAACTTGCTTTGATCACTAGTCATTAGCGGTTTTGTTCTTGGCAGACAATAAATAACCAAAAATATGGCATAAACATTTATAAAGAAAAGAAATCATCCATTCAATTAGTATTTAAGTATGAGGGGTTTCAGAAGTGCATTATATTTATATCAAATATCATTTTTGGGATTCAACTGTGTTAAGTAAGTCATTTATCTATGACCATTTGCATAACAAGTAGTGGTAACTGACTAATTTTTCAGGATTTTTGAATAATCCTATTAGCAGTGATTACATTGGTGATACTCACATTGGTCATTCATCTATGACCATTTCTATGAGATGTAGTCTTAAATGACTAATTTTTCATGATTTTTGAATAGTCCTATTAGCAATCATTACATTAGTTATGCTCACACTATAAAGAGATGAGATTGAATTACTGAAATGAATCACATAGTTTCAAACATCACTTTTGTAATACAAAATTCTTTACAGTAGTCATAATATCTCTATATACTTTTAATAACTTATAATACATTTTGCTGCTTATAAACTCTGTATAAAGACAAATACTAGATTCATTAATCACACTTAGGAGTTGATAGAAGAAAAGATTAGACAACTTAAGCTGCATTTTGATATTTTGGGCAAAAACACACCTTGTAAATTTGTTTGTTATTTGTTTTTTTTTTTAATTGAAACTATGCAATGTAAGTGATTAATAGACTAATATAAGAAAAATTCAGACAGTTTTGAGACAGATAAGATATAGATATTAGAAATATAGGAAAACTGATAGAAGTTTAAACTTTATAGAACCTTTCATCAACATGTACTCTCTTTTTGTTACTAATCGAAAGATTTTTTTCATCTGAAAAAAGTAGATACGTTTATAACTACGTGTCGCAATCGTTTCTACTACGAGGCTACTTTCACTCCATATGTGTTTCTAAGAAATCCGTCATTGAGTTTACGAACCAAGCACATCTATCAATCATTATCAATTTGTGATATATGATACATGCATAATATAAGCTTGTCAAACCTTCAAATAAAACTCACTTATCTGGCAGACTATTTTAGGCTCAAGCAGCTTCAACGTTCTGTAAATTCTGATAGTTTCTGTGATTAGTCCTTATCAAATGCCAAAGTCTTTGTTTGAGAGTGCCGATTTTGAATGTTTCAAGATCAGATACCTGTAATATCATCAAATATCAGGGAAAAAGTGTTTATGTTCTCGTAGAGAAGACAGAGATGAGAGTTTTGCTACTGACTAGTATAGTATATTAACTTGGTGTGGATGGTATGATAGACTTTGTTGTTAATTGCAGAAGAAGCAGCACATACAACTTTCAAGCCGACCTTCTTCCAAAGCCAATAGAAGATCAGAGTACACAATCTGTTGCAGAAACGTGTTCGTGCAGACCTGGACAACTGAACCCATAGATTTTATCTTCACTGCGGGGAGTTCCCGATCCGAACATTCCACCGGAAGAGCTTTACAGCAAACTTTCTCGCCAGAAAACAATTTCACAGCCTTGAGTGAAGCTTTTGCATTTTTGTCAGAGTTGGCTCTCAGTTTCTCTCTTTCTGTGGAAAGTTCTTCAACCTTATGCTGCATATGACGAATGTAATTCACAGCTGCCTCCACTTGGTCTGATACTGCAGGTTTTCCCTGCGCAACACGAGATCAAATTTCCACTAAATAAAACCCTAGCGAGTACAATTAATGTGTCTAATGCACAAAACTCTAATCATCGACCAAATGAAAAACATACCCGAAGATTTCCATCTGGGAGCAAGGATCTCAGCTTTGCAAACAACGCATTCATCTCTTTACGCCGCTGTCTTTCTATCATTTTGCGATACCTTTTGTCAACTGGGGCGGAGCGTGGGGATCTACTCAAAGCCAGATCATCATTTGGCTGACTGGAATCGCGGAATGTCGCCATTAAAGGAGGGTGCGAAAGGGTGCTGGACGCTAGGGTTTCAGAGTTGCAGGTAGACGCTAGGGTTTCAAAGTTGCAGGTAGAGACGAGATTGCACATGGAGGCATGATGGGTATCATAAGTTGGGGGATCTTCAAGTTGTTGCCCCTTTGGTAACAGAAACGGATTAATGGCACTCGATAGACTTTCGACATGAAACTTGTCCATGACATCGTCACAATAAGGAAATTCTGAATGCAACCAAGCTCCAGTGCTCATTTCTGAGTTCAAACAAAAGGTACAAGGGTTTCGAGAATGGAAGAAACCTTGCCAGCGATTTACAGAGAAGCGAGTGGGTCCGCAATCGTTCAACAGGATTAGTATTCGATCAGTTCTAGCTTACCAATTAAGTAGAAGGTCCCAATTCGAATCTTATAGTGTCTTAATAAATTGGAGTTTGAGTTTACCAGTATTATGTTGGTAGGCTAGCGTAATAAACTCGAGTTTGAGTTTATGTTCATTATATTGATAATCGAGTGTGGGTTTATATTTTTTTATTTTTCTTAAGGGAAAGTTAATATAATATAATAATGTTCCTTATTAGTTATAAAGAATAGTTTAGTTGGTCTAGTTTTGGGTTTTCAAGTATTTTTTTATTTGGGACGGGATCAAATCTTTTCTAAGTCTTTGGTCTTAGGCTCTGCTTGTTGTATAGATCAATAGATCTTTCTGGTTGAATCACACAGAATGTCCGTTGAACTACACCCACTGTAAGTGAACCACCTTTAAAAACATAATGTTATTTATTAATGTTGATTAACAGTACAATACAATAATGTTATTTATTAATGTTGATTAACATATAATGTTATAGAGTGGATAACCATGTTATGAGTAATGGGTAGGTTTTTATTTTGGCCTACTTTAAGGAGGTTTGAAATTTGTCTTGAAAACAATAGAAAATTTGGTATAATTTTGTTAAAATATGGCAGAAATTTTTGAAAATCCCAATTATAGTTGTCAAAGTTTCAAAATTTTGAGTGTCCAAGAGATTTTTGATGGTTTTTAATAGGTTTCCACCATAAAAAAAACAAGCTTCAAATACTCTTACCTTATTTTTTGAAAAAAAATACCTAATACCAAAAATTTTTAGAAATCTATATAAATTTTACACCTTTTATTTTTCTATAATTTCTAAATCACTAACTTGCTCCCTAAGTCAAAAGAAAACCAACTCTTAACTAAAACTTTATAAGAAAACCACGTCTTAACTGAACGAAAGTAATTTTTTAACCAAATAAAGCAAATTTTTAAGCAAACAAGAGAGAGTCAGAACCCGATTGATATAAATTTGTCATTATCAAGTCGAGGTTATCTATTCAGTTTGCGTAAATTTTTTCCGCACTATTCATCATTTAATTCGTCATCAGTGACGTGAAATAAAGATTGAATATTTATTTTTAACAAAAGAAAACAAATATTTCTTCGAACATAAGGCTGTCGAAGATCATAAAAGAAGATTCTCCGCCCTTTCAACTGTAGCCAGAACGGCCGATCGGACAATTATTAATATTATAAGTAATATGCAAATTAAGAGAAGATCGACCAGCCATTCAACTCTCAGAAAATTTGTTGATGCGACCATCATTGCTAACGGATTGGAGGGGCATAGACACAAGTCAGGGCATCGTCGACCACATTCATGTTGGCTCAACTATGTGGCCATAAATATAGGACGTGGAAGAGCCAGGGACTTTCGTATTTGCTTATATATGAGTGGTCATAATAAAGATAAGTTGGTTTTCAATTGAACAAAACACATGATATGATCTTCACAATGATCTTCTGGGTCCGCATGAAACATAACCATGACTGTAGGTGATAGGAAAGTCTAAACGTGCAATCATTTAAAGTTATTTTTGGTAATTATTATGACATAAAGTGGAAATCATCACTGTTTTAAGGAAAATATTATTCTATTAAGTGTCCTTTACGCGTACATTGAAATGCAATCTAATTGTTTTTTAATAATATTTAGACATAAAATATCCATTAAAGGAAAAATAATTCAAATTTATTAAAGGTGGTTCAGTAATTATTTTTTATACCATGAAATTTTTTATCATAATATAGTTGTTAAATTAGCAATAAGAACATTTATAGTTAATTGATATTAGATAATGTAAACTATCTAATAATGGTTTTTCAAAGAATACCACAATACAAGGAATTATTGACGGGTGAAATAGTTCTAGACATTAATCTATTTAAAACAAACTCTTATCTAAATATAAATAATTTTAGGACATACTTTATATTATCACAATAATAATATATTTTTATTAGTATTTTTTTTAAATGAATTATATAAATTAAAAGTAGTATTATTTGAAATATATATTTATACGATTAAAAACAATGAGCAGACCACTTTCACAAGCTTTTATCTGAGCTGCTAGAATGGACAAGTTCACAAATGCCCAATCTACAAAGATGCTGCATATGTTGTAGTTTCGATCCTTGTCCCTTTGCAGAGATGTATTATAGAGATAGTCATAGGGCCCTTGCCCCCTCAACTTGATGCATCAAGGTTAAAGTATCATTTTAAATCTATCACTTGGACAGATTTTATGGACAAGTTCACAAATGCCCCAGTCTACAAAGATGTTGCATTATGTCGGAGTTTCGAATCTTGTCCCTGTGCAGAGATGTATTATAGAGATAGTCATAGGGCCCTTGCCCCCTCAACGTACTGCATGGTTAAAGTATCATTTAAAGTCTATCACTGGGATAGATTTTAGGTTGTATCCACAATGTAGCACTAAGGAGGACTACTATAACGGTACTTGTTACAATCTTTAACTTTTTTATAATTAAGGTATTGTTGCTTGTTGCTCATAATTAATATCATTTTTTTATTATTATTGTTGTATCATTGGTTTAGAAATCGAAACAAATCGAGATGTTATTTAAAGGAAATTATATTGTTATCAAAAAATTATATTTTAAGATTTTTTTTGAAAATTCATTATTAGGGTTTTACGATGTACATAGTTACCTTGTATAAGTGTTAGCAAAGCAAATGTGAAATAGCGTGTGAAAACCAAGTTGAATGAATTAGTGTAAAGGTTCATTCAATGTTGAGGATTTTATAAAGGAAAAGTCCGAGACATGATTAAAGATATTTTTGTATAGAAGTAAAGCCAATGGTATGAAGGAGGATGGATAAGGAAGGTTGAATTTAAAGGGGTTATTGAGTTGATGATTTAAGAAGAAAATAAGGGCTATATTTAAAGGTTATTGGGTATTGAAATTTTATCTTTGTTAGAGATTATTTAGGCTATCTAGTATAGTTTTACGCACATCTTAAACCTTAGTCACAAATTGAGTAAGGTCTTAGAGACAGAATTCGACTTGCAAAGGTTTGGTTCATGTCCATGCACATTCTATTTGCATGTACAACAAGTTAAAGATAATTCCAAAAGAAGGTGGAGGCCTAGTTTGTTCTATTGCACAACCCTATCAAGGACATGGAGTGCTTTTTTTCTTTTGTGGTAACACACACAAACACACACACACACACAAACTCGAATTGAAGGGAGTCTACTTGTAGATAGTTAATACTAAAGAAAATGAATTCAATGTTCGAGGTGGTGAATTTTGATGGAAATAATGACTTCAAATTGTAGAAGCTTAAGATGTAGGATTTGTTGGTGCAACACGGACTACATAAGGCATTGGATGGCAACTAAATAAGTCATTGGATGGCAAGAGGAAGAAACCCACGAGTATAACCAATGAATATTGAAAAAAATTGCATGTAAGAGAATTTAGTATCATTCAATTATGTCTTATAGGTGATGTTATTTTCAAAGTTATTGGAGAGGTAATATCAACAAGATTATGGAACATATTGGAAATTTTTTAATTGATAGAATCATTGACAAAATAAATCTACTCGAAGAGGAAACCTTATAGTGTATGAATAAAAGAAAGTTCCAAAATTGTTGATCATTCGAATCTATTTAATACTCTTATATGTCAATTAACTAGTATGGATGTAAAACTCAATTAGAGAGACTAGACAAATAGATTATCATGTTCGTTTCCTAAAACTTGGGAGCACTTAGTCACTCCTATTAGATTTAGTACAATCGATACTCTTGACTATGATTTTGTTGTGGGAAGATTATTTTCTAAGGAGGTACAAAATAAATCTACTATCGAAACATCTATGCTAGAAATAATGGTGGCTAGGGCCAGTTTAGAGGAAAAAGGAAGAAGCAAAGAGGTACATAAAGCTCTAAGTCCCAAGGAAAGAAGGTTAAACTTAATTTTTTATTATTATAATAAGTCAAGGCATAACATGAAATATTTGTTGGAAGGGGTAGGGATCCAAGGAATACTCAAAAAAGGTAGAAAATATAGTAGAAACGGTAGATGAACTTTTGTATGTTTGTAATGTTCCAAAATATTATTAAGAATAGTTATCAAATTCTAGTGGTTGACATTATTGAAATTTGGCAGCCTCAGGATAAATTTCTCATGAGGGAAACCCTATGTTTCCAAAAGTAAACCTTGAGACCAATGAAGGATTATATTAGTCAAAATAATTATTTGAACAAATAATTATATGGAAATTTGAATAATAGATATATTAATGGTAAATTCAAATTTTAAAATCCCCTACAAGTTTTAAAGTCAGCCTCATATAAGGGAACCTATCATATAATATAAAAAGAGAACATATTTGTGATACACAAATTGTCATATAATCGAAGAAGGTTTAAATCCTCCTATCTTTTGAAGTTTGAATTTTATTTGCACGTGGAGGCATGCAACAGAGTGTATATATATATATATATATATATATATATATATATATATATATATATATATCAGTAGGAATAACATCTTTTGTGAATGAGCATCATGTTTCTATTGTGACTGGGCATCACGTTCCTCTTTTGACTAGGAATCACACCTTTTGTAATTAGGTAACATATTTCTATTGTGATGAGACATCACATCCCTCTTTTGACTAGACATTGCATCTTTGTTTTAACTAAGGCCTTTTAATCTCAGTTAAATGGTTCATGGAGATATGGGTTTCAACGGCGTGCTAGCATATGATTCTTGATGGCTTAATTTCTCGATGGCATAAACTCTCTTGGCACAAGTCTTGCTTGGCTCAGGTTTTACTATGGTACAATTTTTCTTTCCTTGCATGCCACAGGTATTTTGTATAGAAAAAATCTTCTGATCTTGGTCATAGTAACCATCTAAAATACTTTTTTTCTATATAACACTCTGGAATTAGTCACAAGTATCTCACAAGAACTCTCGCATGGGAACCTCTTGCTCTGAATTCACATCACAGTATGGTCTCTATAGGTATGTATATATAGCATTGAATCTGCATGTATTTTCGATCTTTTTTATGTGCACTCCTGACGAGGAATAGTAATTCGAAGGTTTTGCAATGCATATGTCTCTACGTATGGCTCTTCTGTCCCCTCTCCACCATTAAATAGTTGGCCTCAATATATATATATATATATATATATATATATATATATATATATATATATATATATATATATATATATATATATATATATATATATATATATATATATATATATAGGGTTAAGATATATTCTAGCAACACTGACATTGATCATTGCATTTACATATAAGTGGCAGAAATCTCAATTTTATGTTATCATAGGTAAATGTATGGTCTAGATCTCATTATTATGGCATGACACACCATCTAATATTGGAATATTAATTTTGGATATATATCTTCATTGACATGTTAGTTAAATTTTGTACTTACTGGTATTGGCATCACAGTGGTATGGTATGCGAGTGGCATGGTATCCTTGTGGCATGATTAATCTCTACAGTATATATATTGTCTCACATCAAAGTTGTATGTATGATATCACATTGACATTACAATGGTGTGTTTAGTGTTTAAGTTCAGTAATCTACATGGCATCATTACAGTCCAAAAACATTGATAATATTTATATGAAATGACCCTAAAATAAAGTATGGATGGTCATTGATGACAATATTGTGTAGGAGCATTATCTTGTTCACAAACAAAGATGTGAACTATATGAATAGGTCCTAGGCAATTTCATGTGTTGATGGAAATTTATACCTTCTACCTTGTTGTTGAAGTTTTAATGAAAATCTAATAGAAGAAGAATATTTGAAAGGGTTTTCTCCCTTGTGGGGTTTTTCCCTGGTTTCCAACCAATCTAAGTTTGTCTATGTGTTCTTTCTTTTATTTTGTTGTTCCTTTATGTTTTGTTGCATTGTTTTTTATATTGTTATTTATATATAATTGCTTATGATTTAATTATGTTATAATGTTGTGGGGTAAATTCAATGTAAATAATGTGATGCAATTATCTTAAGAAAAGAACAATATAGACATAAGATAAAAAATAACCTGGTATGAGAGGTGGGTTGAAGAAAAATCATTGATATCACCCCTATTATGACATTGTTGATGGAAGCAAGTAGATATGGCAAAGACCTAAAAGAATGTTGGGATTTGAAGTAAATGTTGGGCACCATTATTACGGTTTGGTAGATAGCATTACATTATGGTTTGAAGAAACCTTGAAGCATTGTTTGGAGGGCTTGAAGTAATTAAATCCTAGCTTGATCAATACAAGCATTGTGCTAGATTCAGTATAATTATAGATTCACTCCAGGAGACAATTTTTTTGGATTGGTTAATGACAGTGAAGGCTTCTCCTACTATGATGATGTCTGTTGATGACCAATGACACCTCACGATTAAGAAAGTTATTTATTTTGTGAATGTTTTCTTTTCTTCTATAATATCTTAGTTATATGATCAAGAGGGAGTTGATCTCTTCCTTCAACCCTCATTAAAAATAAGAACATTGAACACTTATTTATTTGTGGCACTACTCTTGTTTTAAATTTACCATTATAATTATTACTTAACCTTTCTACATATCTAAGTATTTTAATACTCCTATCTTTCTAATGAAGTGGTGATAAGTATAACCTTCTTAAGGATCATCTATATATAAATCTAGTGCAAGAAAATAAAGATAATACTGGAAGAGAAAAACTAGTGCTGAAACAAGCGGGTGCAGGAAGGGGAAGCTCGAGGAGTAGGAAAACTTCACAATTTCCAATGAAAAATTATATATTTCTAAACATGTTTGGATGTTATATTTCAATTTTACAAGTTATGTATAATGTATTATTTTAATTTAGCTGCAATTTTGGATGGAAAATTAAGTCACAAGGTATGACAAAATATCTCCTTGATATCATATGAAAGTAAGTATTATCTCTGGTACCTATGATATATTGGTGCACTCTATATTAAAAATTAATATGATATCCTAGATATATGGAATTTGGATACTTGTCATATGATTTTGAAAATTAAGGCGAGAAAATTTGTTTTTTGATGTGCAGTAGTTATATATTGCTATGAATTCCTATAATGAGTATGGTAACCTAGATGGAAATAATGTGGTTGTAAGATTGATCTCCCGACTAGTTTCTTTTTTATCTTGATAAGGCATGATAAGTTATAAGTACCATGATGGATGCCCTTAAATTTATTGTATTAATACTCTGATGAGAAATGTTTGTATAATGTGATAAATAAATTAATGTTATGATTCTTGAAGTATAAAGATATTCTTGTCAATTATCATATCTATATGAATGTAACCCTTGATGAATGTTTGATGATATGTTCATATGTGATAGTGAAGCAGCTGATGATGACTTTCCATATATATATATATATATATGAGAGCCCAATATAATTTGACTCCATGATTTTGAAGTTTTGTTGATCCATGAAAATATTTTGATTTCTTGATTGATTGAAGATGATTTTCATTTATAGGGAGAGACCCTTGATCATATCCCATCACCTATTTTTATCTACGAAGGATAATTATAAGTACCATGATTTTAAAATGAAGCAAGTCCTCTATACATGAATTAATGAGCATTTGATATTGTAAATAATATGTCTGTTCTTATCAATGAGCTAACAAGTTCTATGATGACAATATTGGATCCACCTCTTGTGTAGAAGTGTTTTTATGGCATGCTAGATTGATTTGGTAGATTAATGTTGTTAGATTTAGTGGAATATGTACCAGCCAAATGGATCTTTGTATGCACTATGAACAAAATAGAGTTTGGTCATAGCCGGGACAAAAACATCTTTATGGATTAAGATGATGTTTCTATATGAGATAAGATTTGGCTTGTGAGTGTTGCCTCCCTGCAAGAAAGAAAAAAAAAATGATGAATATGGTATTCATTTCTTTCTGCTATATATTTTATCTAACGTTTGATTTCCTATGTGAACAAGAAAACAAATAATTGTTTCTCTTGGTAATGTATGAGGCAGTGTGACTCAATTCTTCAGTAATTTGTTTAATATAGTACTGGATGAAAGCATTTTGATATGATTTTAATATTCATATATTATCATGGATTGGTGTATGTGACCTCTTAGACAAGTGAGGTTGATCGAGAAAAATGAGAATTGCTCTTCCCCCTTTGGTTGAGATCCCAGGGTGGGGAATAAAGCTGGTAGGATCCTGAGGATGAGAGACCTTTGACCGTTAGGGTGTGTAGAGATTTGGGATCTCCCCTAGTTAGAGTATGCCACAATTATCATCTTACCCTCATTGTGGGATAACCTCACTATCTGGAAAATTGGATGAGGGACTTGGGATAAAGTGTGATCCCCACCCCTTGTAGTAGGTGAATCTCATCCAAGTTGTTGGATGCAGGTGTCTACCATCCAACTCTTCCTAGTTAAGATGAAAAATGAGGTACAATAATGTGGATTATGATCCTTACCTCCGGTAAGTTGTTCTAAAAAATTGTCAGGGACTTTGGGATAGAGTGTGATCCCTACGCATTGGGGTAGGTCTAATATCGCCCATTGTATTTGGATATAGGGTGGAAGTAGAGGGCTCCCCTATGGTGATTCTTCTTCTTTGGATTCAAAAATGTTAAGTTCAAGATGGGAAGATATGACGATGAGACATTTGAGATGGGGGCATCATCAAAGACAATAAGATAAGTGTGATCCTTACCTATCATGGTAAGTTAAATCCCTCCTATTTTCCATGGATTACGGGTAGTAGCAATGGATCCCCGATGGTGATGATCTTGGGTGGAATTAGTGGCTGCCCACTGGTAGATGTTCTAGGTTGATTTGGGTTGTCTAATGTTGTTATGGATTGGGCTAAGCTCTCTGATATTATTGTGGGTTGAGTTAAGCTCCCCTATAATGATGTCATATTATTATTCTTCTTCATTAGACTTCAGATTTTCCAATAGATGGAGGTGAGAGAGATGATATATGTCTTAGCGATGATGATGAATGAACAAATTCATTATTGGATATAGGATTGAAGTTTGACTCTCCCATATGATGATGTCTTAGTTGAGTTCCGTAGTTATGATTCTTCTTCTTGTTCATATGATGATCGAGTTATGTTGATATATGATGAGATGGATGTCTTATTGATTTATATATGGAATATTTCTTCCAGACTAGTAGGGTTTGGAGGGATGATCTCCCCTACCATAAGTTATGGATGCCTCTTTTTTTAAGAGGCAATATGATATGGGTCTTATTGATGATCCATTTGCATATATTTCTTGTAATTAAGATTTGTACACTCAAGAGATGTCATCATGAGATATTATAGATGATTCTTATGATGCTAATGAAAATTCCTCCCTAGTTGAGAGGGAGTGTTGAAATTTGGCAGTTTCAGGACGAATTTCCCCTGAGGGTAACCTTAAACCTGCAAAAGCAAACCCTTGAGACCCATGAAGTATTATATTAGCCAAAATAATTAATTGAACAAATAATTAGATGGTAATTTGGATAATATAGATATTAATGGGAAATTCAAACTTTAATGTAACACCCTCCTCCCATATCTACCCAAGAAACTGGCCAACTAGGGTAAACATGTGATGAGAGGATATTATGATCATATTCAACCTCCTAGGAGACCTTAAGGAAGTGTAACCAACTGAAACACATCATAGAGACCTTCCACATCACAGAAAGACTCCTAGGAACCATCCCAACCACTCAAGTAACTAGCCCCTGGGTCCCACTAAGTTTTCAGGGCTTAAAACCCCTCGAAGCTCCCATGGTATAGGCATGGGTGCATCTGGGAGGCTCTAGACGCTCCCAAAACATATGCTTGTGTGTGCCCAGGGACGTTTCCCATAGACATGTGCTAGTTTCCTTGGCATTTGAGCCACTTTTATAGGCCCAAAGCCCAGGTCACTACCCATAACTCAATGAGAAGCTCATATATGAAATAAAACAATGAAGCAATGATGTTTTTTCAAAAACCATGACAAGGAATATACTTTACCCCTACTATCCATGCCAGGAATTTATTCAAACATATCAAAAATATGTAAGCTACAGGTGTAAACAACAAATATGAGCATAGGGGTCTCATACTTATCTAGAAATCACTATGAATAATTCTTCCCTTACATAATTAGTTGCATTATCATATATTAGGTAATAGGTACAATTATCCTTCATTTACAAATAAAATCATGAGGAGATCCATACATCATCACTGTCACAACGCATGCTTATAACCAACATAATAAAAAAAAAAATCTCAAGGATACATCAACCATATAATCCACATATCAACTAGTACATTTACACATAAAATGTCAAGGAGAGAACCTCTTATTAATTAATTCAAAATACAACCCGAGATGAGACTTCTATGTTCCACCTGACCATAGATTGGCTGAGCCAAATCTCTCTTCACCCAATCACCCCCATGCCATATTCCAAGCATGAATATGGGACTCAGACTGAAATAACCAACGAGGGAATCTTGAGGTTAAACCAGCTCACTCTCATTAATAGAAATTGGTCTTTACCGTAACCACACCGAATTAGTAGGCAAAAAAATTAAACATTTCCCAACAACCTTTACCATGATCTCCACCCAATAACTATGCAAAAATGAGCATGGATGCAACTGGATTTCTCCACATACACCGTGAGGAGTTTTCCTGTCTCCTTGTCTCTCAGGCTTTACTATAATCCATAGTTTGAACCAGGGATTATAGGACCTAAACCGAGACATGCCCTCTAGGATTCACCTTATATCCCAACTCGACATCCCTAGGCTTGATGGAGAGCAAAACACCTCTAGGATTTATCGTATATCGTGTCATTCACCGGTCGAGGATTCCTAAACCCATGAAGGAAACACACTATTCATTTTTACTGCAACCTAGAATCCGGTTCAGTGGTTACCAGGCCACATGTTATATCATTTCAAAGATCCACCTCACTCAACTTCAAATCCATTTAGCAATCCACCTCAACCAAAATATGAGAACTCCATCACACCATGGCTATTACGAAATGGCAAGGCTAGGCTGAAAACACTGTCACAACTCGAGAAAACCATGCCATGATAGAAAAGAACCACATGCAATACCATGCATGCCAAATATAGAAAGGAAATCACACATAAAAATCAATACCTACAAAGAATCCTGTTGTAGCTTCTTCATCTTTCTCCTCCTTGCTTACTTCTTCCTTCCTCTTTCCTTCTTTTCCTTTCTTGATCCAATGCCAAAGAGCTCCAAGAAAACTCCAAGTGTCCAAGAGTGAGAGAGATATATATATAATAATGAGAGAGCTCCAAAACTAAACTGAAAAAAGGCACCAAATAATCCTTAGAATCCTTTTTATCACTTAGGACTCTATTTTATTCATTTTCCATTATTTCCCTTCAGTTTCCTCCTCACATGCAACTTGTGACCTTTCAACTCCATTTTCTCCTAATTTCCATTATTTTCATAAATAAATGTGCCAAAAATTCCATTTTTCCTTTCCAAAGACTTAGCCTTAGCCTTTTCCAATTTCCTTAGCCATATTAACCAAAATGAACACCCGCTACGATGATTTTCCCAACTTTCAGCTTGGAATAAGTGTCCCATCAACCGCAGTTAATATTTTTTCCTTTATTAAGTTTTATTAAATGGAATTTTCACCAAGGCTATTACATTTAAAATTCCCTCCAATTTTTAAAGTCAACCTTATATCAGGGACCCTATCATATTGTTACACATCATTTTATCACCATGACACTTGAGAGTCAAAATGGATCTACTGCCATCCATACTTATGTTCCAGTATACTCCCTTGAAATTCAAACATTCATATTCCTTGACAAAATCATGAATTTTGGGCAAAATGGATCTTTACCCTCTTAAATATGACTTGCGCACATTCTCTAGTCAATGTCTTTGCATCCGTTGTTACTTCCATAAAGCATCCGTTGTTACTTCCATAAATCCCCGTGCAATTTTGCACTCCATTTTCCATTATAGACTGTGCAACTGACTCAAATTAAAGTAAAAATAAAAATTAAGTTTTAGAAGCATAGATGGGTGCATATATCCCAACTAGAAGCCTAGTTCGAGCTGAACCCATTGATACAAGATCATCTATCCTTGGTTAGTCATTTACTAAATGAGTTAGTTAGGATTTAATTAATTAATGTATTTTCCTATGGTTTTTAGGAGGGAATTGGAATTATTGTAAATAAGATAAGATTCGAGAGGATTTAGGAAGGATTGAGAGGATTATGGATAGTTAGCTTTTATATAGGGATAAGGGATTGAATGAGAGATGATAGGGATTAAGAGAGATATTTTTGGAGTTAGTTTAGGGATATAGAACCTCCTTGGGTTCTATTCCATTTGTATAAATATTTGAGCCTATGAGGCATGATAGAGAGGTAAAATATTGTTTGTAAGTGTGAGGAGAAGCCAAGCATGTGGCCAGGTTCTCTGTAAATATTTTAATTATGGATTAATTATTTCTTATATTGAATCTGCATTTGATTTTATTTTAGTTTTGTGTGTGTATTTTATTGTTAAGTTACATGCCAATCCTGTGACGCTATCATTTGGTATCAGAGCTGTAGAAGTGTATGTTGATTCAATTTTGATTAATTCCCAATCTATATGAATGCATTGAGTTATTTGTAAAGTATAAGAATGATGTTGGAATTTCCAAATTGAAAGAGTGTGGATACTCTGTGATCAAGAGAGAAGATTCAAGGTCTTGTTGTAGAAATTAGTGTGAAACCATGGCAACGTGAAATCGTAGCCATGTAACATATCTCAAAGAGTGGAACTTATGAAGAACAATGTGGAGATGACCCTATCTATGTATATTCATTAAAGAGGGGTCAAGAAATGAACTTGAAGTAAAGGTTCAATCTAGCATATGGAAGGAGAGCATTTTTGTATACTCAAAGAAGTTCGAACAAAGTTGGAATCGATTTGGAGAAGTGAACAAGCTGCATGGTGGAAGTAGCGTAGCCTAGAAGAGCTAGAGTGCTATTTTTACGAGTTTTTGATGATATGCAACCAGTGTTGGTGATTGATGAAAGAGCACATATCAATTTAATTCTACGTGTTGGATAACATCCGGTGGGTGCATCTGAAAATTGTGGTATGATGCCATACATGAAAGCACTTCAGACACTCATATAGTTGTGTATTAGTTACTGGGTTCATATCCATTTAAATTTGTGCACATGTGCATATGATTTTTTTGGTAAAATACTCTATACTTATGTGAATTTAACTTCATAAGTAAATGAGAGCGGTGTGTGAAGTTTTATGGTAATATGGTAATAGTGTGATGTATTCTATTTTAATTTCAAGAGAATGAGGAATCGAATTAGAGTTAAGTCTTCGGTTATATAAAGCATGTAAGATTTATTTCTCGATTAATTTCATGAATTATTGCATCTTTCAAAGGGAAGTGGTCATGGAGACAAGCTAGGAGATTGCAAAGTTAGGGTGAAATGGTATTTTGGTAAAATTGATTGTATTGTGTTGGAGGTATGGCTCATGTGTGTTTCTTATTCAAATTCATTTTACAAGAAGTTATTCATTTAAACTCACATGAATTCATTAATTTACTTTCACATAAAAATTTCATGGTTAAACTCATAAGTGAATATTGAATGAGGTGAAAGTAAATAATAAAGGTAAAGGTGAAAGAAAATTGATATTGTAAAACATGGTGGAGAACAAATGGTGAATTGTTGCACACTGTTTTAAGTCGGTGATATATGGTTTCCTAAAACCATGTGTGGGTTTAAGAATGCATAGCGTTATAATGTAATTTTACCTTTTTATGTAGGAGAGGTATGAGAAGGAGGATTTATAAAGTGAGAAAAATAGTTTATATTATTTTGGTTTTTTTTTTTGTAAAGAGCGGATTTAGATTTCTAGGGAATGAAGTTGAAGAAAATTTAATGGATTTATAAGTCATAAAGGAGTTGTAATTCATAATTTTGAGTTCAAATAAGATTGGATGTCAAGGTAAAATGAATAAATTTGTATAGCTTGAGTCAAGTTAAAGTCAAAATCCACCATTGAGTTATTGTACAAAAGGGTGCATTTTTCATCCAAGGTCCATTAATGAAGAGTTTATGTCAAGTATGGAGTTAAAGAGTCTTAAGTGAAGTCAAAGGTTTGAGTCTGTTGATGTAATTAGGTGCATGATTGGCAAAGCCCGACACCCAAGAGTCTAGTCATTATAAGAAAAGAAATATTGCAGTTGTTGAGGAGTAAGGAGTGCTCGGAAATAAAGGTTCAAGTGAAGAGAACCATTCACCAAGTTTGGAGGAGACAACTTGGTTGCAGGTTATAGTGAAAAAAGTGAATTTCACAACAAACGATGAAGATGTAGGATTGAGAGAAAGGGCACAACAATGATGGAATAGCGGTTGGAATTAATGATGATGAGAGAGAAATTGTTGAATTAAATACATGATTGGACGTGTTGCTAGAGATACTACAAACACAAAGACACGAATGGATAATAAAAAGAACAATTAAATGTCCAGTTAAACAACTGATGGGACGAATATTGAAGCACAAATTAGACTTCCAGACAAAGATATATATTTGTGTACCTAAACAAGGATCCTTGTTGGGTGACAATGATGATGAATGTATGGATATGGACGAGGAAGTGTTAGTGGACAACTTGAAGAACTGCATGTTACTTAAGGAAGGGATGTAGGAATCCATAATCGAGACATCAAGGTCTCATTATTTTAAAAATAATACTTTTTTTTGCTTGTATGTAGTGAAGAATCGCAAGAAACCGAAAGTAAGATGTAAATTAAGGAAGCTCAAAAACCATTGGAGGAACCTATGCAAGTATACAAAGGCATAATATGGAGGATATTATTGTGGAAATATATATTTTTAGAGGATTAGTTGAATATTCCAAAGCATAGTTATGGAACAAATGAAATGATCATAAACTATAAAAATTCCATAGAGGATGAGGATGAGATTTCAATGAATAAAATGTAGAAGCAAAGTGGGAGCAATGAAGACGAATTCCAGGAGAAGAAGAAAAGAATGATAGAAGACATGTGGTATCCTAGTGAATTCATGGAGAAAAAACATATAACACCAAGGAAATAAGCATACATTAGGAAGGAGAAGGGACAAATACATCATAAGCCTGGAAATATAGAACATCGACAACATGCCAAAACAACTACTTTACTGCAAATGAAAGTTTGGGATCTGGGAGGATTCTTAACATTTTATGAAGATTGATGGTCAAGAGACCATGTTTTCTTTTTAACTCCGAAATCTTATGCAGGAGCATATACCCTGGCTATTCATTTACTAAATGAGTTAGTTAGGATTTAATTAATTAATGTATTTTCCTGTGGTTTTTAGGAGAGAATTGGAATTATTGTAAATAGGAGAATATTCGAGAGGATTGAGAGGATTATGGATAGTTAGCTCTTATCTAGGGATAATGGATTGAATGAGAGATGATAGGGAATAAGAGATATATTTTGGGAGTTATTTTAGGGATATAGAACCTCCTTGGATTCTAGTCCATTTGTATAAATAGGTGAGACTATGAGGCATGATGGAGAGGTAGAAGATTGTGTGTAAGTGTGAGGAGAGGCCAAGCATGAGGCCAGGTTCTCTGTAAATATTTTATTTATTAATTAATTATTTCAGATATTTGATGTGCATTTTATTTCAGTTTTATGTGTGATTTATTGATAAGTTGCAGTCCTATATCTGATGTTATAATCACCCATCTAAACATGGAGCTAATTCCCTTGGATCATGGAACCCTAATCCCATGATTTATGGATCTCGCCCATCTTTAGTGGATCTAAAACCTCCTCAAATTGTCCTATAAATTGAGCTGAGACTTCAGGGTTAGGTGAGTTGACTTATGGTAGTCTTATGATGGTAATTTTGGATTGGAAATCTTGTTATCCAAGGAGGAATATTAGAGGATTTTTGGAGGAACCTTCATGACATCAAGGCTTGGTTGTAAGATTTCTCTTTTATTCTTGAATAATACATTTGGATACTTTTTCTCATTATATTGTTTTCTTGGAATTATGAAGTGTTTATGCTCATGTATTCATTAAAACAATTTCATTTCCTAATTCTTTTATCATTAGGTTAATATGTGTAACACCCCTAGTTCTATGATTTTTAAGTAGTCATTTGAACAAGAAAGAATCCAAAGGGGAGTGGACCCCAATGGATAATTATTGTGTGGATTTTATGTAAATATTCATTAATGAAAATAAATGGAATATTTATGTGTGCACTATGCCTAGATGAGATTAGAGATCATAAGCCTGATTTATGAGGATATGGATAAGGCTAAGACTTTCCCAAAACCTTTCAAAAATTTTTGAAAGGAAAAATGCTAATTTAGATTGAAGAGGAAAAATCTAAATTCCCCAATGAAGAGGAAAGTAGTTGGGAAGAGGTAAAAAACTGGAAAAGTAGAAAGTAGCTTTAAAGTCCCTCATTAAGGGAAGCCTAGGCAAACAGGAAGAAAAACATCTTGAAATTCTAGACGTAGAATTTAGAAACGGGCTTGGGGGAAGCATAAAATAAGTAAGCTGCTCCAGAACAGATTGAGGTTGGTCTGTTCTTGGAGAGAATCTCAGCTCGGGGGTGAATTCTGAGGAAAGATGAATTCTATGGTTGGGAGGACTGGTCATTACACATTGGTATGAACTCATACTATTAAAAGTTAGTTTATAAAGTGTGTACAATTGCTTTCAAGAAATGAAAAATATGTGGCTAATTAGGATAATTAGTACTATGTTAAACCATGCCTTTGATTGACCAGATTTAATAGACTGAATCCAGTAATTACAGTAGCATGATAGAATAAGTTCAGAAATCCATCTTCCAGAATGTTGAAACCTATATTCAGGTTTGGATTTGGAGATAAGAAAACTGATAGTCTGTTTATAATTGTTATCAATTTATATATTCTGTTTAAAATCAGAAGAAAAGAAGAGAATATATATAAATGAATGAACTTTAAAATATCAATAGAGAAATATGGTGAGAATTTAGTGAATATGTAACTAATAAACAAGTCAAGTGCTACTACTTATAACAAATAGCTGATAACAATTGATAACAGACAGAAAAAAAATATATCAATTGGAAATGAAAATTCTGTTAGCTGCATAATAAAAATTTACAACTTAACCTGAAGATTTCTCAAAAGTTACTGAAAAGAGAATGCTATTGTACTTATGCATACAAGTAAGAATATAGAATGGAATATGAAGCTAAAATATTACTAGTTTAGAGAAGAATCCTATTCACCACAATGAAATTGGATAACAGTTGGATTAGGTTCTAATCCATTAGATATAATAATTATTATTATGAAAAAAAAAACAAAAAGAAACTGAGTAAATAATTACAAGAAATTCTTCAAATTTTTATAACACTCAAATATTGCTAATCTAAAATTAAAACAGAGATATGAGAGAAAAACTTAGAAACATATTAAACTGGAAGTTAAACCAGAATATTATTTAACAAACTGACTCTTTTTATAAACAGTATATTCTATCCAAAATTTTATTTTAAAGATAGCATAACTCATAATCTATAACTCTAGTACTTAAAATCTCAGATGTTATATAAAATGTGGATACATGTAAATATAACAGAGATTTCTAAATGAACAAATCTGGAAAATAAAATGAGGAAATTTAATTAATGGACAAAAATATAATAGAGGAAATGCACTATTTGTATATATGTGAATCACTCTCATAAGAGTCGATTTTAAACAAAAAGGTGGTACCAGAACTAGTTTATATAAGAAATTCCTACATGTATATAATTTAATAGTCAAGTACTGAAGAAAATTGTCCCGGGCTTTTCCTCCTGAATGTACCCAATTGGCATTTGAGTATTAAAAATAAATAGTTATTCACAGAGTCTTCCAAACTCATGTTATGTACATAAAATCAAACAATGCCGGAAACCACTGTATGGTTCTAGTCTCCAGAATAGAGAAGCATTTAGAGAGAGATGGGAAAATTGGGCATTAAAACCTGTATATATTCCAAAACAAAAATACACGGGTCAATGGATAAACCTACCCAGGTAAATCGAAGAGAATCACCCAGAGGTTGAGTGGCAGTAGTTACCTATGTTCATACACAATAAAAGAAATTAAAAATAATGTAAATGTAAACAGGGTTAAAAATAAAAATTCAAATCAAATCGTGGAAAAGAAAGGTTCAATCCCTTGCAGAAATTGAAAATGTAGATGCCAAATTTTGTACTGTGGAAAATAACCCAGTCAATATAAGAATCAAAATTTTAAATTACCGGAAGCAGGATTTGAATTAAGAACAATTAAGTAAAGCGATACCATAATAAGCTAAGCATAAAGTTGACTTCCCAAAATTTATATACAGTGAAGTATACTTACCAGGGACGAGTTGATAAGAACTCATTAATCGACCCTGAGATGAATGACGCATTTCATCTCCATGACCGGGCCAAAGAAAACTATTAACATAGCTAAGAACAAGAAAGAAAGACATTGGTTCTCCCTCATGTCAGCGTAGTCGGATATAGACATTCATCAGGAATCGAATGAGAAAATAATTAACATTCGTTAATATCAGTTGAATAAGTCTCAGAAGAAACACATTTAATTAGAGGAGCTAAAATATAAAATTATATATCAAAGTAATCCTCCATAACCAAAGAAAAATTTAGGAACTAAATGGAAAGAGAAGCCATAAACCAGTTATTACATCGCAACCCAAAAGAGAAATCAGACTCACAGTTGAATCCCAAACAGAAATCACTATAAATGTATGGAAATTCAACCATAAAGATACATTACAGGATGAGCTAACATTAATTTTGATTATACTTATATCAATAATGATGATGAAATTCCATGGAACTAAAAACAATCAAAGCGTTCATGATAAGTTTACCCATTTAATACCATCAATACCCAGTCATCATGGATTCCAATATTTAAATGTACTTAAGTGGATATAGTTCATCAAAATGAGACGTACCTATGTGTGAAAGGGTGAAGGCATTAGACTAGCATTGTAGCATGCAATAGAGTCCATAGGCTATGTCTTATGCACATAGTGTGAGAAAAATAGAGAACTCACGAATGAAGAAAAAAATGACCTGAGAAATGGAATAGAGTTAAACTCTGAAATTAATATGGATCAAAAAGGAAAACCCTAATCAAATCCAATCTTACAAGTGTCATGAATCTATCGGTTCTCTCATAGATCGATGATCATTCTTTTGATGTGAAAAAAATCCCAGTGGTATTAAACGCTAAGTGTATAATGGTAGAGGGGAGCATTAATACGACTTCAGAACCGTCATAGGGAAACAATAAAATATGTTAAATTTTGTGGCTCGAGGACCTGAATGGGTGAAGAAGATTAAGGCAAAGCGTACTGGCATAAAAATGCAAGAATTGTATAAGTACTAAATGTCAGTGACATAACCTACTAGGATGTAATTAAAACAAAACAAAGATATTGTCATAAACTATATGATATGCCGAGATCCGCATAGTAATTCGACGAAAATGAAATCAGTATTCCATGGAAACTATTAATCTATTAACATAAATAAATATCAACGAAAGGCATAACATATAAATAGACCCTTTAACAACTTAATTATGTATAGGAAATGTCACAATAGAAACGTATACAATATAAGTAGGGGTAAGTTATGTAATAAAGGAGAGATTGTTAGATTAGAACTGCGATTTAGTATAGTTAATATAAAAGGAAGTACTATTGTGATAAAATCATTATAGGCATGTGGAGTAATTAGATGATTGTCTTAATTGAAGATTAAGACGAAAATAAATACATAAATGGTATAAGTAGAAATCTCTTATGAATTATTAAGTTGTTCCTTATATATCAAAACCATGAGTTCTGAATTATGCCTTAAGAATAGTAATTTAAAGTCATTAAAAAAAAAAAAAAAAGTTGGATAAGAGAGGTGCATTACAAATGGTATCAGGGCCCTAGTTGAAAAGCTGGGCAGTTTATGTGCTCACTCAAAAATGTTATGCTATGACGAAAAATTATTTTATGATGTTAAAAGTATACTGACGTTATGTTGTTGTAGAGTGAGAAAATACTGGAAACAAAACCGTTGCAGAAATTATGTTTGTAGAGGATGAACCCTATGTCGATATGGGTGGTAGAGATAATACACCAGATCCCAATGCTCCTCTGATGGCCATGTTGCACAGGATGCAACGAGATATGGCCTATCTAAGAAGCAAAAATGATAGGCTATATTTAGCCAGTGAAGAGCAGGAAAAACTGATAAGAGAACTAACTTCTCGGAATAGCCAAGAAGGCGAAGGTTCTAGAAAGAGAAGGAAAGGCCAGCTCTCAAATGATTCTAAGGAAGATGACACCACTAGACATCAGTCGAAACAGAAGACATAATTACAGCGTGAATTCCGAAAAATCAAACATCCCTCCTATGATGGAGAGAAGGAGGAAGATGCTGAGGCATGGCTGCTGAATATGATTAGGTATTTTTAGGTCTACGAGTACGAAAGAAATATGAAGGCCAGATTAGTTATCTACCAGCTACAAGGAAATGCTACCTTGTGGTGGGAGTAAACAAAAATGGTTCATGCTATTGATGAAAAAACAGTGACTTGGGAAGATTTCCAAGTCAAGTTTAAAAACCGTTATTTGACCGAACGGTATTATGATGATAAATAAAAAGAGTTTCACGAACTCAGATTGGGACAGCTCACCATAGGTGATTTTGTCACCAAGTTCACAAATCTATTAAGATATGTTCCTTATATTCGTGAAGAGAAAGAAAAGGTGCAAAGTTTTTTGAATTGTTTGCCTACTATGTATAAGGAGAAAATAGAGTTTGATAATCCAAAAACCATGGATGAAGTGGTGAGGAAAGCCATACTATGCTACCAAAAGTTTAAAGGAAAGAGTGAACAAGGGAAGGGCTGGACAAACAAGGGTGAATTCAAAGGAAGGAAACAGAAACCAACTTACTTGAAGAACTTTGGTAGGAATCATCAGTGAAATTTTTTTAACAAAACAACTGAAAGTCAAACTGCTCAATCCCAAGTTGGTTCAAAGCAAATAGATGGAAGTAACAAAAGGGTAGGAATGGTTAAAATGCGGGAGCCTTTGAAGTGATGGGGTTGTGGAGAACCTCATCTGTTGAGGGACTGTCCACACCGAAATATTAAGATGGTTCTGAGAGACAGAGAAGCTACCACAGTGAATGACATAGCCAGGAATATCCCCACTATCAGTGCAGCCTTGGAGAATCAACAAGCAGAACATCAGTCTACTATGGTCGAGATAGAAGGTAAATTTTTTGATCAATCTGTTACTCTCTTAACTGATCCAGGGGCTTCTTTGAGTTATATTAATCCACAAGTTGTAGAAATTTGTAAACTCAGAACAAAAAAGTTTCAATAGCCTTGGTTGGTACAGTTAGCTACTATAACTAAATGCATGGTAACTCACAAGCTACCTAAAATAGCTATTAAACTGAATGAATATTAAATAGAGGTAGATCTAAACATTTTTATATTAGGTTCCTATGATTTACTTATAGGAATGGACTGGTTAGAAAATAAAAAGACCATGCTGAATTGTTGGGATAAAACTCTACACTCCATAGATGATGATGTAAAACCATTCATATTAGAGAGGAAACCGAAACCTATTTCTGTGAGGAAGATGTCAGCCCTTCAGTTAAAAAGAACAGCTAGGAAGGGATATCAAGTATATGTTGTGCATGTTGAAGAATTAGGACAGAAACCTGAAGAAAACCTGTTAGACACCTTACTAGTGGTAAGAGAATTTAAGGAACTTTTTCCATATGAGATTCCTCATCTTCTGCCAAAGAGAGAGATCGATTTTTCAATTGATTTGGTGCTAGGAGCAACACCAGTTTCTAGAGCCCCTTACTGGATGAGCCCCCCTTAACTCATGGAGTTAAAAATGCAATTACAAGAATTGCTGGATAAATGTTACATCAGACTGAGTGTATCTCCTTGGGGACCACCGGTGTTGTTCGTGAAAAAGAAGGATGTAACCTTCAGAATGTGCATTGATTATCATCAACTAAATAAGTTGACAATCAAAAACATGTATCCATTGCCCAGAATAGATGACCTTTTTGATCAGGTGAGAGGAGCTTCAGTATTCTCTAAGATTGAATTAAGGACTAGTTATCACCAACTCAGAATTAAGGAGGAAGATATCAGTAAAACAACTTTTCGAACAAGGAATGGTCACTATGAATTTGTAGTCCTACCTTTTGGTTTGACCAATGCCCCTGCCACTTTTATGTGCTTAATGAATAGTGTTTTGAATAAATACTTAGACAAATTTGTACTAGTATTTATAGATGATATTCTAATCTATTCAAAAAGTGAGGCAGAACATAAAGAACATCTTAGAATTGTGTTGCAGACTCTTAAGGAGAATCAATTGTATGCCAAGTTTAGAAAATGTGAATTTTATAAGGATAAAATTCAATATTTGGGGCATATCATTTTTGAACAAGGATTGGCTGTTGACCATGAGAAAATAAAGGCTATTAGAGAGTGGCCGGTGCCAACTGATGTTTCAGTGGTGAGGTCATTTATGGGGATTGTGGGATATTATCGACGGTTTGTAGAAATATTTTATACAATCGCATATCCCATAACTTCACTACAGAGGAAAGGCACCAAATTTGAGTGGATTGAAAAATTCCAAAATAGCTTTGAAAAACTGAAATTAAAACTTACTACAACACCTATACTGAAGATTGCAGATCCTGATAAAGATTTTGTCGTGTGTACGGATACGTGTAGAGAAGGATTGGGAGGAGTTATGTTGCAAGAAAATTCTGTTATTGCATATGAATCTAGAAAACTTAAGAAACACGAACAGAATTATAGTGTATATGATCTTGAGCTAGCTGTTGTGATTCATGCCTTGAAGATGTGGCAACACTATCTTCTCAAAAAAAAATTTACATTGATGATAGATCATATCAGTCTCAAGTATTTGTTCACTCAAACGGATTTGAATGCTAGACAAGCCAGATGGCTGTTTTTTCTGAGTGAATTTGATATGGACATAAAACATATCAAAGGGAAAGAAAAAAAAAATTATGATGCTCTAAGCAGAAATGCTTGCCAAAACATAAGTAGCATTGGGAGTAGTGCTAGTTTTGACTTAGAAGAATTAGGAAAAAAGCTAGCAGATCAAGATCCCAACTATGAGAAACTGCAAGTGCAAATTCTGAAAAAGGAAATGGCTGAACACACCCAAAATTAGAAAGGGTTGATCTGTTATAGAACCAGATTGTATATCCCCAATGTAGACTCTTTCAAAAAAGAAATCCTAGATGAATATCATAAACAACCATATTCAGGACATCCTGGATATCAGAAAATTCTTACAGCTTTGAAAAAGAAATTATTTTGGTGAGGAATGAAAAAAGACATGGCCAATTACTTAGCCAAATGCATGGAATGCCAACTAGTCAAATCTGAACATCAGCATCCAACTGGCCTTCTAAATCTATTGCCAATTGTAGAATGGAAATGGGACACTGTGTCTATATACTTTATAACCGAGTTACCTAGAACAAAGTACCAGCATGACTCAGTGATGGTAGTGGTAGATACTTTAACAAAGGCTGCACATTTCATACCCGTGAAATCTACTTTTGGGACAGCCCAAGTAGCAAATGTGTTCATAAACAAAATTTTAAGGCTACACGGGGTTCCTAAAGTGATTATTTTAGATAGAGATGCCAAGTTCACAACAGCCTTCTAGAAGGGTTTGTTTGGGAGCATGGGCACTAAATTAAATTCTAGTACTACTTATCACCCTCAGACGGATGGTCAAACTGAGAGAACAAATCAGATTTTGGAGGATATGCTCCAAATGTATGTGATGGATAGGCCAACTAAATGGGAAGACTATTTACATTTAGTCTATTTTTCTTATAATAACAACTACCAATCTTCCATTAAAATGAGTCCATTTGAGGCACTCTGTGGAAGAAAGTGTCATACTCCTTTAAGCTGGAGCCAGCCTAAAGACAAGCTAGTACTTGGGCCAGATGCTCTCCAAGAAATGGAAAATATTGTCAAACAAATACAGAGAAACATCAAGATAGCCTAAGATCGATAGAAAAGTTATGCCAAAAAGAAGAGAGTGCACCGAGAGTACAAACTGGGTGACCATGTGTATCTGTGGATTAAACCCAAAAAGAGCACTCTTTATGCTAGGAGCTATGAAAAATTGGCTCCTAGATACTGTGGGCCTTTTGAGGTCTTAGAAAGGGTGGGACCGGTGGCTTATAGACTGGCCTTACCCCCCCATGTTAAAGTTCATGATGTGTTTCATGTTTTGTTATTAAAAAGATATGTACATGATTCTTCTCATGTTATTGATTGGAATGTGATACAGGTGGAACCAGAAGGGGAGTTCCTTCCAGAGCTGCTTAAAATATTGGAGTAGGAAGAAATTGAATTGAGAAATAGAAAAATAGCGAGAGTAAAAGTGCAGTGGAAACACTTTACTGCTTAGAGAAGCTGAGATGATGGAAAAATATCCATCTTTATTTTCATAATGAACTACAGTAGATAGTCTGTTAACACTGAGGACAGTGTTTGTTTTCATAGGGGGAATGTGTAACACCCCTAGTTCTATGCTTTTTAAGTAGACATTTGAATAAGAAAGAATCCAAAGGGGAGTGGACCCCAATGGATAATTATTGTGTGGATTTTATGTAAATATTTTTTAATGAAAATAAATGGAATATTTATGTGTGCACTATGACCAGATGATATTGGAGATCATAAGCCTGATCTATGAGGATATGGATAAGGCTAAGACTTTCCCAAAAGCTTTCAAAAAGCCTTGAAAGGAAAAATGCTAATTTAGATTGAAGAGGAAAAATCTAAATTCCCCAATGAAGAGGAAAGAAGTTGGGAAGAGGTAAAAAGCTAGAAAAGTAGAAAGTAGCTTTAAAGTCCCTCATTAAGGGAAGCCTAGGCAAAAGGAAGAAAAACATCCTGAAATTCTGGACGCAGAATTTAGAAACAGGCTTGGGGTAAAGTATAGCTTAAGTACGCTGCTCCAGAACAGATTGAGGTTGGTCTATTCTTGGAGAGGATCTCAGCTCGGGGGTGAATTCTGAGGAAAGAGGAATTCTATGGTTAGGAGGATTGGTCATTACACATTGGGATGCACTCATACTATTAAAAGTTAGTTTATAGAGTGTGTACAATTACTTTCCAGAAATGGAAAATATGTGGCTAATTAGGATAATTAGTATTATGTTAAACCATGCCTTTGATTGACCAGATTTAATAGATTAAATACAGTAATTACAGTAGCTGATAGAATAAGTTCATAAATCCATCTTCGAGAATGTCGAAACCTATATTCAGGTTTGGATCTGGAGATAAGAAAACTAATATTATGTTTATAATTGTTATCAATTTATATATTCTGTTTAAAATCAGAAGAAAAAAAGAGAATAGATATAAATGAATGAAATTTAAAATATCGGTAGAGAACTATGGTGAAAATTCAGTGAATATGTAACTAATGAAAAAGTCAAGTGCTACTACTTATAACAAATAGCTGGTAACAATTGATAACAGATAGAAAAAAAAATATATCAATTGGAAATGAAAATTCTATTAGCTGCATAATCAAAATTTACAACTTAACCTAAAGATTCCTCAAAAGTTACTGAAAGGAGAATGCTATTTTACTTATGCATACAAGTAAGAATATAGAATGGAATATGAAGCTAAAATATTACTAGTTTACAGAAGAATCCTATTCACAAAAATTAAATTAGATAACAGTTGGATTAGGTTCTAATCCATTAGATATAATAATTATTATTATGAAGAAAAAACAAAAAGAAACCGAGTAAATAATTACAAGAAATTCTTCAGAATTTTATAACACTGAAATATTGCTAATCTAAAATTAAAACAGAGATATGACAGAAAAACTGAGAAACATCTTAAACTTGAAGTTAAACCAGAATATTATTCAGCAAGGTGACTCTATTTATAAACAGTATATTCTGTCCAAAATTTTATTTTAAAGATAGCATAACTCAGAATCTATAACTCTAGTACTTAAAATATCAGATGTTATATAAACTGTGGATACATGTAAATATAACAGAGATTTCTAAATGAAAAAGTCTGGAAAATAAAATGAGGAAATTTAATTATTGGACAGAATTATAATAGAGGAAATTCACTATTTGTATATATGTGAATCACTCTCATAAGGGTCAATTTTAAACAAAAAGGTGGTACCGGAACTAGTTTATATAAGAAAGTCCTACATGTATATAGTTTAATAGTCAAGTACTGAAGAAAATTGTCCTGGGCTTTTCCTCCTGAATGTACCCAAATGGAATTTGACTATTAAAAATAAATAATTATCCACAGAGTCTTCCAAACTCATGTTCTGTAAATAAAATAAAACAATGCCGGGAACCACTATATGGTTCTAGTCTCCAGAATAGAGAAGCATTTAGAGAAACGGGCAAGTTGGGCATTAAAACCTGTATATATTCCAAAACAAAAATACACGGGTCAATGGATAAAACTACCCAGGTAAATCGAAGAGAATCACCCAGAGGTTGAGTGGCAGTAGTTACCTATGTTCATACACAATAAAAGAAATTAAAAATTATGTAAATATAAATTGGGTTAAAAATAAAAATTCAAATCAAATCGTAGAAAAGAGAGGTTCGATACCTTGTAGAAATTGAAAAAGTAGATGCTGAATTTTGTACTGTGGAATATAACCCAGTCAATATAAGAATCAAAATTTTAAATTACTGGAAGCAGGATTTGAATTAAGAGCAATTAAGTAAAGTGATACCATAATAAGCTAAGCATAAAGTTGACTTCCCAAAATTTATATACAGTGAAGTATACTTACCAGGGATGAGTTGGTAAGAACTCATTAATCGACCCTGAGATGAATGACACATTTCATTTCCATGACCGAGCCGAAGCAAACTATTAACATAGCTGAGAACGAGAAAGAAAGACATTGGTTCTCCCTCATGTCAGCGTAGTCGCATACATACATTCATCAGGAATCAAATGAGAAAAGAATTAACATTCGTTAATATCAATTGAATAAGTCTCAGAAGAAACACATTTAATTAGACGAGCTAAAATATACAATTATATATCAAAGTAATCCTCTATAGCCAAAGAAAAATTTAGGAACTAAATGGAAAGAGAAGCCATAAACCAATTATTACATTGCAACCCAAAAGCGAAATTGGACTCACAGTTGAATCCCAAACAGAAAGTGTTATAAATGTATGGGAATTCAACCATAAAGATACATTACAGGCCGAGCTAACATTCATTTTTATTATACTTATATCAATAATGAGGATGAAATTCCATGGAACTAAAAACAATCAATGCATTCATGATAAGTTTTTCCCATTTAATACCATGAATACCCAGTCATCATGGATTCCAATATTTAAATGTATTTAAGGGGATATAGTTCAGCAAAATGAGACGTACTTGTGTGTGAGAAGGCGAAGGCATTAGACTAGCATTGTAGCACGCCATAGAGTCCATAGGCTGCATCTTATGCACACAGTGTGAGAAAACCAGAGAACTCGGGAATGAAGAAAAAAAATGACCAGATAAATGGAATAGAGTTAAACTCTGAAATTAATAGGGATCGAAAAACAAAACCCTAGTCAAATCCAACCTTACAAGTGTCACGAATCTTTCAGTTCTCTCATAGATCGATGACCATTCTTTTGATGTGACAAAAACCCTAGTGGTATTAAATGCTATGTGTACAATTGCAGAGGGGAGCGTTAATATGACTTCAGAACCGTCACATGGAAACAATAAAATATGTTAAATTTTGTGGCTCAAGGACCCGAATGGGTGAAGAACATTAAGGCAAAGCTTACTGGCATAAAAATGCGAGAATCGTATAAGTACTAAATGTCAGTGACATAACCTACCAGGACGTAATTAAAACAACACAAAGATATTTTCATTAACAATATGATATGCCGAGATCCGCATAGTAATTCGACGAAAATTAAATCAGTATTCCATGGAAGCTATTAATCTATTAACATAAATAAATATCAACGAAAGGCATAACATATAAATAGACCTTTTACCAACTTAATTATGTACATGAAATGTCACAATAGAAATGTATACGAGATAAGTAGGGGTAAGTTATGTAATAAAGGAGAGATTGTTAGATTAGAACTGGGATTTAGTATAGTTAATATAAAAGCAAGTACTATTGTGATAAAATCATTATAGGCATGTGGAGTACTTGGATGATTGTCTTAATTGAATATTAAGACCAAAATAAATACATAAATGGTATAAGTAGAAATCTCTTGTGAACTATTAAGTTATTCCTTATATATCAAAACCATGAGTTCTAAATTATGCCTTAAGGGGAATTGAAAATATCACTAAAAATATTTAAGAATAGTGATTTAAAGTCATAAAAAAAATAAAATAAAATAAAATAAAATTAGTTGGAGAAGAGAGGTGCATTACAAATGGTATTAGAGCCCTAGTTTAAAAACTGGGCAATTTATGTGCTCACTTAGAAATGTTATGCTGTGATGAAAAATTCTTTTGTGATGTTAAAAGTATACTAACGTTATGTTGTTATACAATGAGAAAATACTGGAAACAAAACCGTTGCAGAAATTATTTCTACAGAGGATGAACTCTATGTCGATCTGGGTGGTAGAGATAATACACCAGATCCCAATACTCCTCTGATGGCCATGTTGCACAATATTCAATGGGATATGGCCCAGCTAAGAAGCCAAAATGATAGGCTATCTTTAGCCAGTGAAGAGTAGGAAAAAATGATAAGAGAACTAACTTCTCAGAACAACCAAGAAGGTGAAGGTTCCTGAAAAAGAAGGAAAGGTAGGCTCTCAAATGATTTTGAGGAAGATGACACCACTAGACACTAGTATAAATAGAAGAAGGGATTACAGGGTGAATTCTGAAAAATCAAACCTCCCTCCTATGATGGAGAGAAGGAGGAAGATGTTGAGGCATGGATGTTGAATATGATTAAGTATTTTCAGGTCTACGAGTATGAAAGAAATCTGAAGGCCAGATTAGCTATCTACCAGCTGCAAGGAAAGGCTACCTTGTGGTGGGAGGAAACAAAAATGGTTCATGCCATTGATGAAAAAATAGTGACTTGGGAAGATTTCCAAGTCAAGTTTAAAAACCGTTATTTGAACGAATTCTATTATGATGATAAAGCAAAAGAGTTTCACAAACTCAGATTGGGAAAACTCACCATAGATGAGTTTGTCACCAAGTTCACAAATCTATTAAGATATGTTCATTATATTCGTGAAGAGAAATCAAAGGTGCAAAGGTTTTTGAACTATTTGCCTACTGTGTATAAGGAGAAAATAGAGTTCGATAATCCAAAAACCATGGACGAAGTGGTGAGGAAATCCAAATTATGCTACCATCACTTTAAAGGAAAGAGTGAACAAGGAAGAGCCAGACAAACAAGGGTGAATTCAAAGGAAGGAAATAGAAACCAGCTTACTTGAAGAACTTTGGTAGGAATCATCAGCGAAAGAAATTTAACAAAACAACTGAAACTCAAACTGCTCAATCCCAAGTTGGTTCAAAGAAAACAGATGGAAGTAACAAAAATGAATGAATGGTTAAAATGCGGGAGCCTTTGAAGTGCTGGGGTTGTGGAGAACCTTATCTGTTGAGGGACTGTCCACACCGAAATATTCAGATGGTTCTGAGAGATAGAGAAGCTACCAAATTGAATGACGTAGCCAGGAATATCCCCACTATCAGTGCAACCTTGGAGAATCAACAAGAAGAACATTAGTCTACTATGGTCAAGATGGAAGGTAAAATTTTTGAGCAATCTGTTACTGTCTTAATTGATCTGGGTGCTTCTTTGAGTTATATTAGTGCACAAGTTGTAGAAAAATGTAAACTCGGAACATAAAATTTTCAACAGCCTTGGTTGGTACAGTTATCTAGCGGAACTAAACGCAAGGTAACTCACAAGCTACCTAAAACAACAATTAAATTGAATGAATATCAGATAGAGGTAGATTTAAACATTTTTCCATTAGGTTCCTATGATATACTGATAGGAATGGACTGGTTAGAAAAGAAAAATACCATGCTGAATTGTTTGGATAAAACTCTACACTGCATAGATGATGAAGGAAAACCATTCATACTAGAGGGGAAACCGAAACCTATTTCTGTGAGGCAGATCTCAGCCCTTCAGTTAAAAAGAACAGCTAGGAAGGGATATCAAGTATATGCTGTGCATGTTGAATAATTAGGACAACAACCTGAAGAAAACCTGTTAGACACCTTACCGGTGGTAAGAGAATTTAAAGAAGTTTTTCCATATGATATTCCTCATCTTCCCCCAAAGAGAGAGATCGACTTTTCAATCAATTTGGTGCCAGGAGCAACACCATTTTCTAGAGCCCCTTACCGGATGAGCCCCCCTGAACTCATGGAGTTAAAAATGTAATTACAAGAATTGCTGGATAAAGGTTACATTAGACCGAGTGTATCTCCTTGGGGAGCACCGGTGCTGTTCGTGAAAAACAAGGATGGAACCTTTAGAATGTGCATTGATTATCATCAACTAAATATGTTGACAATCAAAAATAGGTATCCATTGCCCAGAATAGATGACCTTTTTGATTAGGTGAGAGGAGCTTCAGTATTCTCTAAGATTGACTTAAGGACTGGTTATCACCAACTTAGAATTAAGGAAGAAGATATCAGTAAAATAGCTTTTCAAACTAGGTATGGTCACTACGAATTTGTAGTCCTACCTTTTGGTTTGACCAATGCCCCTACCACTTTTATGTGCTTAATGAATAGTGTTCTGGATAATTACTTAGACAAATTCGAACTAGTATTTATAGACGATATTCTAATCTATTCAAAAAGTCAGGCAGAACATAAAGAACACCTTAGAATTGTGTTGCAGCCTCTTAAAAAGAAACATTTGTATGCCAAGTTTAGCAAATGTTAATTTTATAAGGATAAAATTCAATATTTGGGGCATATCATTTCTGAACAAGGATTGGCTATTGACCCTGAGAAAATAAAGGCAATTAGAGAGTGGCCAGTGCCGACTGATGTTTCAGTGGTGAGGTCATTTATGCGGATAGCGGAATATTATTGACGGTTTGTAGAAAGATTTTATGCAATCGCATATCCCATAACTTCACGACAAAGGAAAGGCACCAAATTTGAGTGGACTGAAAAATGCCAAAATAGCTTTGAACAACTGAAATTAAAACTTACTACAACACCTATACTAAAGATTGCAAATCCTGATAAAGAGTTTTTCGTGTGTACGGATGCGTGTAGAGAAGGATTGGGAGGAGTTATGTTGCAAGAAAATTATGTTATTTCATATGAATCTATAAAACTTAAGAAACATGAACAGAATTATAGTGTATATGATCTTCAGCTAGCTGCTGTAATTCATGCCTTGAAGATGTGGCGACACTATCTTCTCGGAAAAAAATCTACACTGATGACAAATCATATCAGTCTCAAGTATTTCTTCACTCAAACGGATTTGAATGCTAGAAAAGCCAGATGGATATCTTTTCTGAGTGAATTTGATATGGACATAAAACATATCAAAGGGAAAGAAAAAAAAATTACTGATGCTCTAACCAGAAATGCTTGCCAAAACATAAGTAGCATTGGGAGTAATTCCAGTTTTGACTTAGAAAAATTAGTAAAAAAGGTAGCAGATCAAGATCCCAACTATGAGAAACTGCAAGTGTAAATGCTGAAAAATGAAATGACTAGATACACCCAAAATCAGAAAGGGTTGATCTGTTATAGAACCAGATTGTATATCCCCAATGTAGACTCTTTGAAAAAAGAAATCCTAGATGAATATCATAAACAACCATATTCAGGACATCCTGGATATCAGAAAATGCTTACAGCCTTGAAAAAGAAATTATTTTGGCTAGGAATGAAAAAAGACATGGCCAATTACTTAGCCAGATGCATGGAATGTCAACTAGTCAAAGCTGAACATCACCATCCAGCTGGCCTTCTAAATCCATTTCCAATTACAGAATGGGAATGGGACACTGTGTTTATAGACTTTATAATCGGGTTACCTAGAACAAAGTACCAGCATGACTCAATGATGGTAGTGGTAGATACTTTAACAAAGGCTACACATTTCATACCCATGAAATCTACTTTTGGGAAAGCCCAAGTAGAAAATGTGTTCATAAAGGAAATTGTAAGGGTACACGGGGTTCCTAAAGTGATTATTTCAGATAGAGATGCAAAGTTCATAGTAGCCTTTTGGAAGGGTCTGTTTGGGGGCATGGGCACTAAATTAAATTTTAGTACTGCCAATCACCCTCAAACGGATGGTCAAAATTGAGAGAACAAATAAGATTTTGGAGGATATGCTCCGAATGTATGTGATGGATATGCCAACTAAATGGGAAGACTATTTACATTTAGTCAAATTTTCTTATAATAGCAGCTACCAATATTCCATCAAAATGTGTCCATTTGAGGCACTCTATGGAACAAAGTTTCATACTCCTTTAAGCTGGAGCTAGCCTAAAGACAAGCTAGTACTTGGGCCAGATGCTCTCCAAGAAATGGAAAATATTGTCAAAAAAATACAAATGAACATCAAGATAGCCCAAGATCGACATAAAATTTATGCCTACAAGAAGAGAGTGCACCGAGAGTACAAAGTGGGTGACCATGTGTATCTACGGATTAAACCCAAAAAGAGCACTCTATATGCTGGGAGCTGTACAAAATTGGCTCCTAGATACTGTGGGCCTTTTGAGGTCTTAGAAAGGGTGGTACTGGTGGCTTATAGATTGGCCTTCCCCCATGTTAAAGTTCATGATGTGTTTCATGTTTCTTTATTAAAAATATATTTACATGATGCTTCTCATGTTGTTGATTGGAATTTGATACAGTTGCAACCAGAAGGGGAGTTCCTTCTAGAGCCGCTACAAATATTGCAGCGGGAAGAAATTGAATTGAGAAATAGAACAGTAGCAAGAGTAAAAGTGCAGTGGAAACACTTTATTGCTGAAGAGGATACATGGGAAAGAGAAGATGAGATGATGGTAAAATATCCATCTTTATTTTCATAATGAAATATAGTAGATAGTCTGTTAACACCGAGGATGGTGTTTGTTTTTAGAGGGGGAATGTGTAACACCCCTAGTTATATGCTTTTTAAGTAGACATTTGAACAATAAAGAATCCAAATGGGAGTGGACCCCAATGGATAATTATTGTGTGGATTTTATGTAAATATTTATTAGTGAAAATAAATGGAATATTTATGTGTTCACTATGACCAGATGAGATTGGAGGTCATAAGCCCGATCCATGAGGATATGGATAAGGCTAAGACTTTCCCAAAACCTTTCAAAAAGCCTTGAAAGGAAAAATGCTAATTTACATTGAAGAGGACAAATCTAAATTCCCCAATGAAGAGGAAAGAAGTTGGGAAGAGGTAAAAAGCTGGAAAAGTAGAAAGCAACTTTAAAGTCCCTCATTAATGGAAGCCTAGGCAAACAGGAAGAAAAGCATCCTGAAATTCTGGACGCAGAATTTAGAAATAGGCTTGGGGGAAAGCATAGCTTAAGTAAGATACTCCAGAACAGAATGAGGTTGGTCTATTCTTGGAGAGGATCTCAGCTAAGGGGTGAATTCTAAGGAAAGAGGAATTATATGGTTGGGAGGATTGGTCATTACACATTGGTATGCACTCATACTATTAAAAGTTAGTTTATAAAGTGTGTACAATTACTTTCAAGAAATGGAAAATATGTGGCTAATTAGGATAATTAGTATTATGTTAGACCATGCCTTTGATTGACCAGATTTAATAGATTAAATCCAAAAATTACAATAGCATGATAGAATAAGTTCAGAAATCCATCTTCTAGAATGTCAAAACCTGTATTCAGGTTTGGATCTGGAGCTAAGGAAACTGATATTCTATTTATAATTTCTATCAATTTATATATTCTGTTTAAAATCAAAAGAAAATAAGAGAATAGATATAAATGAATGAACTTTAAAATATCAGTAGAGAACTATGGTGAAAATTCAGTGAATATGTAACTAATGAACAAGTCAAGTGCTACTACTTATAACAAATAGCTGATACAATTGATAACAGACAGAAAAAAAAAATATATCAATTGGAAATGAAAATTATGTTAGCTGCATAATAAAAATTTACAACTTAACCTGAAGATTTCTCAAAAGTTACTGAAACGAGAATGCTATTGTACTTATGCATACAAGTAAGAATATAGAATGGAACATGAAGCTAAAATATTACTAGTTTACAGAAGAATCCTATTCACCAAAATGAAATTAGATAACAGTTGGATTAGGTTCTAATCCATTAGATATAATAATTATTATTATGAAAAAAAAAAACAAAAAGAAACTGAGTAAATAATTACAAGAAATTCTTCAGAATTTTCTAACACTAAAATATTGCTAATCTAAAATTAAAACAGAGATATGAGAGAAAAACTGAGAAAGATCTTAAACTTGAAGTTAAACCACAATATTATTCAGCAAAGTGACTATTTTTATAAACAATATATTCTGTCCAAAATTTTATTTTAAAGATAGCATAACTCATAATCTATAACTCTTGTACTTAAAAGCTCAGATGTTATATAAACTGTGGATACATGTAAATATAATAGAGATTTCTAAATGAACAAGTTTGGAAAATAAAATGAGGAAATTTAATTAATGGACAGAAATATAATAGAGGAAATGCACTATTTGTATATATGTGAAACACTTTCATAAGAGTCGATTTTAAACAAAAAGGTGGTACCAGAACTAGTTTATATAAGAAAGTCCTACATGTATATAATTTAATAGTCAAGTACTGAAGAAAATTGTCTCGGGCTTTTCCTCCATAATGTACCCATTTGGCATTTGACTATTAAAAATAAATAATTATCCATAGATTCTTCCAAACTCATGTTCTGTACATAAAATCAAACACTGTCGGGAACCACTGTATGGTTCTAGTCTCCAGAATAGAGAAGCATTTAGAGAGAGACGAGCAAGTTGGGCATTAAAACCTGTATATATTCCAAAACAAAAATACATGGGTCAATGGATAAACCTACCTAGGTAAATCGAAGAAAATCACCCAGAGGCTGAGTGGCAGTAGTTACCTATGTTCATACACAATAAAAGAAATTAAAAATAATGTAAATGTAAACAAGGTTAAAAATAAAAATTCAAATCAAATCGTGGAAAAGAGAGGTTCGATACCTTGCAGAAATTGAAAACGTAGATGCCGAATTTTGTACTGTGGAAAATAACCTAGTCAATATAAGAATCAAAATTGTAAATTACCGAAAGCAGGATTTGAATTAAAAGCAATTAAGTAAAGCGATACCATAATAAGCTAAGCATAAAGTTGACTTCCCAAAATTTGTATACAGTGAAGTATACTTACCAGGGATGAGTTGGTAAGAACTCATTAATCAACCCTAAGATGAATGGTGTGTTTCATCTCCACGACTGGGCCGAAGCATACTGTTAACATAGCTGAGAACGAGAAAGAAAGACATTGGTTCTCCCTCATGTCAGCGTAGTCGGATACAGACATTCATTAGGAATAAAATGAGAAAAGAATTAACATTCGTTAATATCAGTTGAATAAGTCTCAGAAGAAACACATTTAATTAGACAAGATGAAATATACAATTATATATCAAATTAATCCTCTATAACCAAAGAAATATTTAGGAACTAAATGGCAAGAGAAGCCATAAACTAGTTATTACATCGTAACCCAAAAGCGAAATCGGACTCACAGTTGAATCCCAAATAGAAAATGCTATAAATCTATGGGAATTCGACCATAAAGATACATTATAGGCCGAGCTAACATTCATTATACTTATATCAATAATGAGGATGAAATTCCATGGAACTAAAAACAATCAAAGCATTCATGATAAGTTTACCCATTTAATACCATGAATACCCAGTCATCATGGATTCCAATATTTAAATGTATTTAAGCGGATATAGTTCAGCAAAATGAGATGTACCTATGTGTGAAAGGGTGAAGGCATTAGACTAGTGTTGTAGCACGCCATAGAGTCCATATGCTGCATCTCATGCACACAGTGTGAGAAAACGAGAGAACTCACGAATGAAGAAAAAAATGACCAGAGAAATGGAATAGAGTTAAACTTTGAAATTAATAGGGATCGAAAGAAAAAACCCTAATCAAATCCAACCTTACAAGTGTCACGAATCTATCGGTTCTCTCATAGATCGATGATCATTCTTTTGATGTGACAAAAACCCCAGTGGTATTAAACGCTAAGTGTACAATGGGAGAGGGGAGCGTTAATATGAATTCAGAACCGTCACATGGAAACAATAAAATATGTTAAATTTTGTGGCTCAAGGACCCGAATGGGTGAAGAACATTAAGGCAAAGTGTACTGGCATAAAAATGCGAGAATCGTATAAGTACTAAATGTCAGTGACATAACCTACCAGGACGTAATTAAAAAACACAAAGATATTGTCATAAACAATATGATATGCCGAGATCCACATGGTAATTTGATGAAAATGAAATCAGTGTTCCATGGAAACTATTAATCCATTAAAATAAATAAATATCAACGAAAGGCATAACATATAAATAGACCCTTTACCAACTTAATTATGTATAGGAAATTTCACAATAGAAACGTATACAAGATAAGTAGGGGTAAGTTATGTAATAAAGGAGAGATTGTTAGATTAGAACTGGGATTTAGTATAGCTAATATAAAAGGAAGTACTCTTGTGATAAAATCATTATAGGCATGTGGAGTAATTGGATGATTGTCTTAACTGAAGATTAAGACCAAAATAAATACATAAATGGTATAAGTAGAAATCTCTTGTGAATTATTAAGTTGTTCCTTATATATCAAAACCATGAGTTCTAAATTATGCCTTAAGGGGAATTGAAAATATCACTAAAAATATTTAAGAATAGTGATTTAAAGTCATAAAAAATTAAATAAATAAATACAAATAAAAAAATTTATTTGGAGAAGAGAGGTGCATTACAATATGGATTTAGATTATTATTATGCCGCATATGCCTTTGATCCTTTGTATGTTTTTGTTTGGAGGTTTATTCTAAGCATTGAGGAGCTACATTAGGACAGAGTGTGGGGTCTTCATTAGGAATTTCGTTAAAAATGTGAGAGCATTATCCTCTTCCTTTAGTTTTAATAGTCTCAACAAAGTTAGCTTAGGTAAAGAGATATTCTCATGTCAATTTTTTACCTAGATAAATCCCTCTTGCAGAAAAGAGTGATTTTAGTTTGAGAGTAGTAATCTTACCATAATATTTCTGGAGCTGATATCATGAAAACCAATAGACCATTCGACGAACCATCATCTCTAAGTCAGTCCTTGAAAAAAAAAAATTCAACTTGGCATAAAAATTTTCGTGTCATGGCCTTCCTGCGACAAGTTGCCTCCTATCGACTTCAGCTCATTATCTAGGAAGTTGATCGAGAAACATTATCAGTACCTTCAAGTTTGCATGTCCTAATGGAATGTTTCTCGCCTTCAACTATAGGTTTTCATCATTGACCTTTGATTGAGTGGCTCTATGCATGTTCGACTACAGATCATCTAATCACACTTCATAGATTGTACTAGAGTAACTTGAGAGCCATTGTCATTATTGTTTGTTTCTCTCACACTTGTTAAATATTTTCATCATTGACCAGTAATCAAGTGGTTTCTACCATGTTTATCTTCAACACATTCAATCACATGGGTAGATTCATACTAATCGAGAGATGGAGATCAAGACCCTAGATCTAGTTTCATCCATCCAAGTTACGACGAGTTATGTATTCATGATTGCGTAGACCAATTCATAATAGATGGATGCGTCCATACTATGTCTACTATTGATATATGTTATTTTTGTACTAGTACATTGAGTTATTTTTTACTCTAAGTATTGGAATACCTACCTCAATGATGATTATATATTTGCATTGCAATCCATGAATGTTCGTTGCAGGTTTCTAGCCCGTGTCTCTAATCCAATCCTTGCTAGGATAAAGCGCTAAAAATATTTTATTGACTTTCCATACTTCACACTTTAAGGGGAAATATGTTACACGCCATTTTTTCACCATGACACTTGACAGTCAAAATGGATTTACCTCCATCCATACTTATGTTCCAGTATACTCCCTTCCTAGTCAAACATTCATATTCCTTCCCCAAGTCATGTTTTTTGTGTAAAATGGATCTTTAACCTCTTAAATATGACTTGCACACTTTTTCTAGTCAATGTCTACGCATGCGATCTTACTGCCATAAATACCTGCAAAATTATGTGCTCTGTTTTCCATTAAAAAATATGCAACTGACTCAAAGTTAGTAAAAATAAAAAGAAGTTCTAGAAGCATCGTTGAGCTCATATATCCCAATTATAAGCCTTTGAGTCATATCAGTTCGATCCAAACCCCTCTAAACATGGAGCTAATTCCCTTGGATCATGGAAACCTAATCCCATTATTTATGGATCTGACCCATATTTAGTGGATCTCAAGCCTCCTCAAATTTTCCTATAAATTGAGTTGAGACTTCAGGGTCAGGGGAGTTCACTCATGGTAGTATTATGCTGCTTATTTTGGATTGGAAAGCTTGTTATCCAAGGAGGAACATTAGAGGAATTTGGGAGGAACCTTCAGGACATCAAGGCTTGGTTGTAAGATTTCTCTTTTATCCCTGAATAATACATTTGGATACTTTTTCTCATTGTATTGTTTTCTTGGAATTGTGAAGGGTTTATGCTCATGTATTCATTAAAACAATTTCAATTCCTAATCTCATTGATCATTAGGTTAAGCTAGTTTTAGATTATTATTATGTTGCAGATGCCTTTGATCCTTTGTATGTTTTTATTTGCATATTTCTTCTAAGCATTGAGGAGCTACATACGGACAGAGTATGGGGTCTTCATCAGACATTTCATTAAAAAGGTTAGAGAATTATCCTCTTCCTATAGTTTTAATAGTCTGAACAAAGTTAGCTTATGGAAAGAGATATTCTCATGTCTGTTTGTATTCTAGGGAGATCGCTCTTGTCCGCAAGAGGGATTTATTCAGGTAATACATATATTTTAAAAAGAGAACATATTTGTGATGCACAAATATATAGATATTTGAAGAAGGTTTACATCCTCCTATCTTTTGAATTTTGAATTTTCTTTGGTTATGACACGCACACAATTATCTATCTATCTATCTACCTATATATATATATATATATATATATATATATATATATATATATATATATATATATATATCCCTTTGAGCATCCATATTTGTAGTGAGCACCACATTTTTTTCTTAGCAGTGGGCATCACAGAAGGGGTTTGACCAGGAATGAGACCTTTGTTGATTGGGAAACACATCTATGTTCTGACTAGGCATCACATCCCTCTTTTGACTAGACATGGCATATTTTTTTTAACTAAGGCCCTTCAATCTTGGTTAAATGGTTTATCACTATGGTTAATAGTGATATGGGTTTCGACGAATCACTAGCATATGATTCTTGATAACTTAATTTCTTGATGGAACAATCTTTTGATGGAATAGGCTCTCTTGGCAAGAGTCTTGCTTGGATCAGGTTTCACTATGGTATATGTTTTATTTCCTAGCATCAAACAGGTATTTCATATAGAAAAAATATTCTTCTCTTGGAAATAATAATCATCTACATGACTTTCACTCTATATGGCACTATGTAAATAGTCACAAGTATCTGACAAGAACTCTCACACAGGAAAAATTACTCTCGCTCTGAATTTTCATCACAGTATGGTGTCTATAGGTACATATATATAGCACTGAATTTGCATGTCTTTATGATATTTACTATGTACACTCTTGACGAAGAATGGTAATACAAAGGTTCTGCAATGTATATGTCTCGATGTATGGTTCTTATGTCCCCCCTTCCAACGTTAAAAAATTGGCATATATATATATAAATATATATATATATATATATATATATATATATATATATATATATATATATATATATATATATATATATATGCCTTCAGATATATTCTATAAGTAGTGGCATTGATCATCGCATTTACATATATGTGACTGACATCTCAATTTTATGGTATCATAGGTATATGTATGGTTTAGATCTCACTGTTATGACATGACACACCATTTAGTATTGGTATCATATTAAAAATTTATTTTTTATGCAAAATTATATTTTTTATTTTTTTCGAAGTTGGTGAAGTAATATTTCAATTGCATTTTGGAGACATGTCTTAATGTAATATTTTTTTCAACTATTTAAATATTTTTTTTAAAAAAAATACCCTTTTGAAGAGGACTCGTAAATGAAGAGAGTGGTATTTTTTGAAAGTTTTTCATTGTGTATATTTTATATTATTGATTTTTTATTGAGCCCCTTTGAAACTATCAAAACAATTTCTAGTGTTATGTTTAAAAGAAACCAGATGAAAAATATCACATGAATTTGAAAGTGTCAAATTTGTATGCCATTGGATAGAGGATTCTTTGGTGAATGGAATGTGATCAACTTCGTCACTTAAGGAAAATTTCTACCCTAAATCTGATAGGGTACAAAATGGGCTTCTAAATAAATATGTATAAGAGGTGCTGAAATTGCAAATTTTAGGACTTAAAGAGTTCGATCAAGCTTTCAAATTCAAAATTAAAATTTCTCTATTGAGTGTTAAATAAACCCTCAGTAAAGTGGCATATGTGGTCAACCAAAGGCTCGGTTGATCACTTAAAAATCTAACCCACCGACAGCCTTACCAAATTTTTATTAATGGCACTAATGGTGGATCATACGAATGAAGGGCTCGATCGAGCCTCTCTTGTCAACAAATAGTTTAGTTTCTAAATTCAATTGTGAAAAAACAACAACCAACATTCTTTCATAGAGAAATAATAGAGCTTTGAAATTACACAAAGATTCAAAAACAACATGGGAAATTGAAGATTTGGATCTAGAAAAGGAAATAAATTGTCATCCATAGAGGAAATATGAGAGAAATCTAGAGAAAGGATGAGAAAACATGTCATACATTGAGAGAACAAGAAGTTCATACAAATACATGTAATTCAAATTGTCTCACTTCTCATATTACTTGCTCCATGTTGTATGCATTAAGAAATGTGATTGAAACCCATAAACAAATGGAGAATGAAATAGTAAAATTAAGATAAAATAAGAATTGAAAGTAATACCACACAGTTAAAAAATGAGATGTAACAAAAACTGAAGAAAACCACTTGAATCTATACAAATTATTGAAAACCACTTGAAACCATGCGATTTACTGAAAGCTATTTGAAACCATGTTTTATTGGAACTTTTTGAAACCACTTAAATTCATGAAAATTATGAATCACCTTTGAATTGTGATGTCTTAAGATAAACCACAAAAACTAGGGATGTGATTTAACCAAATAAAACAATTGGAATATAATTTCCATATATTATTTACATGAATCACAATTCATGGAAATTTATTGACAAGAGTGATTAGCAAATATGGTTGCCAAATAGGTGCTCCAAAACCTATCAAAATTAGTTTGATTAATGTTTGATATCCAAATTAAGAGTGAAAAGAGAGAAAGTGTGGCAAGATCCACAAGGAGAAAGATTATCTATGCTTCCAATGTCCTTGAACTGAGAAGACATTCTTTGTTAATCCTATCCGACCTAACAATAATAATGTAAGGGCGCAATAAAAACAATGTTGGGGTTACAGGGGTACAACAATAACAGTAAGGGGGTTACACTAACAACAATAAGGGACTATACTAGTAATATAGGAACCTAACATTCCCCTCTTGTTATAGCATCATTTTTCACCCTCATGTGATTCATGATTGTCTCTATGGCCTTGGGCACCCATTCCCACAGACTTGAATAAAATTCATAAAAAACATTGTTAAAAATCCCATACGCGGGTATGCCCAGACTTTTCTACGTGTATACGCGAGTCCACATGTACTTTTCTGCGTATGCCATTAAAATCATTAAAAATATATATAAAAATTCCCTATTTTCATGTTGGGTTGATGGTTACTCCAGTAGTTCAACCACCCCAGCACGTGGCCAACTGTTTCCAACTGATTGAAACTACTTTGAGGGAGTATAAAAGCCACTCATGTGTATGGCCTAAGGGAGAGAGAAATTTTATAGATATTATACTCTATTGGAGCCCCAATTCAAGTCTGAATTCCCGTGCCTCCTGCACTTTCCCAGATTTTTACAGGAAACCCTTGTTTTCTGGAGATGTTCATCAGTTTATATGCCATCTCGAGTGCACAAGTCTTGAAAGTATCTTAGCGAGGCAAGGGCGGGACGGATCTGGACGATGGTCTGTTCGAAGATCGTGGAAGGATTCACGTGATCTTTCCACTTTTTATTACTGTACATGCTATTCGTAATGAAGAAGAACCATCTTGTTCCTGAAATCACGTGGTAATATCTGCTTGTATATGTGAAAATATTATTATTTAAGCATTTATTATTGTTTACACGATGTTTCACATGGTTTTCACTGACATTTAGGGTAATTATATGCTGTACAACTAGATTTCCGTGCACGTTTCTTCTTGGTTTTCAGGTTAAGGAGGAAGAAGGGTTGCTAGGGGTTTGGACCCCGCGGGATCTACATCAAACGTAGGATTATGGGTGAGTTCTACTATCGATGTTATCTAGTTTTTAGCATACAAGTGTGGTTGTGTGAGTCCTTCTTGAATAGCATGCCCTGATCTATGGAGGTTTTGACCCAACAAACCTCTAGGGTGTTTTTTCCCGAAACAGAAATGGTGACTCCGCTGGGGATCGCATTTTTGTGATTCCCCGGTTGGGTGGTTTCAGCTGTTTTAAAGGTTTCCAAAATTTTGAATCATTATTACCAGTCCAGTTAGCTCTTTCTCAGTCAGACTGAAGACCTGGTTCTTTATCCAGGCTTGATCTTTTTTATTTTTCATTATTTACCTTTTCATACGCGATTTTGTCTATACACAGACGCATATACATGCAGTTTGCTTCAAAGGAACTCGCGTATACGCGGGTTTCCTTTGACATAGTCGCGTATGCACGCTTGTTTCAAAACTGTCAAGTAGCGTATGCCTGGGAAAATTTTGAAATTTTTGATTTCTTGACTTTTTAGTCTTGTCTGCTTGTGGAGACCTGTGCCTGCAGTGTCTTTATATCCTCTGGATTGTGTTGAAAATGGTCATTGGTCTTTTTTCTCTCCTGTTTGGTTGAAGACTAGCTTATCTGGCAAATCTTGTTTTTAGTGCTTGCATTCCTGGTTCGAGTACCAAGATCTCTTCCTGGGGATTCTTGGCTGTTCTGCTTAATCAGAACAGAGAGCTTTTTCTCATATACTCTTTCCTCATTTTATGTTTTGGTTTTTGCTTGGATTTTTGCCTGCTTTTGGTTAGTTTTCTTGAGTTCATTTGACTAGGTCTTGTTGCAATTTTTTGAAGAGTCTCTCTTGGTTCTTTGAAGTTTTTGTTTGCAGCAAGGTTGTACTATTCTTCTGGGCTGAGTTACTGAGTTTCTTGTCTTCTTTTGCTCATATAAATCTTGCTACTAAGTAGCCCTATAAGATTTGGAGCGTTTTTGAAGTTTTGCTTGAAATTCAGAGTTGTTCGGCTTGGGATTTAATAGTTTTCTTGGTCTCTTTGAGCTCTTCTTTTTTATAAAAATTCAAAAGCTCAAATTTTTTTTTTTTCGTCATTTTATTTTGTTTTGAATTTTTGTTTTCATTTTGTTACATCTTTTGAAGCTTTGTTGAGATTTCTTGCCTTTGGTTTTGACTTGATTTTGGAAAGGAATTGTCATCGGTTTCTTCCTCTTGTTTTCAAGCATATTTTGATGTCTTCATATTGAGAGTTTCTACTTTTGGGAACTAGTTTTGTGGACAATCAAAAAGTGATAGAATTGAAGGATTGTTGGGAAATTTCTCTTTTCTTTGTTAGGATTTTCATCTTAGAATTTGCATGCTCTTAGTTATTTGCATTAGGTGCACTTAAGCATTTGTAGTCATTTTCATAGATTTTGCGAGTGTGAGTTTGATATTTGAAAAGAAAAATATATAATCTCGTAGAACCCATGTAGAATTTTCTTTTCATCGAAAGGCAATTACTGCATTTTCATGTAGTTTGGTTTTCATTAATTTCTTTTCTGCGTCACAAAACACCACGAGTTTCATTTCTGTATCCCTTTGACTTAATATAACAGCCGATTAAAATAAGCGCTATAATTTAAAAACAACTAGCAAGTTTTATTAAGTGTCATACACCAACTAGCTAGGTTGTAGGGCCTTGGATTAGGTGAGTGGAGAGTTAACTCTCCAAGGCCGCTCAAACAAAAACATAGAAGTTTATTAATTGAGCGAAATCTAACTCCGTTAGGTGGACCGGGAAAGATCTCCTCCAGAGAGTCAAGCGCGAGGGGAAGTGAAGGCCAAGAAGAGAGATACCTCCTCTCTGATTTGCTAGATCTGACCTCAAGACCGTTCCGCCCGGCTTCTGACACGGATTGGTGCCCATAGTTTCCATTCCTAGGTTCCACATAGGTGACTACGGGGGGGAATACCCGTGGTACCTGAGGCAGATGTCGTATCACTTCCAGCAGTACTTCTGGGGGGTACGCTTGCGAAGCTTGGGTACTTGTGTTGGCAAAGGCTGTTGTTAGGAGGTCGACGTAACTGTTTCTGTTACCTTCGCTAGTAGGCCTGGGCCATAATTATCCCAGAATACTTTCGGGAGGTCCTATTCTTCGCTTTCTTGTATTTTGGTGTCCGTTCCTAATCACCTGGAGCGGAAATACCTGAAGGCTGTTTGGTTGATTATATCTCAGGGATTTTTTGTAGTGAGTGCTCTTTGCTCCTAGCTTGCCTAGCTTTATACTTTTTTTAGTCTAATTATTTTTTTTTAAAGTGGCTAATCAAGCGCATCATCGATCGAGGAGAATCCGGGGGTTATCTCCCGAGAGTCCAGAGCCTTCTTCAAGAAGGCGTAGGAGTAATTTAGTAGGTGAATATCATCCTGTGGTTCGAGAGGAGCATTCCACTCACCTCGAGAGTCTTATTTCCGCAGGAAGAAGAAGTACAAGTAAAGGAAGTGCCTTAACCCTCTGAGTCACTTCCATCTCCTCTTCCTCCTGATTATCCATTCATTTTTCAGTACATCGGACCTGAGTCTGCAAGACCAGAAGATCCTCCATATTATTCATACCTTTCGATGGCCACGACTGGGAACGCGGCTTCAGCTGTGAGTGCTGCAGGCATTCAGACTCCTGCTTCTGTAGAAGGAGGAGGCATTATTGCTATATCTTCGATTGCTTCTAGTACTATTGTGTTTGGCTCTGGTTTCACCCAAGCACAAGCTTCTCAATATGGTCCCTTTTGTTTTGGAATGCCCACTAGTGGGATTCCTTCATTTTCCTTTTCCGCTGTTGCAGTTGGATCTACACCCATGTCTTCCATGGCTAGTGGATCAGCTTCTTTTCAAGGGTTCCCCTTCGAAACTGGGCATATTCCTAGTTCAAATCCTTCTTTAGGGTCCTTTCCATTTACTTCTCAGACTCAGAGTTTCAACCCTTGGTTTGGAGGTTAGAATTCGACTACTTTTATAGGTTTGAACCCTGTATTCACTACAGCGGGGGCAGGGAATCAGTTTTACGCTAGTCACCAAGGGAATGCTTCTTTCCCTTCGTTGAGTGCTTATCAGACTTTTTCCCCTCTTTCTAATGCTTAGAACCCCTATCAGGGGCTTTCCTCTTCATTCAATACTTCAGGAGGGGGAACTGGTCCGGTCTTTGGTAACTCTGCGTTGGGAGGAGGTTCTTCTCCTTTTTCTACGAGTTCTTTCTGGCAACCTGGTGCCTTATAAAATCCAGGGTATTATTTTTAGAATGTAGGGAATTCATCCCATCAAGGATGGAATCCTCAGGCTCCGTCTCGTTTACCTTTTCTGGCAACGTTAGCTTGCCAGATCTGTCGAAATTGACAAATGATCTGATCCGGTACAGTCCAGGATGGCCTCCGGTTCTGACCAAACTACCTTCAGACATTCCAAAGTTTGAAGGCAAGAATGGAGAGGACCAAACCGACCATATCACCACCTTCCATTTATGGTGCTCTTCTAACTCCGTGATCGATGATTCGATTAGGTTGATATCGTTTCAACGCACCTTAACTGGAAACGCTGCCAAGTCGTATATTGAGTTAACTAGGGGCAGTTTTGCTACATTTGGAGATCTAGCTATTACATTTCTAAATCATTTCCAGTTGCTTGTCCGCTATGATGCTGGGACTAAACTCCTAGCTAATTTTAAACAGGATGACGCAACCCACATTTATGACCATATTCAGGAATGGCAGAGAAGGAAGAGGCTTATTAAAGCTCATATTCCAAGAGAATTCATTTTGGAATGGTTTTTGAAATCTCTACAGTCAGATATTTCTAAAGATGTATCCCTGTCTGGGGTATTTTCTGAGGAACAGGCTATTTTTAGGGCCCAGCAGCTGGAATTGATATATTCTCAGTCTGGAGTCCTTCATAAATATTTTCCCAATGCTCCTCGCTCCAAATTAGATTTATCCAAGACTAAGCCTGGTCCTCATGGTGATGGACTTATTGGGTTGATCAATAGTGGTGCAGCTAACCTGCTTACTCAATTGTAGCAGTTGCCTATACAATCTGCTCCTTCTGGTCAGGCTGTGCCTGCTGAGTCATCACCTTCTCGATCTTTGTCAGTAAATGCCATCCAAACTTCTAATCCCGAATGAAATCAACAATCCGAAGGGAAGAAGAAGGGATGTAATAAGAAAAATGGCAAGAATAGGAAGGGTAATGCAAATAAAACCAACGAGCATGTTGTTGAGAGTCCAAAGGATAAAAATAAAGTGAAGTTTCCATGCAAGTTGTGTGCTGGAGAGCATCTTACACACCTTTGCCCTAAAATTTAGGATGTGCAGTGCTTATTAGCTCAGCAGGGTTCTTCCAGTTCCCAGGCTGTGTTGACAAACCCTTTTCCCCAAGGGAAACAGCTAGTTTTTGGCGCGAATCAAAGTACTGGGGCTTCCTCTGGGGGCACCCAGGAAGGGGAAATTACATCAAACATATACATGATGAGTGCTCATGTTTATGTCGCCACAAGATCCCATGAATATGGCGAAGAAGAGTCTTCGAAAGCCAAGGGTGCTCCCGATGCTACTGAGTCGCTTCATATTACGAGGCCTACTGTTGAGCCTATACCTCAGATGCCAAAAGCATCTACTAAGTGTACGATGATTAATCAAAATTCTAGGGCTACCCAGAACTACTCTATTGTGGAAGATCTGGCACAGAGTCCTTGTGCCATGTCAGCTCTTGAGGTGCTCCAGTATTGTCCTTCTCAGCACAGCACTCTGCTCACTGCCATTGGGGCTGTTGATCCAAAGAACTCTGTTATGATTACATTTGATATGTCTAATTTTAAAAAGAGACTCCCCCATCATATGGCTTTTCATATTAAATCATCATACCGGAAATGCAATATTTTCCGAACGGTCGTTGATGAGGGTGCTTCCACATGTGTGATGTCTCTCACATGCTGGAAGGGAATTGGATCTCCCACAGTTGTTCCATCTACCACTCTTCTGAATGTGTTTGATGGTCATTCTCACAGACCGCATGGTATTGTCCCAGCTTTGCCTATCTGTGTTGGGGGAAAAACTATAAACATAGAGGTTGATATAGTTGATGCAAGCTTGGACTACAACCTTATGTTGGGGCGAAACTGGATTTATGAGATGGATGCTATTGCATCCTCATTGTTTCGGATTATTTGTTTCCCTCACGAAGGGAGGATTGTTACAGTGGATCAACTGGACTGTCCTCCTGTAGACCCGAATGCATCTACTGACTCAACTATTCCAAAGTTGGATAATACCAAGGCGCCTGTTGAGAATTTAGGGGTTGGAATGTATTCTTCCTTGATGGGTAATTTTGATATTCCACCTCCTACGGTTCATATAAATGAAATTTCATCCTCAGGGCTCCTCTTCAAAGAGAGTTCTTCAGAACTCATTATTTTTCGAACCCTTGGACCTTGCCTTCCCCTACCTCCACATTAGCAGAAGGTCAAGTGGGTGGAATGGCATTTCCAATCTCTGCAGCCGAGATTGCTTATCAGTCTATTATTGACTTTGCAGAGTCCATTCCAGCTCCTCTTTCGCTAGATGAGTTGGATGGTGATGTGGCTCCGGCTTGGACACTTAGTTCTTCTTCCACCCAGGATTGCCTTGATACCACTCTTCCATCTGAAGAGGCCATCCTGGAAGCTATGACTGGTATAGATAGACCGTGGAGACCATGGGATGATTGTCATCATCGGTCTTACTTTACCTGATTTGAGCTTAATTTCTCAGAAACCAGTTTTCCAAGTCCTCCGTCTCCTGGGGTCCCGTTCGCCTCAGTTCGACCCTTTAGCACCAACACGTGTATATGCTGAAGGGAACATGGCTATGATTTCTCTCCACCATCCCTATGAACATTTCTAGGTATCCCAATGTTATTGAGAATGTCTTCATCGGAGTCGAATGTTCCCCTCCCTGAAGAGATTCGTATTTACACCGATCTCTTTAAAGAGTATAGGGATGTGTTCGCTTGGTATTATGAGGAAATGCCTGGTATAGATCCATCTATTGTCTAGCATGAGATCAAGACTTACGAAAACGCTAAGCCGGTGAGGCAAAAACTTCATCCGGTTAATCCTAGGAAGGCTGCAGCTATCAAATCTGAGGTGGAGAAGCTGCTCAAGGCAGGATTTATTTATCCAGTTCCTTTGATTGAATGGGTTTCAAATCCTGTTCCCATAGATAAAAAAAAAAAAGGAACAATTCGAGTTTGCATTGATTTTAGAGACCTTAATAAAGCATGTCCAAAAGATAATTACCCCACACCATTTATAGATCAGATTATCGATGAGTGTGCCGGTAATGAGATTTTATCCTTCATGGACGGTTTCTTCGGATATAATCAAATTACTATCCATCCTAAATATCAGCACAAGACTGCCTTTATTTGTCCCTGGGGTAATTTTTCTTACAGGAATATGCCTTTTGGTCTCAAAAACGTTGGGGCTACGTTTCAGTGAGCCATGTCATATGCCTTCCACGACATCAAACATATTATCGAGGCATATTTGGATGATTTAGCTGCTCATTCTCGAAAGAGAACGGATCATCCTGCTCACCTCTGTAAAGTATTTGAACGATGTCGTTTCTACAAGATTAGGTTGAATCCGAACAAGTGCGTTTTTGCAGTTACATCCGGTTGGTTATTGGGATTCATTGTGTCTAGGGAAGGGATTAGGGTAGATCCCTTCAAGGTTGAGGCAATACTTTGGTTGCCTCCCCCATCCTCTATTTGTCAACTTCAAAGTCTACAAGGAAAGGCTAATTTTCTTAGTAGATTTATCGTAAATTATGCTGAAGTTACCAAGGGATTTATGAGATTGTTGAAGAAGGAAGTTCCATTTTTTTGGGATGACTTCGCTCATCCTGATTATAGTAGGGATTTCCTTTTGTATCTTGCAGCAGCAGAATCTACCATTGGTATGGTTCTGGTTTAGGAAGATGATGCTCTTGTAGAGCATGTTATATACTATCTTAGTTGAGGCTTGGTAGGACCTGAACTCCGGTATAATCCGATAGAAAAAATGGCTTTAGCAGCTGTTCATGCTGTGCAGTGACTCAGACATTACATTCTTATATGAAAAACTTATGTTTTGGCAGCAACCAATCCATTTCAATTTGTTCTCAGTAGGCGAGATATTGGGGGAAAATACAATAGATGGATTGTGATTTTGCAAGAATTTGATCTTGAGTTTATGTCTGCCAAGTCCAAGAAATCATTAGGTTTCGCGGAATTGATTTTTGAGTTGCCCTGTGGAGAAGAGATTGTCTATGATGAATCCTTCCCGGATGAAAATTTATTCCTCATCTCTCCAAAGGATCCTTGGTATGGAGATATTATTGTGTATCTTCAGACTGCGAAGTTTCCCTCTACTTTTTTGAAAGATGAGTGCCGTAAGTTGCGTCACTCGGCTAAGAATTACTTGATCATTGGTGATGCTTTATACCGTTGAGGGCCGATTAAATCCCGAGATGCCGCTTAACTCTCACAGTTTATCGTTGAACGATTGCCATAGTGGAGTTTGTGAGGATGGCTGCTTATCTGGAAGCTGCTATGCAGCCTCAAAAGATTCGCGGTCGATACTTTTGAAATATTCTTTGATTTTCAAAGATTGTGTTGAAGCGGTCAAAAAGTGTCATCTGTGTCAAGTATATACTTGAAAAATGCGCGCTCATCCAGCTCCGCTTTTTCCAGTCATCACTGTCAGTCCCTTTACAAAGTGGGGTATTGATTTTACTACTTGTAACCCGCCTTCGGCTAAAGGTCACAAGTATATTATTGTAGCAGTAGACTACTTTACGAAGTGGGTCGCAGCTATGCCTACTTTGGGAATGATGGTGAGACTGCAGCTTCTTTTCTTTTCAACCAGGTTATTTCTCATTTTGGTATTCCTAGAGAGATTGTCATTGATCATGGCAGTCATTTTCAGAATAGCATGATGGATGAGTTGGCTCTAAAATTAGGTTTCTGGTAGGAGCATTCATCTCCATATTACCCTCAAGCCAATGGGCAAGTGGAAGTCGTGAATAAATCCTTGAAGAAAATTCTTCAAAGGACAATCAATAAATCTCGATCCAACTGGCATATTATGCTATATCCTGCACTTTGGGCATACAGGACGTCAGTGAAAACTACAACTGGCTTTACTCTGTTTAAGCTAGTTTACAGGTTGGAATCTGTATTTCCCATTGAATGTGAGATTCCTTCTCTTAATTTAGCTATTGAACTTCTTCCTGACACTTCTAGTCTTGAGGAACGTCTCCTTCATCTGGAACATCTTGATGAGAAGTGTCAGGATGCCGCCACGATGAATGAAGCACATAAAAACCGAGTTAAAGTTTAGCACGATAAAGCGGTCAAACCTAGGGTTTTTTTGGAAGGTGACCTTGTTTTGGTCTATGCCCAAGAAAAATATGCCCAAGGGGCAAGAAATTTTAAGTCTATGTGGTATGGCCTCTTCATCGTTAAAAAAGTCCTTAAAAAAGGAGCATATACCCTGGTTGATTTTGAAGGAAACGAGTTGTCGGAGCCCAAAAATGGGCTCTATTTGAAAAAGTATTATGCCTAGGCTTCAGCCTGACATTTTGCTTTTGTATATAGTAGTTTTACTTTGTACATATCTGGTTGTTTTTCTATCTTTGATGGGATGGTGATGTTTTTTGATCTGCTTTGGCAGGTTGTGTCGGATGTTATGAGTCATTTTGGTTTCGCCGATGGTGCTAGTAGACACACCCGGAACCTGGCTTCCGTGGCTTGGGTGCTTCATTATCCATCCGGTCAGCTGTTAGTATCAAGAGGGCTCTACATTGGTCCCGCTTCCAATAATATAGCAGAATACACTACAGTTATTTATCTACTCTCTGGAGGCAATATCTTTGGGTGTTGATTCACAGAAGTTTCCTCGGACTCCACTAGTGGTGTCTAGCCGAACAATACTTATCGGGTTCCGCATCCATTTTTTATTACGCTTGTTCTGGAGGGTACGTTTGTTACAAAGATCATTTCAATTTTTAACTTTCATTTACATTCTTCAGCCGACAATTGATTTGCGATCATTAGCTAATCAAGCAATTGATTGGCATATTACTCATTCCATTCAATAAAATTTAATCATCAAAAACATCATCCAATTTTATACATTTGTCACATCACATCAAACATCGTTGTATATATATCAGCAGAATGTTCAAAAAACTATACAAAATTTGGATCCATAAGTCATACAAAAAATTGGGCTTATGCCCGATCATGTTCAGTCTCAAAAAAAATATACAGTCATATGATACATCATATCTATCTACTCCTGTGGTCCCTGCCCAGAAGTTGTGTTCCTATAGAACACAATCGCAGTGGCAACGCGGCGGAATAATCGTACCCAGTCACGAGGTACTCCTACCACCTGTCTCTGGATGGCTTCAGGCAGATCTTCCACTACAGCCATAGGTACTTGGCGGGTTAATCCCTCCAAGTTCCTCTGTACAACTTGGAGGGTCCTGTCTGGATCTACTGTATCTGCCTTGCCCCTGCGACGCTTATGTCGTGGGTAACCCTCAGGTCGAACTGGTCCAATATCTATATCATGATCATTATAAAATTGTAAGTCATTTTGAATCCAATAAAAAAACATGTTTGTTTTCCATTTTTTCACATATATTGAAAAAATCCAAAAAAATTATATAAGTCAAAAAATTGCAAACTTACTGACTGTGCCCCATGCCGCGCCTGGTGGAAGGACAAGGTCTGGATCACCACGAAAATCCATCCCGGCATAGGCATATTCCTCCACAGCGATGATTTGTTCTCCCCACCATTGGAAGAACTCATCATCCCAAGTGGTCCGGGGAACTTCACTTCCCCCCAATCTCTTCATCAAGTCAGCCCAATGGGAAATTCTTGGGTCTCTCGGGCTGCTGATTGAAGAGATCACTTTGGGTCTCAGCCCAGGAATCTTCTCGAAGAAGAATGTCATCAAGATTGTACCATATCCAAAATGTTTTGTCTTTACTTTTTGGATAGAAGTCAATTGTTGCTTCATGTTCATCAGAAGAGCTGTGCACCAATCATATAAATGAGTCAAGCATTCCACTGCTATACTCATTTGAGTCCTGGATGCCTGGTGTAGGGAATCAGATCCCGCTACCCTGCCAATGGTAAAAAGGAGGATTTTCATGTGCAAGTCTCTTAAATCTTTGATAGCAATTTGAGTTCCAAATTTCTTGGAACCCTCTACGCAGTAGACGTGGAGGTAATATTCCATGGTTAGCCCTCCCAAAGGCTTACCATGCAAGTCTACTGGCTCCCCCCTCCGGGAGATTCCAGTAATAAAATAAATATCTTCCACCTCGATGCGTATGGGCATTTGATCTATTATGAAGTAGTCTTCTTCCGGTTCCCAATAGTTCACAAGAATTTCAAGCAACTGGACATTGCTCTTCATATTTGGCATTTTGAAAAACTTGAGAAATCCACAATTTCGAAGAATATTTAGTGATACTTGGTCCTGCATGACTTCATTGTCAATGGCACTATGCTCACGTTCTCTCCAAGATATAGTCATCCTGCAAAAATTCAATAATTTGTTCATTAGATACGCGTTTTTTCATTGGCTCATTTTGAAGTCGTGTAATTCGCGCCACTTTTTGTGCACACACGTATATATGTGATCGATTATTATAAAACCCACTATGCACAAACCCGTGATTTTAAACAAATGGTTCTACTTCGTGAAAATTCCTAATTTTTAACTTATGAACTGGTCAAAATGAATAACAAGATTAATTAAGAGCTTACCTAACAAATTCCTGGGTGCAGTTTGATGTACTTCTGCTGCTCCTGTGTATTTTGATGAAAGAGGCTTTTTCTCCAGAGCACTTTTTCCCAAATCAGCAATGTAACAATGAACCAAATATGAGGTAACTTGTGTATTTGTGCCCAAAATTGAAAATTTTTTGCCAAAATTTTTTATGCTTATTTTTTCAATCTATCTTAAGCTGCATAATGTACCTCTCCTTTAAAAAAGTGTTTTCCTCAAAGCTTGAGTAGCTTTGAATACTTCCATATAGAATATTCCGTGGGTAAGTTCTTCCACTTGATGAGATACTCTGAAATTGATCTATTTCATAGCTGTTGAGTTCTTGTTTCCGTGACTGCTTCAGGTTCCAATGTGATTTTTCCTTCCTCATCAAGTTATGGCAATATTGTTTGAACTAGAAGATTTTCACCGATAACCTTCTTTAAGCATGAAACATGGAAAATTGGATGTACTCGCGAAGAAGCATGAAGCTCCAATTTGTATGCCATAGTACCAATCTTTTGCAACACCTTGTAAGGACCATAGTACTTTGGTGATAATTTATTATCCTTCTTAGCTTGCTTGAGGGACATTTGTTTGTATGGTTGTAGCCGTAAAAATACCCAATCTCCTACATCAAAAATTCTCTCGTTGCGATGTTGATATGCCTGTTGTTTCATTCGATTTTGTGCCAAATTCAGGTTATCCTTTAAGAGTTGGAGAACTTCTTGCTGATGCTCGATGTGATCTTCCACTGCTTGAACCTTCAAATTTTCCCTTAAAGATGATGTGATCGATGGTGGATGATATCCATAAAGTGCCATAAATGGGGTCATTTTTTCTGCAGTATGGAAGGAAGTGTTATACCTCGATTCAACGAGAGGTAACCACTTGACCCATTATGTTTTCTTATCAGATACAAAACAACGAATATATCCTTCAAAACATTTATTCACTATCTCAATTTGACCATCAGATTGAAGATGACATACCCAAACAAGAAAATAATTCCATCCAAAAAACTTCAGTGAAAATGGGATCTCTATCACTTACAGTAATATTTTGGTTTCTATGTAGCTTTTGAATTGTTTCCATAAATACAGTAGAAAATGTGCTTGATTTAAATGGATAAGATAATGCACAAAAGTGTGCATACTTGGTAAGTCTCTCAACTACCACCATGATGACACTCTTTCCTTTGGGCTTAGGTATATATGTGATAAAATACATTGAAATGGCCTCCCAATGTTGACTTGGAATGGATAAAGTTTATAGAAGACTCAGGGTCTTAATTGTGTCAACTTTATTTTTCTGGCATACCAAAAAAAATTCCACAAACTTTTGAATATCATATTTAAGGTCATCCAAAAAAAAATTATTTCTTCACCCTGTGGTCATCCATAAATGTTGCCTCTTTAAGATGGTCAAAGGCCTTAGTTGCTTTAAGAGTCCATGAAAATGCATCTTTCTTTAATAATTTTGTTAGAGGTCTTGTTATTCTCCCATAATTCTTAACAAACTTGCAATAATAACCTATTAACCTAAGAAATCCTCGCAACTACTTTATGGTTGTGGGGAATTTCCATTCCTTAATGGCTTTAATTTTGCTATGGTCTACCTTAACACCCTCGTGAGATACAATATGACCCAGATATTCCACCTCTTGTACTCCAAAGAAACATTTGGATGTTTTTTCATATAATTGTTTCTCCTGCAATAGTTTGAGCACCATGTCAACATGTTGAAAATGATCCTTCCAAGACCTGTTGTAGATTTGTATATCATCAAAAAATACTAGCACAAATTTTCTAAGGAAGGGTTTGAAAATGGAATTCATCAAGCCTTGAAATGTAGAAGGTGCATTGGTAAGGCCAAAAGGCATGACCAAAATTTCATAATGACTCTCATGAGTTAGAAATGCTATTTTCGGAATATCTTCAGTCTTCATTCTAATTTGATGATATCCTGAATGAAGATCCAACTTGGTAAAATAAATTTCTCCATGGGTTTCATACAATATCCATTAACCTACGTGAATGGGAAATTTATCCTTAATAGTGAGCTTTTTGAGCTCCCTATAATCTGGACACATGTGCCATGATCCATTCTTCTTGTGCACCAATACTACTAGAGCGGAGAAAGAACTTTGACTATGTTGAATTATACCAGCCTCTAACATTTCTGCAATCATATGTTTAATTTCGCTCTTTTGGACATAAGGATATCTATAAGGCCCGATGTTTGGAGGAAAACTTCCTGGAATCAAATGAATAGCATGATCATGATCACGAAGAGGTGGGAGTCCTTTGGGAGTTTCAAACACCTTGGAATGATTGTCCAAGAATTTTTGGAGATCTGGAGAAATTGATGATTTTGATGTTGGAACTTCTACTGAGCATAATTGTGTAATTACACCTCGTTGTTCTTTCTTCAGAAGGTTTGTCATGACATTAGAGCTTATTATATTTCCCTACTTCCCTGTGATACCCCCTAATTAAACTTCCTTTCCTTCCGAAAAAAAATTTCAAGAAAAGTTCTTGAAAACTAAAAGATATTGCCCCAAAGATTGTAACCATTGTACTCCTAGTACAATATCAACACCTCCATTGGAATGGAAAGAATTAGACTATTCGATACATATTACGAATAGGTGGGAGTTTAAATGTGGGATTTCTTGAATTATACTAGCCTCTAACATTTCTGCAATCATACGTTCAATTTTTCTCTTTTGGACATAAGAATATCTGTAAGGCCTGATGTTTGGAGGAACACTTCCTGGAATCAAATGAATAGCATGATCATGATCACGAATAGGTGGGAGTCCTTTGGGAGTTTCAAAAAACTTGGAATGATTGTCCAAGACTTTTTGGAGATCTGCAGAAATAGATGATTTTGATGTTGGAACTTCTAGTGAGCATAATTGTGCAATTATGCCTCGTTGTTCTTTATTTAGAAGCTTTGTCATGACATTAGAGCTTATTATCTTTCCCGGCTTCCCTGCAATACCCCATAATTTGACTTCATTTCCTTCTGAAAAAAATTCAAGAAAAGTTCTTGAAAATTAAAAGCTACCATCCCCAAAGATTGTAACCATTGTACTCCTAGTACAACATCAACACCTCCCATAGGAATGGAAAGCATTGGACTATTCAATACATATTCCCCCATGGTTAGCTTGATATTATGGCATTTTCTAGAGCAATTTATAGTTCCTCCATTTGCAACCATCACTTGACATTCTGGTGATGGGTATAGGAAACAATTTAATTCCTTGGCTACCTTACAATGAATAAAATTATGGGTGCTACCTGAATCAATCAACACTATTACCTTTTTCTTCTTGATTTGTCCTTCTATCTCGAGAGTTTGAGGAGTGGTAATTCCTGCCAGTGCATTACACGATATGGTCGGATTCATTTCTTCCTCTTCTAGGGCTGGTTCCTGGTGTATATCCTCTTCTTGTTCATTTTCTTCTTCCTCTTCACAATCTATGTAAAATAATTTCTTCTCAGCACACATATGACCTTTAGTGTATTTGCTATCACAACTGTAGCAAAGCCCTTTTGCTCTTTTTTCTTCCAATTTTTGTGGTGTCAACCTTGTAGGTTTTGGAAGTCTAGGAGTAGAAATACTTCCATATTTATAGATGTGAGTGGTAGGCTTCCTTGTCGCCATAATTTTACATTCAAATTTTCTTGCCAATCTGAATGCCTTCTCTAATGAATCAAGTGTTGGTTAACCAACTCCAAAAAGAGAAGAAAAGAGATATAAACACCTTAGAAATAAGCTACTTCGAGGGGGAAACCTCCAATACATTACATGAATGAACAATTCTTGGATGATACAATTTAAAAAACCTCCTTTCTATATATAGGAGTCCATGGGGCCATAATGTAATCCTAGTGGGCCACAATGTAATCCTAGCCGACCTAACAATAATTTAAGGGCACAACAATAACAAAATGGGGGTTACAAGGGTACAATAATAACAATAAGGGGGTTACACTAACAACAATAAGGGACTATACTAGTCATATAGGGACCTAACATGCCCCTCTCCTTCAAAAAGTTGTTGTCCTCAACGCTTGAGTAGCTCTGGGTGCTTCTGTATAAAATTCTCATCCTCCCATGTAGAATACTCAGTGGATAAGTTCTTCCACTTGATGAGATACTCTGAAATTGATCGATTCCGTAGTTGTTGAGTTCTTGTTTCCGTGACCGTGTTAGGTTATAATATGATTTTTCCTTCCTCATCAAGTTCTAGAAATATTGTTTGAACTAGAATATTTTCACTTATAACCTTCTTTAATCATGAAACATGGAAAACTGGATGTACTCGCGAAGAAGCAGGAAGCTCCAATTTATATGCCATAGTACCAATATTTTGGAACACCTTGTAAGGACCATAGTACTTTGGCGATAATACAACTTTTTCTTTCTTTTGAGGAGCTCGATATTGAAATTGGATTATACTTATGATTGCAGTACTTCAATATTTGATTTTCTGTACCAACATATCCCTTTAAATTATCTTTCGAATGCCATAGGTCTGACCTGATTTGGATTCTCCAAGACAAAGTTGTGTCCAATCTCCCACAATGACCTAATTATGGACTGGTTTAGTAGAGAAAACTTGTACGACTTGCCACGTGTCACTGTTTCTTCCTTTGTCTCTTGAATTGATAGAAAAGAAACTATAGTCTGTGTACTTGCAACCAATTTTTACGACACTCCAATTCGATGCCCAGAGAGAGAGTTATTGAACTTTTCCCACGATCACCTCTTTGAGATGAAATTCAGGAGCCTGAAAAAGCACTACCTTCCACAGATCATATCTCCAAAAATATTAAGAACCAAGCTCTGAAATTTTTTGATGAATTTCCTCAGGATTTCAGCTTCGCACCATATGAATTTCAGATTCTGAACCTTCGTAGAAAAAAATGTATAGCGAAAAATGCTACGATGACTGCTTAGGAGCTCCGAAAATGACCTAAATTCCACAGATCATATCTCCGAAAATATTACGAACCAAGTTCGAAATTTTTAGACAACCTTCCTCGGATTTGATTCACACTCTAAACATTTCCACTAAAAATTTCAGCTTCTGAAGCTTCTTAGAAAAAAAGTTATAGCTAAAATTCCACGATGACCTGTTTGGAGCAGCGAAACCCTAGAATCCAAAAGCTCTGATACCAAATGTTGTGTAACCAACTCAAAAAGAGAAGAAAAGATATATAAACGCCTTAGAAATGAGCCACTTCGAGGGGGCAACCTCCAATACATTACATAAATGAACAATTCTTGGATGATCCAATTTACAAAACCTCCTTTCTATATATAGGAGTCCATGGGGCCATAATGTAATCCTAGTGGCCACAATGTAATCCTAGCCGACCTAACAATAATAATTTAAGGGCACAATAATAACAAAATGGGGGTTACAAGGGTACAATAATAACAATAAGGGGGTTACACTAACAACAATAAGGGACTATACTAGTCATATAGGGACCTAACATCAGGTTCCCAAACACAAAATTCATGTTGGATGTTATCTTTTAAAGTCCCTATGAGGACATCAATCCTGTGTTCCTTTAGTATATTAGTTACCCATATATTCAATTTTTGTAAGTCCTCAATGTGCTCCACCACTGAACCCTTTTGTTTAAGATTTATCAATTGGCTAAAGAAGGTGTTTCTCTTTGTATCCTCGTAATGTGTTATCATTTCCTCCGTAAAAATTGACCAAGTGACAATTTTTTTACGGGAGAAAAGCCATCGATACCATAAAAATGTATTTTTTTCTAAATGTAAAGTTGCAATGTGTACCTATTTGTGTTTGTCAAAGTATTGAGATCAAAATATTGCTCCATTTGTAGTATCCATGTTACGAGATCCTTGCCATGAAACTTCCTCATATCCATATTTGGAATATGGTGGGTCTTCCATCCAACATTACAGTTTATGAAATCATGATTAACATTTATTCTGTTCTCATCATGAGTTCCCTCTACTATATTTTCGCCATTAGGAAACATTTCTTGTATCAACTTTGTCAAACCTTCCATGCCTGCTTTTATATCATTCTTCATCTTTTCCATTTTTCTTCCATGTTAGCCATCTTAGATTCCATGCCAGCTTCCATGCCATCCATCTTAGCTTCCATGCCATTCGTCAAACCATCCATGCCTTTATTCAAAACATCCATCTTAGCTTCCATGGATTTCTTCAAAACTTCCATTTCATTTTTTGTTTCTCTTTGCGAGAGAGAAATTTGGTGTACTTACTCTTGTAATTTTGATATGTCATGTTGAACTTCTTCGTCTTCATGAGTCATAGTAGGGCCTTCTGAAGGATTAATGGGTGTTTAATTCTTTTTAGGAGGCATTTTAGAACCCAATACTGATATCTATTGTACAATATGCCCTTGGAATTAATTCAAATTGATTCTTCAAACAAGACTTATGCAATTCGAAAAAAAATACACACCTTTTTCTTGCTTTTGAGGAGCTCGATATTAAAACTGAATTATCTATGTGATTTCAAATCTTCAATATCTGAAATTTGGTCCTGTAGTATCCCTCTAAATTTTATTTCGAATGCCAGGGATCTGACCTGATTTGGATTCTTCTAAGGAAAAGTTATGCCCAATCTCCACAATGAACTAATTATGGACTAGTTTAGTAGAGCGAACTTGTACAGCATGCCATGTGTCACTGTTTCCTCCTTCGGCTATGAAATTGATAGAGATGAAACTAAAGTTCGTGTTCTTTCTTCCACTTTTTACATAATTCCAATATGATGATGATAGAGGGAATTATGATGATTTTCCCACCATCGCATATTTGAAATGAAATTCGATAGCCTGCAAAAACCCTAACTTCCACAAATCATATCTCTAAAAATATTGCGAACCAAGATCTGAAATTCTTACAAGAATTTCCTCAGGATTTTAGCTTCGCTCTATAAAATTTTCAGCTTCTGAACCTTCATAGAAACAAAGTTATAGCACAAATTTGATAATGAGCTATTTTACGTGAAACTTGGGAGCCTGAAAAAAACCCTAAGTTCCACAGATCATATCTCTGAAAATATTTCAAACCAAGATCTAAACCTTTTACAAGATGTTCCTTAGGATTTCGGCTTTGCTCTGTAAAAATTTCAGATTCTGAAACTTTGTAGAAAAAATTTATGGCATAAATTCCAAGATGACCTGTTTGGAGCAGTGAAACCCTAGAATCTAAAGCTCTGATACCAAATGTTATCAAACCAGCTCCAAAAATAGAAGAAAAGAGAGATCAATGCCTTATAAATCAGCCACTTTCAGAGGCAAACCCCCAATAAATTACATAAATGAACAATTCTTGGATGATACAAATGACAAAACTTCCTTCTATATATAGGAGTCCATGGGATGCCAATATAATCCTAGCCAACCTAACAATAATAATGTAAGGGCACAATAATAACAATATTGGGGTTACAGGGGTACAACAATAACAATAAGGGGGTTAGAATAACAACAATAAGGGAATATTCTAGTAATATAAGGACCTAACATAAATATTTCTTCCTTTACCTCCTCAGGCAACACCTCGAAGTCGAAAGAATAAGAAAACAAAAACTACCAAGGGTACATCGGAAGTTACTCCCTCTAAAACCACATATGAAGTTTATCATAGTACCAACCTGAAGACCCAACATTATAACATCAGCTTAAATCCATACAAATGTATATTTTGTAACAACACCTTCAACATATTCACTTTTTTAGCTACAATGCCTCCAAGGGCAGGCTACATTTCTATGGAGATTCACCCCCAATTATGCAGAACTTATGAAAGGATTTACCCACCTATTGAAAAATGGATTCCCTTCCATTGAGATGATACAATCAAAAAATATTTTGATGCTTTGAAATATTTCTTAGTTTGAGCATCATTTTTTTATCCCTCTGACTATCAATGTGATTATTTCTTGTATCTTGCTGCAACTATTACAACCATTGTTATAGCACTAGTTCAAGAGGATTACCAAGGTGATGAACATCCTATATGCTACTTGAGTTGAAATTTGAATGAAATTGAGATGAAGTACACTCACACTGAAAATTTAGCTCCCAAATTGAATTTTATTGATTGAGGATGAATGATTTTATCTTTCATCATATTTTGCACCACCCTTTTTGTTGACAGAGGGACCAATACATTTACTAGTGCACCCTTCTTTGACCCATATTTCCTTGAGATCAAAACCATTTTATTTCCATGTTTCAACTTATAACCCTTGGTCCATGTCAACTTCTGCTACCTATTTTCCTACCATCAAATCATATCGTGACTTTTCACTTATGGTGATTTCTTGAATAAACATGTGTAGATTTACCATTGACTTGCCTTATGATGATGATTCAATTTAATTACAAGTATATTTTTTATTACACTATGTAGGGATGGAAATTTAACAACCACATGAGGCATAATATTTGTCCCATCAATTTTTTTGACCAGATGATCATCAAGATGTGACCTATGTACCTGATCAAAAACTAGAGGAACATGTTCTCTATCAAGATGATAAATTTTCAGTAGGGGAACAACATGTTCTAGTTCAATCTAATGTACCAAAGGAGGAAGAATTGTTTCCCTATCAAGTTTATCAACCACTAGAGAACACATATTTTCCTCTTAGGTTGACAAGATAAGAAGGAGTTGCAGTGGTTTGGAAAGGGGTGGACCGTTTCCATAAAATTTGGATGAAAGCACAATAAGGAAGCTCAGGATGTTATCCATGCTTGCACTATTATAGAACATGTCAATAAAATCATTCAACAACATTTTGAAAAACATTTAGTTGTTACGCAAGCTCAGATACTACACGGGTTGATTAGACATAAGAAACTAAAACATGATATTTTGGGTGTCCAAGATGCTAAAAGCAAGAAGACACATATGAAAGTAATTTAAAATATATCAAAGGTATTCAATATGTTTGGAAAATCAATAAAACCTTATGTTTGAGCTGCACGTAAGGAAATTACAACTGTTATTATTGCATCAAGTACATCAAGACAACAAAAGTTGGAAACAATGTAAAAATTGCTCCATGTCTCGAGAAACATCTTTCACAAGCATACCAAATTTAGGGTTTGAGTGAATGAAAATGATGAATCTTCTTGTTGGGATCTTATCACCAGGAAACCCTACAAATGTAGACTTACAACAAGAATCAAAGAATTTGTGGTATATTTTTGGGAGAGCCATTCTTGTTCTATTCGAGATAAAAATCATGTAGTATGACATCACATAGCTAAAGGTGAGTATCAAGAACACACTATGCACATTGTAAAAATGATATAAGTTGCAATATTCAAGGAATTTGAAGAAAGAATGTGCCATGTGAAGATATCCATAAGCATGTTTTAGAAATTCAAGCCATAGTTTATTAGGTCTAATACAATATGTGACACGTGTTTTTGTCAATATCATGTAAATTTTAACTTCATTATGAAACTTTCCATGAATTTTACAAGAAGAATTATCACAACGACCCTCCTCCTCCTATAGTGCATGATTTTGTTTCATCAATATTTTGTAGAAGGGATCCAAAAGAGTTCTATTACAAGAAAATATGTATAGGTGGGATAAGATGCACTGAATGTGGTGATTTGAAATTTCCCCACAGGATATTTATTATTGATCTCGACCAATCAAGGATGTTAGATATCACCATCAGATGGAAGCATTATGAATATGTCATGGGAAATAAATCATCTTCTTCAACTTTGGTACCAAAGAGGATGAACTATGTTAAGGATGAGATTCCTATTTAAAAATTCATGGGGGTGTTTCAAAACCATATCTATAAACATATCAAACAGTTGCACAGGTCCATGTGGAAAGAGTCTAAATTTCAGCATTCTCACAAAGTATTTCAGCTAGGAAAAATATTATTAGTGGTGGAATTTTATGATAATTACACATTTTATCCTCAGGAATAGATCAAAGTGAGTATTATCACTCAGACCAAGTTTCCATATTATTACATGCTATGTAAAAACATGAAAAATTGAACATTAATATTAGGGATAGCACTGACAAGTCACGTGATGTGATTAAGGAGTATCACTTTTACATCAGTGATGATCATGAGCATGAAACATTATTCGTGAAAAATTTCTTTGACCTGATTTATGAATCATTAAAAAAAATGGCATATCATTCAGCAAGAATTGGATATAGTGAGATGGTTGTGCAGGGTAGTTCAAGTTAGCACACACTTTTTATTGGTTGAGCCGACTACAAAAGAAGGAAAAAAATCAAGATACTTGGAGCTACGTTGAAACATGACAAGGAAAGGGTGAGCATGATGGTGCAAGTACTTGTGTGAAGCGAGCACTTAGGAGGTACCAAATGATTCATGATGCAGATCAACTCAAATCACCACTAGATATGGTCAACTAGTGCAAATCCCACTTAGGACATGAAGGTCATGAATCTATAAGGCCTATGCTTAGGTTCTTATGGAATATTCAACTTGGAAATGTGAATAGATACATTCCTTGGTATTGTAATATTGTAGAATGAAAAAAATAATTATACTTAGTGTGGAGAAGATAGATGGGGGAAATATTTTCCATCGATACAAGAAAACTCACATATTTCTTTTAGTTTTGAATTTGTGTTTATGGATGTAGACTTCATCACTCCGAAAAACACAGGTTCATGAAATGATGGAAATATGCCCTTCTTAATCTAAAGGGGCCTCTTCCAATTATGGCGTAGTAAGAGATGCACAATGAAGAGGCCATCATGTCACTTGATCATGATCGAGTCTCTGATCTTGGAAGGGAAAGTATGTGGCTCACCTGTCATTAACAGTTTCATCTATAAATTGAAATCTTGAACGTATTTTCATAATACATATTTTGTATTTTGGTTTTAGGAAATGTTTTTCTATCACTTCCCCTACAGGAAATGAAGAGAATGTGGCCTATTATTTGATGTGATGCACACAGGTGAAAATTAATTTGGTAAGACCATATAACTATGGAAAATTCACATACCAAATTGGTGACATGATTGTGATGGGCCATTTTTTTTAAAAGGTTAAAAAATAGACCAATCATATCATTTATAGATATTTTATTCCTAAATATATATCATGTCAATATAATCGTATATTCATAGCATCTTGGATCAATCTCATAGAAATCAAAACAAACAACGGTGAACCAAGGAGATGGAAGATGAAAAACTCAGACCATGAACACATTATGGAGAATTGCATGCCTACAAGCCATTGGCCGGATGAATAGATGATGCAAATTACAAGCCCTGAATTTAAGTCTATAACAATCAAGTGTAATATAATCTAGTAGAAAATATCTCAAATGTATGATTTTTGTAATCTATAAATGCGGCTGTTGAATACTCTTGAAATTTTGTAATTTTGAATAGATAAATGTTTCCCTCTTATCTAGGATGGATTCATAATGGTGTACATATATGTTATATAATATTTTGTTTCCTTTAGGTGCTTAAGTTTCTAAATTACACAAAATTTCAAGGAGGTTCTTTAGAACCAATAGGGATTTATATTTAGATTTAATTAAAGTTCGTCATCTTAAATATTTTAAATATTTTGAGCACGAAAGAAATGTTATAGATCTATATAAATATCATACATATTTTGTTTCTAGAAAATCCATTTCAGTATGTAACAACCAAGTTGATATGGTCCATTTTACATAAAAAAAGAAATTCAACAATCTAGGTTATGAACAACATTGAAGTATTTTTATGTTATTAATAATAAATATGTCATGTGTAAGTTATGTATAAAACACAAATGAGTTACACACATGCTTCATATTGGAATGTAATAAGTGCAACAAATAATATATATGTATACCATGTTATGACTATTAAGCTCTTTTAGATAACCTCAAAATAAATAAAATCAAACAAAACTTATTAGTAGTTTACATATTTACATCTAAATTAAAATCATTGTAACTTTTAACATACATTTATTGTGTGCTAAAACACACCTTCTACAAGCCAATATGACAACAAAAATTGATATTTTGTAAAAAAATTCTTCTTGAATGTTATTAACTGAAGGTCTTAAGATAAAAATTGGATTGAAATACTTGGATACACAAGTAAATTTATGAAATTGAATAAAATTATATAAACATATGATTAATTATTTAAATTAACATAAATTCATTGCACTAAAAGACAAATTTGAGAAATTCAATATTAAATTAATGTACATGATATATTTTAGTTCGTTCTAAATATTAAAGTGATTTGCCTCATAGTAAGATTGTACTTATTTCCTTAGTCTATGAAACTAGAATTCAAAATTTTTATTTTGTAAAATTTTACTTCTTGAACATTCTTAATCGAATGCATTAAGTTAAGGAACTGATTGAAGCATTTGATAGCCAACTAAATTTAGGAATTTTCATAAAATTATCTAAAATGTATCATTAATTTTTTTTTGGTATATGACATTCCAATACATATGACTTAGATGATGTGGTATGACTAAGTTGTTGTAGATGACCTCAAAAGAAATAAAATTTAATAAAAAACGTTATTAGTCGAACATTACTAGTTGAAGAATTTTTTTAAAATTGATTTTAAAATGTATTTCAATCATGTTTGTGTATTTTAACTAAACAATGAACATATATTTTAGTTCATTTTTAGTATCAAAATTACTTGCATGATAGTCTAAGATTGTACTTATTTTCTTAGTTTATTTCTTGAGAATTCAAAATTGTTATGTTGTTAGGTATGTATGATAATAAAAAATCCATATGAAAACATATACAAATTACATTATCCACATGAACATCCAAAAACTGAAATAATAAGCATAGATAATGTTAGATCTAGGACCTTTTCAATCCATAAAGTAGATAAATCTCTTTTCATATTAATCACATCATTAGGATTTGGTTGACGTTTCTAACCAACTCATGTGGTTCACCTTGTCCTGGGGATGAACCACATTAGTTGGTTCAAAACATCAAGCATAGATAAATTGAAATAATGTTCATGCATCCATAAATTTTCCATGTATGAAAATATGCAAAGTTTGTACATCACATGTGAATTTTCCTGATGAAATGGGGCTGGAAATATACAAACTATTTATGATCCACTCTAGAAAGTATTGATTCTATAACTCTTATGTGTGTTCCAATATGTAGAGTGAGAGTCCATAATCCGGTACTGCAATATAACACATTCAAATTCAAGTTAATTAAAACATTATTTGTATACTATAAACATTTCGGAAATATATGATTTTGAACTATGCATTTAAATAGTCCCCTATGTGTGACTCAGTCAAGTGAAAATTGAAGTCGGGTGCGATGGGGGTCTGATCAAGTTGGGTTTGATGCTGCCCTTCCCATGGCTCAATGCCTCCATACCCAGCATCCCACTCATGTGTCCACATAACTACAACATCGCTCCCCTATGCATTTGGGCCTATGTACACAGTGAGAAAGAAAAATTATAATTAATCTATAGATTAATTAGCATGCATACATGTAACTTAAAAAAAGAAAATGTTTAATTATTAAGAATACAAAAATTCAGCTCAACTGTTAGTCCATGAGTGTTATGAGGTGGATGAGACTGAGCCATTGAAACATGCACTAGAGGAGGCTACTCAGGCCGGTCAACTACCCCCTAAGATGACCTCAAAATTTCACCTATGTAGATGGGCTGTACATGCATGTTATCATTAAATCATTAATATAAATGCAATAATGAAATTATTTTACCTGTTCTATGTCACATGGGTCATGCACCCTCCAAGTGTCACATATAGTATCACCACACATACGTTTATATGACAAAAATTTTTCATCCATAAAATCTCGAGATATTAATCATCATGTAATGCAACTGGTGCGACACAAGGCAACGAAGGTGAATTAGGGGAATTTTGAGGTCTAAAATGGGCCTCCTAAGGAAATTATAAAATAATAGTGGAAACAATAAAATAATATTATATTACATCATCAAATTTTAGAGGGAAAAAATGAAAAACTATTTTTTCAACTCGTATTTTAAACTTATGTTCATATGGGTTTACTAAAATTTTGAGCAGGAACACTCGTTAGATGCATAATTTTATTTCCCATCCAAGGAGTACCCATGTTTCATAATTTTGATGAACTCCACTAGAAAACAAATGAGAAATACATCAAAAATTTGATTGCAATCATGTTTCTTCATGTATTTCTTATTTTTCGTGTAGGAGGGTCCATCAAAAGTATGCAACATGGGTACTCCTTGGATCAGGAATTAAATTTTTCATCCAATGAGTAGTCCCACTTAAAATTTGAGTAAAACCTTAGGGATATAAGTTGAAAATACAAGCTGAAAAAGTAGCTTTATTATTTTATTATTTTATAATCTTTTTACTTTTTTACCCCGAAAATGGTGAATAATTTCCCATGGTTGACATCATAATCTTGAATCCTATTGGCTCTTATAAATTTTATTTTGGTTGTACATTTTTCTTAGGAGGCCCATTTTAGACCTCAAAATTTATATAATGGGTTTGCTCATATCTCCATGGAATGCGACATGTGCAATGGCCAATGTCATTTGCATGTTATCTGCAGTGGTATTCCTAGTCATAGCGCTAAGTTGTGATTACTGCTCTAGCATCGTATACAATACCACATTTCGAGATGGTCGTGGAAACAATCTCAAATATTGTGCTACATGCGTAGGGTCCCTACAATCCCCTACACTTTCATAACTACATCCCAAATGAGGTCTATAAAACTTAGATATGGTGTTGGTGTAATTTGACTGCATATGTAGCACAAAATCCTAATATATATGTTTTTTAAAGTAAATGGGGACGTGGTCAAGGTGGGGGAACTGGTCCCAAGATCCAATGAATCAATCGTAGACAAAAGGGGCTGCATCAAATTTTTAAAAATATTTGAGTGGATCAGACCAGCATGTCTAGCACGCCACTCCAGAGGGATACCAAACAACTCCCCGCGAATATCAATGTTCTTGGTGGCATCTTTCATTTCATTCCAAGTATGTGGGCCTTTAACCTTATATATATGGAATATACGAGGCGGATTTGTGGGTTGACCCTCTAGTATGTCTTGATCAACTTGTTCATGTTATCCAACATCATAGAAAAGCTACACCTAGTAGGTGAACTAGCAAAGATTTATCCAGCTCTGATGTGATCCATGTATGTTGATCCCTAACATCCTCAATTGTGATACTTTCTATAGCGTCGTTCCATGGAGGGGTCGACACTGCACCTACATCCTTGCCTTCACCCTGTTGAAGGTCTGCAAATCATAAACATATATATACTTACATATATATATATATATATATAGATAATAAACTAGAAGCATAATAACATATAAATTGAATTCAAACACATCAATTGAAGACGATTTAAAAATTAAAGACAATTTCAAGACATAAACACATAAATTTTAAAGAGGATTTAAAATAAAATATGTATACTTGCAAAAGGTGAAGAAGCTCCACTATCTATAGCAAGGTCATCAACAGAGATAGAAACACTGCCTTTGACACTCTGATTTATGTCATAGCGAGGATCTATCAGTGGAACAAACACTCTAGTATGGCTACGTGATCTAGCCTGACCATGTATAAAAAATCCCCCAACACTCCAATGGGATGCGGTTGGAGGGTCTATGGGAGATCGATCTGCAAATTACATATAATACATATAAGCTAATCCATGAAAAGAATGTTGACCTAGAAAGAATGTTCAAAAGAAAACCATTTATAAGCTCAAGTAGAATAATCTAGGCTAACGACTTAAACTAAATTGAGTGTCGATTTTGATAAATTATAAACCAAAGTATTGATTCCCATGTAAACACAATTGAATATGTGATCTTGAAAAAATAACTTAGGATTTTTCCCATTTATAAGTAGCGCATTTTATTCATAGAGAATAAATATGTAAATATATGTAAAAAATGAAAATAAACCTATTTTCAATACTAATAAAACGTCATGCCAACCAAATAGTCCATAGTGCAAGTTCTTATAATGTTTTATTTTGACACATGACATGTACTAGGTGCAAGCATATGAAGAAAATGTTTCTGGTAAGACACACTACATAATGAAACGCTATGGTACAAATTAGATAAGAGTCAAAATGCTTATATATTTGAACTTTAAATGCACTTTTCATCATGGATTTAATGTATGTATCAATGATGCATTGTTTAAACTTATATATATATATATATATATATATATATATATATGTTGTGTAATATAGTTAAATAAAAAATATAGGAAGTGTAAGTTATGAAATCAATACTCAACTAAAAAATTTAATAAGGGTGGGAACTAAGAGATATATAGTTGTCATGTACATCATTATATTAAATAATTCTACAAATACGAGTAATGAATATTTTAAGGAAAATTTCAATTTATAGATCAACTCGAGTCTTAAAAAAGTTATTGAGCATCACCCACCTTATGTTAAACTATGAAGAGCAAATTATGTTAAATAGTTATAAAACTATGTTAAATGTTATAATGTGTGTGAGAGAGAGAAATGTTATAACTATGTTATATATCTAGTTATATAGTTATGTCACATGATATGTTATATTATATAACTATATATCTTGTTATGTTGTATATATATCATAGTTATAGTTATGCTATACTTTAAAATATTATATATGTGTGTGTGTGTGTGTGTTAAGTGTTCTATACTAGATGTTATAGATATAGTTATATATGTGTGTGTGCGGTTAATAAAATTTAATTAAATACAAAAAAAATATTGTTTTGGAATTTTAATTTAGTTAATTTTATAAAACAAATTACTATATTTATTATTAAAGAATATTTATTTAAATTTAAAATAAAAAAATGAAATAAAATTTTCTATTTGATTTAATAGAGGTTCACCATGGACAACCATATCCATTATGTCAAATTAAAGTTCGCAATTTATTTAATTATTGGAGTTCTATAGTTTAATTGTTTTTTGTTTAAAAAAAAAATGGGCATAGTTTTGATCGAATTTGTTCGAAATTTAAATTGAATTTTAAATAATAATAAATCATATTTTTTATAATTTATTTCACTAAAATCATGAAAAAAAATCTTTGAAACGTAAAAAAAAATAAAAACATAAAAAATAAATTATTTATTTTTACCATAGAATATATTTATAATAAACATGTTAATATTGCAGATAATGTATATAATGAAATTGAAAAAGAAATAATTAAAACCTAAATTATATATATGTGTGTGTGTGTGTGTGTGCGCTTTTCAAGTGTTGGTGGTTTTCTATGTTGATTTTGGTCTTCAAAGGTTTTCTTTGTGGTTTTCTGAGTCATTTTTTGTGGTTTTCAAGGGTTTTCTTGGTGGCTTTTTGTGGTTTTCATGGTGACTTTAGGAATTTTTTTTGTATTTTGTATTTTAGGTTTTTTTTTCAAATTAATTTATTTTATTTTGTATAAAAATGAAATAAAAGAGACAAAAATGATAGGAAACCTACCTCCACTTAAACCTCTTGGTCATTCGTGGGGTTTATGGGTAGTTAGATTAAGTTCCTAAATCTCTGTTGAGCTTAGAAATATTTCTTTGAATCCATTTTCCTCTTTTGGTCTGAGAAAAATTACTTGTGCAGGTCGCCACTAGAGTATTTGAAGTAGAAGTAATGCTCGATCAAAATATACAGCTTGATCGATCCATAAATCTCGATCGACCTGTTAACTCAGGTTAGGAAAAGACCTAATCGGGAGGTTTTTAAAATTCTTGATCGAGCTATTTTTAAGTTCTTTAACATCTTGCTCGAGTGCTTAAAAATTGCTCGATCCAGCGCTTAAAATTTCTCGATCGAGCATTCGTTTTTTAGCAAAGCACACCCTCATTTTTCCAAAAAGTGTAACCCAACCCTATTCTTCGACCCTTAAGTGGCATGGTATCCTTGTCTCATGGTTAATATCTATAGTATATGTATTGGCTCACATCATAGTTGTATGTATGATATCACATTGACATTACATTTTTATTCTTAGTGTTTCAGTTCAGTCATTTGTATCACATTATTACAGTCCAACAAAAGAGATAATATATATATATGAAGCGACCTTAATGTCAAGAATGTCTAGTCATTGATGACAACATTTTGTATGTGCATTATCTTGTTCACAAATGAAGTTGTTAAATAGATGTATAGGTCCTAGTTATTTTGATGTATTGATGGGAATTTATACCTTATACCTCTCTGTTGAAATTTTGATGACAATATAATAGAAGAATAAAAATTTGGAAGGGTTTTCTCCCTTGTGGGGGTTTTGCTCAGTCTCCAAAAAATTTGAGTATCTCTATGTGTTCTTGCTTTCTTATATTGTTCCTTTATGTTCTACTGCATTGTTATTGATATTGTTCTTTTTAAATAATTTCTTAAGATTTAATGATGTTATAATGTTGTGGGGTGAATTCAATGTAAATAATGTGACACTATTATCTTAAGAAAAGAACAATATAGCCCTAATAAAAATTAACACACATCATATGTATCCACATAGATGATGGTTTTCTTCTTATAAATCTATGGTGGTATCGTTCTTATGGGAAACAATGTTTCTAGTAACATTGTTGGGGTTTAAGGAATTGAGATTAAAATGTTTGATGTTATTGTAAGAACATTAATAAAGATAATACATGTACCTAAAATAAAGAAGAATTTAATTTCTTTGGGAGTTCCAGATTTTGCAGGCTAAAATTTCCTATGTGAAGATGAAACATTGATGGTGTTGAGGGTGCTTTGGTCGTTATTAAAGGTATAAAGAATGGAAAATTTTAGAAGTTGGAAGAGAGTACTAAAATAAATAAAGAGGAAGAACTAATTGAGGATGCAAAATAATCTACTCATTCTGGCATCTACGATTAGTTCATATGAGTCAGAAATGGATATAGGTATTGAAAATCTACAATTTACCTCCAAATTTAAAATCTTCGAGTTTCAAAAATATTATATTTTCTGAAATAATTTTAGATAGAAGTTTAAAGTAGTTATTCACAAAAGTAAATGCATTATATATTATATTCACTTAGGTGATTTGGGGCCATCCCATGTAGTCTCTTTTGGAGGATCATTTTTATGTAACCAGCTCACAAAACAATATAAATAGTAGATCCGAAGGACTTAAAAAATATCCTCTTCTAGGGGGAAACCTCCTTTACATTACATAAATGAAAAATTCTTGGATGATTCAAATGAAAAAACCTCCATTTTATATCTAAGAGTCTAATGGGTCATAAGATAATCAGAGACAACATAACCATAATAATGTAAGGGCACAACAATAACAATAGTGGGCTTCTATGGGGCACAATAATCACATTTTGGGGATTACATGGGCACAAAAATAACAATAAGGGGGATACACTAACAATAAAAATAAGGGGCTACACTAGTATTATAGGGGCCTAACATGCGCCTCTCATTGAAAAAATTGTTGTCCTTAACGCTTGAGTATTTATGAATGATTCTGTATAAAATTCTGATCCTCCCATGTGGAATCTTCAGCAAATAATTTCTTCCACTTCTTTAGATACTCTGAAATTTATCGATTTTGTAGCTGTCGAGTTATTTCTTCCATGACTACTTCGGGTTCTAATATTACTTTTCCTTCCTCTTGAACTTTCGGAAATATTGTTTGAGTTAGAGGCTCGTCACCTATAACCTTATTTAATCATGACACATGGAAAAATGAGTGCACTTGGGATGATACAGAAAGCTGAAATTGTATGCGATAGTACCAATATTTTGCACCACCTTGCAAGGACCATAGTAATTTGGTGATAATTTATCGTCCTTCTTAGCTTGCTTAAGGGACATTGGTTTGTATGGTTGTAGTTGTAAAAATACCCAGTTTCCTACATCCGAAATTATTTTTCTACAATGATAATCTTCCTATTGTTTCATTCAATTTTGTGCCAAAGTGAAGTTATCCCTTAGCAGTTGGAGAACTTGTTGTTGATCCTCGATGGGATATTCCACTCCTTGAATCTTAGAATTTTCTCTTAAATATGATGTGATGGATGATGGAAAATATCCATAAAGTGCCATAAATGGGTTCATTTTTGGTGCAGTATGGAAGGAAGTGTTATACCACCATTTAGCCAGAGGTAATCACTTGACCCATTGTGCTTGTTTATCAAATAAAAAGAAACAAATATATCGTTCCAAATATTTTTTCACTATCTTAGTTTTCCCATCAGATTGAGGATGCTAATATGAGGTATGAGCTAATTGAGTACCCAGACAAGAAAATAATCCCGTTCAAAAAATTCCAGTGAAAATGCGATCTTCGTCACTTACAATAATCTTTTGGTTTCCATGTAGCTTTTGAATTCTCTCCATAATGTAGTAGCAACTATACTAGCTTTAAATGAATGGGATAATGCACAAAACTGTGCATACTTGGTAATTATATCAACTACAGCCATGATGACACTTTTTCATTTGGACTTGGGTAAACCTGTGATAAAATCCATTGAAACCTCCTCCCAAAATTGACTTATAATAGATAAAGGTTGTAACAGAACTAGGGTCTTAATTATCTCAGCTTTAGTTTGTTGGAAAACAAAAATTTCCCCACAAACGTTTTAATATAAGATTTAACGTCATCCCAAAAAAAATTCCTTCTTGACCTTGTGGTAAGTTTTTCAAAATCCCAAGTGCCCTCTTAAGGGAGAGTTGTGCAATTCCAAAAGAATATTTTGTTTAAGTTGGAAATTCTTACAAATATATAAGATATATTTGTACCATAATGAATCATTTTTCCAATTAAATGTGTCATATGTATTGGGATATTGCTGCAAATTTTGAGTGAATATCCACAATTCTTCTTCATTGTTCCATTCATCTCTTGCTTTGGTTATCCAATCTAGTTTGTTAATAGAAATGACATAAAGAAACGCTTACATGCCCTCATACTTTCTTTAGAGTGCATCTACAACAACAATTTTCTTCCCTTTTTTGTAGATGATTTCAAAGTCATAAGCCAACATCTTTGTGACCCATTTTTTCTTCTCTTTAAAAGCTAATATTTGTTCCAAAAAATATTTAAGACTATCATGATCTATTTTTACTACAAATTTTCTTCCCATTAGGTAAGGTCACCATTTCTTTAGTGCATGTAGTATTTCTGATATTTCCTTCTCATAAATAGGTTTTTATAAATACTTTCCTTTGATTGGACAACTTCCAAAGGAAATGGGTCTTACATCTTGCATTAAAATGACACCAATTCCATTTCTTGAGGCATCACATTACGCAATAAAGGTTTTTGTGAAGTTTGGCATAGCTAAGACCAGTGCTTAGCACATTACCTCTTTAAAATCTTCAAAGGCCTTAGTTTCTTATGGAGTCTAAGAAAATGTATCTTTCTTCAGTAATGTTGTTATAGGTGTTTTTATTCTCCCATAATCCTTAACAAACTTGCAATAATAATCTATCAACCCGAGAACTCCTAGAAAATTCTTTATGGTTGTGGGGATTTTCCATTCCTTAACGGATTTAATTGTTTTAGGGTCTACCTTAACACCATCATGTGATACAATATGACCAGATATTCCGCCTATTGTACTCTAAAGAAACATTTTGAGGTTTTTTCATATAATTGTTTCTCCTCCAATATTTTTAGAAGCTTGTCAACATGTTGAACATGATCCTTCCAAGAATTATTGTAGATTAGTATATCATCAAGAAATACTAACACAATTTTTCTAACGAAGGGTTTGAAAAATGAAATTCATCAAACCTTGAAATGTAGAAGGTACATTGGCAAGGCCAAAATTCATGAAAAAAAATTCATAATTATCCTCATGAGTTCTAAATTTTTTTTTTGGAATGTCTTCACTCTTCATTCTAATTTGATGATATCCTAAATGAAGATCCAATTTGGTGAGGTAAATTGATCTATGTAATTCATCCAATAATTAATCAAAGAAGAGAATGGGAATTTTTTCTTTAATAGTGAGGTTTTTGAGCTACCTATAGTCCAAAAATAAGCACCATGATCCATCCTTATTCTGTACTAATACTACTGGAGAAAAGAAAGAACTTTGACTAGGTTGAATTATACCAGCCCATAGCATTTATGCAACCATACGTTCAATTTCACTCTTTTGGGCATAGGGATATTTGTAAGGCCTGATGTTTGGAGGAAAACCTATTGGAATCAAATGAATAGCATGATCATGATCATGAATAAATGGGAGGCCTTTTGGAGTCTCAAAAACCTTGGAATGATTGTCCAAGATTTTTTGGAGATCTAGGGAAATAAATGATTTCAATGTTTGAACCTTTAATGAGAATAAATGTGAAATTACGACTCGTTTTTATTTCTTTAGAATAATTTTCATGCCATTAAAACTAATTATATTTCTTGGTTTCCCTATGACACCCCTTAATTAAACTTCTTTTCCATCCCAAAAAAAATTCAAGAAAAGTTCCTAAAAATTAAAATCTATCATACCCAAAGATTGTAAACATTGTAATCGTAGTACAACATCAACACCACCAATTGGAATGAAAAGAATTGGACTATTCAATACATATTCCCCCATATTTATCTGGATATTACGACACTTTCAAGATAAATTTATAGTTCCTCCATTTGCAACCATCACTTTAGTCTCTACTGCTGGATATAGGAAAAAATTCAATTATTGGCTATCTTACAATGAATAAAATTATGGGTAATACCTGAATCAATCAAAATTATTAAATTTTTCTTCTTGATATGACCTTCTATCTTGAGAGTTTGAAGAGTGGCAATTATCGCCAATGCATTACAAGATATGGTCGGATTCATTTCTTCTTTCCATGGGGTTGGTTCCTCGTGTATGTCCTCTTCTTTTGAAGTTTCTTGTTCCTTTTATTCATCCTCTTCAAAATCTATGTAAAATCATTTCTTCTCAGCACACTTATGAAACTTAATGTATTTTCTATCAAAACTGTAATAAATTTCTTTTTTTTGTTTTTTCTTCCAACTATTGTGGTGTCAACCTTGTAGGTTGTGGAAGGCTAGGAGTATAAACACTTCCATCTTTATAGTTTTGAATGGTAGGCTTCCTTGTTTCCATAATTTTCCTTTCAATTTTTCTTGCCAACCTAAATGCCTTCTCTAGTGAATCAGGTTCCCAAAGGCGAACCTCATGTTGGATGCTATCTTTTAAAGTCCCTGTGAAGACATCAATCCTATTCTCCTTTGGAATATCATTTACTCTTATATTCAATTTTTGGAAGTCCTCAATGTGCTCCGCCATTAAACCCTTTTGTTTGAGATTTATCAATTCAGGGTAAAGAAGGTCTTGCTCTTTGTATCCTCATCATGTGATATAATTTCCTTTGTAAAAATTGACCAAGTGAAAAAAAATTTACGAGATAAAATCCGTTGATACCATACAAACCAATTGGGTTCTAAATATATAGTTGCAATGTGTACCTTTTGTGTGTTTTTCACATTATGGAGATCAAAATATTACTCCATTTGTAGTATCCATGTTACGGGATCCTTGCCATCACACTTCCTCATATGAATATTTAGAATATGGTGGGTCTTCAATCCAACATTAGAGTCTATGAAACCATGATTAATGTTTATTTTGTTCTCATCATGAGTTTCCTCTACTACCTTTTCGCCATTACGAAGAATTTCTTGTAGAAACATTTTCAAAATTTCCTTCAAACATTCCATGTTTATTTTTAAACCATTCTTCAAATATTCCATGTTTCCTTTCAACTTTTATTCTATATCATTGATCTTAGATTGCATGCCATTCTTCAAACCATCCATCTTAGCTTTTGTTTCTTTTTGTGAGAGAGAAATTTGTTGCACTTCGTCTCGTAATTTTGATATATCATGTTGCATTTCTTCCTCTTCTTCATGAGTTGTAGTAGAGATTTTGGTTTGCTTACTAGGTGTTTCCATTTTCTTTCTTCGGGGCATCAATTAATGATATTTATGCTTAACTATGCCTTTTGAATCACTTAAAACTAATTTTTCAAAAAAAAGGTATGAAAATTTTAAAAACTACACACATTTTTGTTCCTTTGTAGGATCTCAATATTGAATCTATTTTATCTCTGTAATTTCACATCGTCAAGGTCTAAAATTGCTACATGTGTTAGAACTCCAAGTCTCCTTTCCAACCCCATAAATAATACCAATATTGGATTCTTCAAGAAATATTTATAATTTATCTCCACGATGACCTCATTATAGTCTGGTTCAGTAGAGAAAACTTGTACGGAGTGCCACATGTCACTGTGTTTACCTTTGGACCTACAATTTCCACCTAAAAAGCTACATTCTGTGTAATTTTAGCCACATTTTAGAGAATTGAAATCCAATGTCTGAAACAAAAGTTATGAAAATTTTTCCAAGGTCACCTATTTGAGGCTGAATATTGGAGCCTCCAAAAATCCTAACTTCCCTGGATCATATGTCTGAAAATAGAGTGAATGAAGATCTGTAATTTTTACGCACACCACAATTTTGGATCTACAAGGTAAAAATTTCAACTTTTGAAGCCTCGTAAAAATAAAGGTATAGAAAAAATTCCAAGATGTCCTATTTGAATAATAAAAACCCTAAAATACCAAGCTTTGATACCAAATGTTATGCAACCAACTCATAAAACAATATAAATAGTAGATCAACGACTTAAAAAATACACTCTTCGAGGGGGAAACCTCCTTTTCATTACAAAAATGAACAATTATTGGATGATTCAAATGAAAAAACCTCCTTTCTATGTATGGGTCACAATATAATCATAGTCGAAATAACCATGATAATGTAAGGGCACAAAAATAACAATAGTGTGATTTTATGGGGCACAATAAGAACAATACGGGGATTACATGGCACACCAATAATAATAAGGGGGCTAAACTAACAATAAAAATAAGGGTCTAAACTAGTATTATAGGGACCTAATAATCATCATATTTTTTAACATTTATAAATGATTAATATAAAATGTATCATTATAAATTTAGAGGTTTTGGTTGAAAAGAGAACTAGTAAGTTAATCAAATATTTAAGAACAGATAATGGAAGCAAGTTCACATATTTGGAATTTGAAAAGTATTGCAAATAATATATGATAAAAATGAATAAATCCAAAGTATACTCCCCAAAAAAATGACATGGTAGAATGTATGAAAAAAGAATATTTTCGAAAGAAAAAGAGCACACTTAGCAATTCCAATTTCCAAAAATAGATTTGGAAATAAGTAGTCACTAATAATTTCTATTTGGTAAATCGATCACAATATATTGTAAAAATTCTAAAGAGGTATGGATAGTTCATCCTAGTGATTACTCGAATTTGAGAAATACTAGGTGTGAAGCTTATGGTCTTACTCATAAAAACTTACGTTCTATGTTAAACCCTAAAAGAAACGATTATATCTTTATTGGTTATGGTGATGTAATTAAGTAATATATATTGTGGGATTCAACTACCTAAAAAATATCCATTAGAAGAGATCTATTACTTTATGAATCCCCCTCATTAAATCAATCATTTTAGAGGTTTATTTGAAATAGAAATAACTACCACAAAATCAATAAATCCAATAGGGGACTCAATTATCTACAAACTAGGAAACATGAAGAAATTTATAATGATATATAATCCATGTATCTTGAATATATTTAGGAAAATGTGGAAATTTCACAACCAATACGAAGTATATATACACAAGATAAATATCCTCCTAAGAGGCATATCGATTTTTTTTCCTCTATTCCTTTCGTTGCTAATGATGGGGAACCTTATTCTTATTAGGAAGAAATATATGAAATTGATAATAATAAATGGAAAATGTAAATGAAATAAGTGATGGATGCCTTGGAGAAAAAGGAAAGGTTGGATCTAATAGAACTTCCAAAAGATACAAAAGTTGTTGGATGTAAGTGGGTCTATAGATTGAAGAGGTACGTTGATGGTTAAGTTGAAATATATGAAGTTAGATAGGTAGAAAAGGGGCATTCTCAAATTAAGGGAATTTATTTACATGAGTTATTTTAACCAATAGTAAAGCTTGTTTCTATACATATTGTATTAGCTCTTTTTTGTTTTATTTATCTAGAGTTATACTAGTTACATGTTAAAAGATCATTCTTACATTGACAATTTTATGAGAAAATATACATGGAAGAGATATAATGGTTTTTTCAATATAGAAAAATAAGCGTACTAGCAAGATTAAGAAGTCATTGTATGGATAGAAGAAGTCTCTAATGTAACAGTACAAAAAGTCTGAGTCCTTCATGGTTAGGAAAATTTATACTAGAAGTGAGCAAGAAAAACTATAGTTGAGATCAAAATTTTAAAGGATAAATTGGTTAAGACTTTTGAGATGAAGGATCTAGGAGAAAAAAGACAAATATTGGGCATAGGAATACATAGAGACAAAAAAGTGTGTTTCTTAGGTTATCAAAACTTAAATTTAAGGAGAAAACACTCATGAAATTCAATATGAATAATGTGAAACCTATATATATATCCCTTTAGTCTCCCATTTTAAGCTCTATTCAACTTCATATATTGGTATATAAGAATAAGATGACTACATGCCACATGTACCATACAGTAATGGAATAGAAATTTTAATGTATGTAATGTCATGATGTACTAGGCATATTTCACATGAAATTTGTGTGGTTAGTAGATACATGGAAAATAAGGGAATATAACATCCAAAATAAATGAACTTGGTTCTTAGGTTTATTAGAGAGACAAGTTCGTATTGCATCACCTTTAGCAGTTGTAGTGATTATATTGATGGTTAGGTTAATTCAAAATTTTTAGTTCATTTGGACAAGAATAAATCTCCTTCAATTTGTATCTTTAATCTTGGAGTAGAATATATTAGTTTTATTTCAAATTTTCAAGAAATAATTTCTTTATATACTATTGAGATAGAATATATTTCTATCTCACATACATGCAAGGAGGAAATTTGGTTGATGGGTATTTCTAGTGAGTTTTAAAGAATCCAGGAAAGTATGAATGTGTTTTATGACAATAAAAGTGTTATTCATTTGGATACCAGCAAACCTATCATAGTAAGATTAAGAATACTTATATTAAGTACCATTGTGTAATATTTTTCATTGATGGAGTTAGAGTAGCTCTTAGGGAAGTATGTACTTAAGAAAATTGTGTAGACATGTTTAAAGGACCATTATTGTTAGATAAGTTGTGGTGGTGTTTTGGATTTTCTATCCTGATAGAATAGGTGATGATTGGGCTTGGGAAAGGCATCACGTAAATTGTTGTCAATGTAGAAATTGTTGGAATCATGATAACAATAAAATGAAAACTATATTGTAAAACCAAAATTTGTCTTTGGTAGTTTGTATAATAATGTTGCTTTACGCAACCATGAAATCGCATCTAACATCTATAACGGTGTTGAGCTATATGTATGCATGATGTATGCATATATTTGGTATTGAAAGGACATAATGTGGTTGTAAGCCTGATTTTAATCTTGTTTCTTGAATAATAGGAATATCAATACCTTTCCCCGTGGATGTTTCCTTAACATGCTACTTGGGTTTTACTATGTAAATATTTTTATTTTATGAGTGATTCTAGGATATCTTATTTCAATATTTATATAGAATTTAATATCTCAATCAGGCTCTAAAATATTAGCAACCTATATATCAAGTAATTTTATGGTAGGATAAGTTATCCACCTAAGTGTTTGAAGAATGTGTGTAGAGTGTTTTAAATTAACTCCTACAATATGTAATACTTTGTTATTGTGTTCATAGAATGAATTTAAAATTCCATCCAAGTGTTACAAGAAACACATTCCGTCCAAGTATGCTTTCAAAAAATGATCAAATTTCTCATAATGAAAACTTTAATGTTGTGGGTACATCTAAAAAACTCTATTGTTGACATAAAAATCTATTTGGAGATGATTCAATTTCATCCCTAAAAAGGTTTATATATGTAGAGAATAAAATCAAGGCTTATGATATATCAACCAATGACAACATATGAGAGTATTCAAGTTTCATTTTGGTTTTACACTTTTATGAATGTTTTGCGGTTTTACACAGTTACGCAAGCATTGTGGGAAAACATATGTCATTAAACCTTAAACCTCTAAGCCATATTGTAAGAATGTAGTAAAAATATATCATCAATTCCATCTTCTACAATTGATTTTGTGTCTAATATGAATATTGTATAGAAATAAAAAGAGTGTCATTCGTGTAAATATTAGATGTAGATATGATAGAAATACACTTTATATTTACATTTGGTTAAGTGATCCGTACATATAATGGATATTGTCTTATTTCAATATAAGTGGAATCAATTTACGTATAAAATTTTGATGGAATTTGGTTTTAGGGAAGACTAGGATATTCTATTACTCCATGGTCATCACACTTTGACCCTCGCACTTTTTCAGTGCCTATAATGTTATTTTTGAACTACCTTCCAAACCTACCATTATATTTATCTCATTAGGTATCTATATAATAATATATCCTAATAGAGTTACATTATGTGTTTCCACATATGCTAATACTATGTTGATATAGATCTTAATAAAGGAATTCTAGATAAAATTCCTTTCAAGTGGAAAATTTTAGACAAGCCTAGTATTTTTGTTGTGTGAATATGACAATTTTTTATGGGATTATATTTGTTGTTATGTGAATAATGAAATTTTGGTGATTTATTTTCTAACAAAAAAAATTCCTACATGATATTTTGTATCATCCATTGCCTCATATTACAAGGAAAAATGGTATTAAGAAAACGTAAAGAAGATATCAATTTCTTAAAAAATCAGTGGTTATTGATGAAGATGATCAAGAGTAAGAGTTTCCACAATAAAATGGTACAAATTAGACCAATAATTGATGCAAGAGCATAATTGGGCTTATGCAATTGACATCAAATATTTTCTGTTACTATGAATTTGTTATTGTTTAGTTACGTAACTTAATAGGAGAAGTAAACACACCACTATTAATACAAAATTGGTACATGTTATAAAAATACTAAAAGACAAATATATAAAAGTCATATTGGGGTGTTCAACAAGAGATTGACCATAATATACCTTAGTTATTTGTAGAGATAGTGAAATATGTGGTTAAGAGTTGCAAAGAATTTCGGGAAACCATGTGATCCAGGATCTTTTCTTTGGTGATTTTAAGTAAAATTTCTTGAGGAGTATGAAAATACCATAAATGAAAAATTTTTGATGAATAAACATAAAATGAAGACATTATTTACAATCCACCAAGATTTATTAGTGGAGTTCACTCACGATGTGTAAGCTACACCCCCAGGCCCAACTTGAAAGTGGAGAGGCCTCTATATTTTCTTAGCATAATAATGCAAAGTACATGAAAAAATACATCAAAATACCTCACATATGGGTATGACCAAAAAATTCATCGCTCAAGTTTCCAAATACTCCATATTAGTGGCTCTTTGTTAGAATTCGGCAACTGTAGAGTATAAACACAACCACCTTCTGACATGTACAATTTTTCCTCAAAGTCTATGCCAAGAATTTAATGACACACATTGGATTTTTCCACTAGCCCTCAGATATGCTAATAAAATCGAAATTCTGACTACACTAGAAGATTCCTTGCAAAAATTCAAGAAAAATTAGTCTAAATTTGACTAGGTTTTGGACTATCACCTCCTCCTTAAATTTCATGCCATAATAATTCAAAATATTCTTGGGATATTCTCTAGAATATGCCATCAAATATTATCTAGAATATTCATTAGGATATGTGCCTACACATGACCCCTTCTTATCTTACCACTCATTGAATTACCATTTCCTTCCTCTCCATGCTCGCGGCCTTCTCCCAATGGTTGAATATAAGGCCCTAAATAATGTTGTGATGGGGGAGGGGGGGGGGGAGGTGAATTGAAAAATTACCAGGATGGAATGTTGGTTGGCATGCATAAATTAAGTTGTTTTTTGTTTGGCGAGGTCTAAGGGTCAAAACCCATGGGCCTCCCCTTTGGTTTTAATATAGTGTTTACTAATAACCATAGGTATAAAATAAACATATTTTTTAGTAATAATGATATGTCGCAAACAAAGTCAAATGTATATTGACGTGCATTTTGAGGCCACATGGAATTGGAGAAATTTTTAGGTGTAAAATGGGCCTCCTAAGAAAAATCTACAACCAAAATAGAATTTATAAGAACCAATAAGATTCAAGATGATGATGTCAATGATGGGGGATGATTCACCATTTTTGGAGTAAAAAAATAAAAGGATTAAAAAATAATAAAACTACTTTTCCAACTCATATTTTCAACTTATCTACATGAGCTTTTACTCAAATCTCAAGTAGGAGTACTCGTTGGAAGAAAAATTTAATTCCTCATCGAAGGAGTGCCCAGGTTTCATACTTTCTATCGACCGTGCTACAGAAGAAAAGAGAAATACATAAAAAAACATGATTGCAATCACATTTTAATTTATTTTTCATTTTTTTTGTTGTTGAGTCCATAAAAAGTATGCAATATGGGTTCTCCTTGGATGAAGAATCAAAATTTTCATCGAATGAGTGTTTCTTCTCGAAATTTGAGTAAACCCATAGGGAGATAAGTTGAAAACACGAATTGAAAAATTGGTTTTTTCTTTTTTCCCTCAAAAATTTGATGATGTAATATTATCTTATGTTATTATTTCCACTATTATTTTATAATTTCCTTATGAGGCCCATTTAAGACCTCAAAATTCCCCTAATGGCTAGTTGGTAGTGTCGTGACATGTCAGCACCATTGTATGCCTAGTCACCCTGACATGTGTCATTGTAGGTCCCACCATGGCTTAGTTTGGTGCCATGTGTTGACTTGCCACATGCCATCTCTAGGGTCTGCCACGTTTCATCTCTAAGGTGTGCTACATGTGAGCTCCAGAGGCTTCGACATCACCCTTTGAATATTGAATTTTCATCAAATTTGACCAAAACTTTGATCGAGCATAGCTTTGTCATATGGACTCAGATTGATGTGTCATTCATGTCATTGGAATCATTTGGAGGATATATATGACTTGCTGTTAGTTTTAGTGATATTTAAGGACTTTAATTTTTTAGCCTTTTTAGATCCTCCTAGATCAATCCTCCCAACTAATGTACTTTTCATCCCCAAAAGTTACATACAAAGATCATACATGTTTTCTTTGATTTACAATAGAGCCCATAAAATTTGTTGTATAACAAAAGGAAAAAACATCACTATTTCTCATATTCAAGTGATGTTATACACTTCATCATTTCTACAAGTGTTTTCCCATCTATGGGGTCTTTAAAAAGGAAACATGTGATTTACAAGGATGACCAGATTCAACTACTTGAAAAGCCTACCCATCTCTTACTTAACCAGGCTAATGGGATTTCTTCCTAGAGTTGTCTTTCTTCCTGAACTACTTCATCAGTTCATTCCTTTAGAGGTGCTTTCTAGTCCTTATTTGGATGCAACTGTAGATGGAGCTTCCAATATCTGGCTCTTTGGTGTCCTCTCTTTTTGCAATAGTTGCAATGGTTTTTCTTCATTCAAACTTTCTTGATCTTATTTTTCTCCTAATGTGGAGATGGATATTTATGTTGTGGCTTCTTCCTAGTTGACATGACCTTATTTGAATGGTTTAATTTCATGTATCTCTGGAAAGGTGAGTTTGACGTATATTTTCCTATAACATTATCACCTCCATTAGTTGATGATTGGAAATCATGATCGCTAAAATGGTGTGATGTTTTCTCAGGCCACATTGATTCAAACTCATTTTTTAAATACTGTCTTGCTTATGCGGATTTGGGGTGTCTTTCATTAGTTATTTGGGAACTTTCTCCAACTCCCTCTCTAACATAGCCCGATGCTACATTTCAAGGTAGTTCTACCAACTGGATGGGATACACAATTCCTTGGCCATGAAATCCTACGCCTTTTATTTCATATCCCACATTATTCAGTAGCCTTTGAACCAATGCCTATAGTGTGCCTTTCAAAAGCACCGAATCATTCATCATAATGAGAAAATGAAATTTAAGAATCACAATAAATTTTTACCTCAGTTTCTTATTTTGGAGAGGGTGTGGCACAAGGGCCTCACTAGGGGAAAAATACCATACCACATGCATTCATATTGGCAGATATATATTGAAGAAAAAATTGCATAATATATTGAGCATATAATAGCAAGTAAAGAGCTTTTATACTGGAAGGTATAAAAAATAGAACTCAAATTTAATGAAAAAATATAAAGGGGTATAAAATATGTTAATGAAAAAATGGATGCCTACAATAACTAGTGAATGTATGGTTTCTTTAAGTTGGTAAGGTGTATTGGGTTTGTACCAGTAGAGAGTTAAATAATGTGATTTTTAGAGGTATTATACAATATGTAGTCAAAATAAGGGTATCATTTAGTCTTCCACGAATGCACTTTCTATGTTATAGGTTCATTAATTGAAGCCCCCGTGGGGTGAGGATTGTGTTTCAAAGCCTTCATTACACTACAATTTTTCCAAGGCCTCTTTTGTGGATTGTAATTGAAGCTGCAATCCCTGCTTCTCCTCTTATACTTCTTGTAGAAATATCCTCAACTTAGCATACTCTGTTTGAATGCTTTCGTTGATTTCCTTGAGTTATTAGATCCATGAATTCTTTTATATTTTTCCAATATTTGGTCCAACACCTAAAATCACGAAAACTATGATGTTCATCTAATCGCTTGAATCAGAACCCAGGTCATTTTGCATTGTTGCAACATGTTTTTGCTTCCATTTGCGACCATACTTCTTATGCTTTAGCTCAAGATGTAGTTTCGAGTAGTGCTTATCATCATTGAAATATTCCTCGCAATGAACTTAAGAGGCATTCTCTTCCTTTTTCTTTGTTTTCATTGTCTTCTTCAAATGGTTTTATTCATCATGCTTTCTGTAACGACGCCTCCCCATATTTACCCATTTTTACAAGCCCTCTGGGTAAATGTGAAGTGGAGTGCCACTATGACATGAATCAAAATCATATTTTTAGTTAAGAAAGTGGTGCCTATAACTAATACTTACTTCCCTCAACCTGACATCTTACATGGACTACAAGTCACCCAAGAGTTAAAAAAACACCCCAGGTGGTCCATCCATGAGCTAGAACATTACTTCACTGACCTAGGCTCCCAACCGAAACCTTGACATTTCTTCCATGTAGTTATGAGGCTATAACCACACTCACAGGATTACTTTCATGTAGTTATGACCTAAATTACTTAATTCAGTGCCTTCAGTCGTGATATTAGAGCTACTTTTCTAGGATAGCCTCAAGACACTTACACATAACCTCCTATAACTTTCCATTATCATATTTCTCATGAAGAAAAAGCTAAACAATCAAACATTATTAAAAACATTAACATAGTCTTACCAAAACATACTAGCCATTTCGTCAAACACATGGTAAGCATGTAAGACACAAGTCATGAATTCATATGTGAGTGTAAATCTTTGTACTTTAGCTGAGAATCATCGAGAAGGTATATTTCCCTCTTAAGTAGCCACAACAGTATTTGTTATCCCATGCATTCATCAGCTTATCAAATGTAACAAGAGCCATAACTAGACTATATCTTAAATCGTTCTTATAACCGACATACAACCAGGATATTAACCATGATAGAACAACCATAAAATCAAAATAATAACTATCACAAACACCCATGAATCATAAAAGGAAATAACACTCTTACCATATGCAAAAGCCAACCAAGTCACAGACTTTCATGTACCACCTAACCATGGATTGAGCTGAACCAAATCTCTCTTTCATCCAATCACCCCCACGCCATATTCCAAGCATGATGTGAGATATCATGGGATAAATCAAGACATAAACAAACAAGGGAATCCAAAGGTTAAACCACCTCCACCCTCAAACTACCACGATCTCGCCAATATTGTTCAATAGATCACAAAACCAAAAAAGTCTTGGAAGCCTTAGAATTCCTTCACCATACCTTGAGGAATTTTCCTATATACAACCACCTATCAAGGGATTCCCATAGAAAATCATCTCCTCCGCAAAACGTTGGGAATTTTCATGAGACCACCTCACCTAGGTCCAAAATATTCCAACAATCCAAATCTCAACAATGAAATGAATCCCATCACACCATGGCTATCCAAGAAATGGAAAGGAAAGGTTGAATCCGATGTGAAACCTGAAAAAAAAAAACCATGCCAATGAAAACAAATGAACCAAATAAACCAATTCATGTACCATGCATTCACACTTAAGCTAGGAAATCACACATGCAACATGTTATCTACAAAATCTTCCTACTAAAGTTGTTGATCCAACCTTCTCCTTGCCTCCTTTTCCTATCCTTTTCTTTCCTTTTTCCTTCCTTTTCTTGCTTGGTTTATTTATCCTCTTGGTGGTATCTCTCTATATTTCTCACTATTTCCAAAACAAAATTAACAAAATGTTGTGAATTGATCCTCATAATAATTTCTATCCTCGAGGCCTCTATTTTTTCATTTTCCCTTAATTTTCCTTCTAATTTCCCTCTTATGAAAATGTTTGTCTCTTCACCTTCCTTTTATACTATTTCCATTTAATTTAATAAATAAAATACCAATTAATGCCTCTTTTCCTTCTTCAACTCCTTTTCCAATTTCCATAGACATTAATAAACTAGAAGTGATGACCACTATAGTGCTTTTCACAACATTTAGCTTGGAATATGCGTCCCATGACCTTGGTCTTATTCTTCATTTATTACCCTTTATTACATGAACTTTAACATGGGGCTTTTACAAACCCCCCCTCCATAGGGGAACACCATCCTCGGTGTTCAATGACACCTACCAAAAAATCGCTTCAAAAAACATACTAACCATGGAGATTTATAACACAAATCGATGCAGTATTTCAATAAACAACGATTTAAAACCATCACCAACATGACAAAAATGACAATGATACTACTTATTGGAGCTTTATTACCCATCTCGTCATAGTTTCTACAACAATACATACATACACATGCATACATATACCAAAACTCATTTTCTTGACCTAGCAAATAATAAAGGATTCAAATTCTGCATCTGATCAACCACCTTTTGTGTAGCTTCATCGGGCCAAAAGTGCTTCCACTACACTTTAAATTTCTCTATTTATCAATTCTAGAGCATGATTTGTTTCTGTTGCAATATGCATTGTGATTATGGAAGGAATTCTCCCTCTGGTTTCACTTGCAATACATACTATTCAATCACATGATCAAAATCCTGCACATACTTCTTAAGATATGAAACATGGAAAATATCATGGACTTTCACTATTAGGGGAAGTGAAATTATGTAGGCCACTTTTCAAATCCCCCCAATGATCTCAAAAGGTCTGCAAAATCAAGTTGCCAACTTGGTGCATGACCCAATCCTCAAGAAGCTCCTCTTGGGATTGATGTGCAATTATACATGCTCCCTAACATGAAACTCCTTAAATTCTCCGTGCTAATATGGATAAATATTTTTCATGTTCTGTGCTTCCTTAAAATTCCTTTTAGGAACATCTATTTCATGTTCCATATCCGTCAACAAGTCTAGTATAATTAAAAACCTGTTCACTGTATCACTCTAGTTGATAGGAGTATTACAATTTTGCCCATAAGGAAACTTGAATGAACTCATATTCAAGGAATCCTAACACCGATTATTATACGCAAACTCGACCAGTGGAAGATACTCACCACTTCCACTATTGATGCATGACATACATCTTCAATATTTTCACAAGAATGTTTTTAACCCTGTCTGTCGATCCATTTATTTGTGAATGATAAGTTGTACTAAAAGCCAAATCTATCCCCACACCTACAAATAACTCCTTATAAACCTTGGAACTGAACTTGGAATATTTGTTGGATACAATCTTCTTTTGAAGACCATGTAATATTACTATCTCCCTAAAATAAAAGTTGCCTCACTTGTTGAATTCGTAGACTTAATTGCAATGAAATGAGCTACCTTATTCAACTTGTCAACCATAACCATGATAGAATCATGTTGCTTCTATTTCCTTGGATAGAATTTAATGAATTCCATGGAAATGAACTCACATTTCCACTATGGAATCATAATTTGCTACAATAAACCACTTGGAGGCATACACTCTACTTTTATCTACTAAAAATTAAAAGATATCACAACAAACTTTGCCACCTATTTCTTCAAGTTTGGTTGATGATAGAATTTCTTAATTTCTATCAATGTATTCTGATATCATGGGTGACCTAATTACAACTTGACATGAAACTCCCTTAAGAAAATATTCATGAGCTCATCATTTTCTGACACATAAATATTATTCCTGAATCTGACCAAGCCATCTTCCATGAGATGATATTTGTAATCCCTATCACCTTCACCCTGTTGTTGTAACTTATGCCTCATATATTGATATTTTTCATCCTACTAAATTGCATGAAATATTTTATCTTGTAAATTTGTCCCATAGGAACCCACTGTTGTAATATTGTTCACCTGCATTCTTCTACTAAGATCATCTGCAACCCTATTCTCGTTTCCCTTAATTTACCTGATATCAAATTCAAACTCACTGAGAAATCCTCAGATATGATATATGGTTGTTGGGATTCTCCATTCCTTAATGGCTTTAATTTTTTTACAGTCTACCTTAACACCCTCATGAGATACAATATGACCCATATATTCCACCTCTTGTACTCCAAAGAAATATATGGAGGCTTTTGTGTATAATTATTTCTCCTCCAATAGTTTGAGCACCCTATCAACATGTTGAACAAGATCCTTCCAAGGCTTGTTGTAGATTAGTATATCATTAAAAAATACTAACAAAAATTTTCTAAGGAATGGTTTGAAAATGGAATCCCTCAAACCTTGAAATGTAGAAGGTGCATTGGTAAGGCCAAAAGGCATGACCAAAAAATCATAATGGCCATCATGAGTTCTAAATGTTTTTTTCAGAATGTCTTCAGTATTCATTATTATTTGATGATATCGTGAATGAAGATCCAACTTGGTGAAGAAAATTTCTCCATGTAATTCCTCAATGACATGAATGAGAAATTTATCATTAATAGTGAGCTTGTTGAGATCCATATAATCTAGATACATGTGCCATGATCCATCCTTCTTGTCCACCAATACTACTAGAGTAGATAAAGAACTTTTAATAGGTTGAGTTATACAAGCCTCTAGCATTTTTGCAACCATACATTCAATTTCACTCTTTTGGGAATAGGGATATCTATAAGGCCTGATGTTTGGAGGAATACTTCCTGGAATCAAATGAATAGCATGATCATGATCACGAATAGGTGGGAGGAATTTGGGAGTCTAAAATACCTTGGAATGATTGTCCATGACTCTTTGGAGATCTGGAGAAATAGATGATTTTGATGTTTGAACCTTTAGTGATAATAATTATGCAATTATGCCTTTTTGTTATTTCTTTACAAGCTTTGTCATGTCATTTGAGTTGATTATGTTTCCTATTTTCCCTAGGATACCCCTTAATTCAACTTCATTTCCTTCCCAAAAAAAATTCAGGAAAATTTCTTGAAAATTAAAAGTTATCGTACCCAAAGGTTGTAAACATTGGACTCCAAGTACAACATCAACACCACTCATTGGAATCGAAAACATTGGACTATTCAATACATATTCCCCCATGGTTAGATTGATATTATGGAATTTTCCATATCTATTTATATTTCTTCCATTTGTAACTATCACTTAACACTCTGGTGCTCGATATAGGAAGCAATTCAATTCCTTAGCTATCTTACAATGAAAAAAATTATGGGTACTACCTAAATCAATGAACACTATTACCTTTTTCTTCCTGATATGTCCTTCTATATTGAGAGTTCGAGGAGTGGTAATTCTTTCCAATTCATTACAATATATGGTAGGATTCATTTACGTTTTCTCTAGGGTTGGTTCCTATTGTATATCCTCTTATTTTTAAGTTTCTTGTTCCTTTTCTTCCTCCTTTTCACAATTTATGTAACATAATTTCTTCTTATCACACTTATGACTTTTAGTGTCTTTTCTATCACAACTGTAAGAAATACCTTTTGATATTTTTTCTTCCAATTGTTGTGGTGTCAAACTTGCAAGTTGTGGAAGGATAGGAGAAAAAACACTTCCATCTTTATGGTTGTGAGTGGTAGGCTTCCTTGCTGCCATAATATTTCTTTCAATGTTTATTTCCAACCTGAATGCCTTCTCTAATGAATCAGGTTCCCAAAGGTGAACCTCATGTTTTGTTGAGATTTAACAAGAATTTTTTTGGCACCCATGATCCTACTGAAAATTAAGCACCTACACTAGGGTGGGGCCCACATGCTATTTTTAGGTGCATGTCTATATTTATTATCCCTTAATTTAGATGGACATTAAACTGTAATATATTCTCAATGTGGACTTGAAAATAGTTAATGTAAGTGTAAAATCAGTTAGCTAAGTGAATTTCAAGTTAGAGGTTGGTTGGTGGGACATGCAGAGTAATTCTAGTTGTAACTGAGTGATTCTAGTTGTAACAGAGTTAGAAGTGTAGTGGTGCATGAGTTGGTGCAAGTTGTAATTAGTTTAACTCCATTAAGTGAGTTAAACTAAGTTGTGCTCATTGTAGTTGAAGGTACACTAGTGAGAGATCAAATGAATTAAATATTTATTAATTCAAATGTAGTGATCTCACATACAACTAAAGGTTTACTATTATTAACTACATTCATGTCAGATCTAGTGGAGATCGAGTTGAGTTCTAGGTGAAAGCAAAGATAACTATCAGTTGTGACATTATCCACTTACACACATGAAAACGCACACACATTGGATGAGTACATGATACTTGTGCAGTCAAGGCAGGCAATATTGCATCAATTTAGGGATTTCTTTCAGTAGGGATTGCACAGTGAAGGCAGGTTTTCTGGAGACAGTAAATTGGCTAAGGTATTTTCCAATTTTTATATGAGAATGTGAGACAATTAGCTGATGTACTAATGGCTCTTGTGAGAAGAGTTTTGTATATAGTTTTTTCATGATCCATGATATAATATACAATAGAAGATAGTGGGGTTTTTATCTGTAAGCTTTCCCCGGAAAATTATCTGTGTTGTGTGTCATTGATCTTTCTTCATGCTTATGTAATTGGTGATTTTGTTTTTAATTTCACAAATATTTGTAGAAGTGATTCATTATTTAAATCTAGCATATTTTTAGATCGGGTGAATCCAAGATATGCATGCATATTGTATAATTTCTACATGTTGGATGTTATTCTTTAAACTGAATTTTCAAACAAAATTTTCAAATTGAATTTTCAAACAAAATTTATGTAAAATTTTTAAAAAATACATACCTTTTTCTCGCTTTTTAGGAGCTCAATATTGAAATAAATCTATCTTTGTAATTTCATCTCTTTAATGCCTGAAATTTAGCCCTATGGTAGCCCTATGAGCCTTCTTTCCAATGCCACAAGTAAGCTCAAAATTAGAGTGTTCAAGAAAGAGTTATTCTCAATATCCCATGATTACTTGATTATTGACTGGTTCAGTTGAGGGAAATTGTACAGAGTGCCACGTGTCACATTTTGGACCTTCATCCCTAAAATTGGTACACAAAAACTACAATCTGTGTACTTTCATCTTATTTTTACATAATTCAAATCTGATGGGTTTAATAAAATATTTCATTGTGCGGAAATAACTTTGTGCACACATTCTAATCTTTATTATGGGATTGAGTCAAGAAAAGCTCCACACAGTGAAACCATTTTCTATATATAGCATGAATTAAATAAATACTTACTTTCACATATGAATATTTTCTTCTCATAGCCTGTGCACACACCCAATCAATTCTACATAGTTTCTTCTATACTCAATAACGCTATACAAATATGCATTTACAATTAACTACTGGAACTTTTACAATTTACAATATAAGATTTAATATGAGTTTCAGACATGAAAATCTCCACACAATAAAACATGTTTCTATATCGAGTAGGAATAATTTAAATACTTATTTTCTTTAAGTAAACAAATTGTGTATCTCTATAACGAAATTACTTACAAATACTAGTTTACAATTGACTATTCCAAAATGAAATATGGAGTTTTCTCACAATGCATCGAAAAAACAAATCCCATAGTTCAATGTATTATTATTATTATTATTATCATCATCATCATATGTTTTTGTGTGTAGCTTTTACTCCAAGAAAGAATATTTATCTTCACAATTAAAACTCTCATTCTAGTCCTAACAGAATGAAATTTCTATATAATGGAACCCTAATGTGTGCAATTTTCTCTATTGTACATGAAGTCATAAATAAAGAGTATTGAAAGATAATAGTTGATCATTCCAGTTGAGCATCCTTCAATAGTAATCAACATATTTACAAAAAATGTAATTGTATTCAGACTCAAATGCTAGTCACAACAAATGCATTAGACATCTGAAAACCAAAACTTCTCCCATGTGTTCATCTCCATTGTAAACATAAATGGAATAGACTAAATAGTCTTTGTACTTCACAATACTTGAATAGTAATCAACATAATTATAATAACAACAATCTTATTAAGATTCAAATACTAATCACTATAGTTATCATTCAAATAAACATCACAAATGCAATACTTATCTCTAAACCACAACTCTTGTTAAATGTTTATTTTCATTTCTAGAATTTTCATACCATTACATAGAATATAAAAGCTCAAAAACATAGTCTCATGAACTTATGTTCAATCAATTATGCTGAAAAATACTAAAGAATCCATAGTAATACAAGTTCACATGTAAAACATTATCTAATAATTATTGATATAAGTAAAAAAAAGTTTCAGTATTAGAACAAAGTAAAATGAAATCCATTTTAATTGTTATTCATTATAGAACATTAGTTAATATATATAATTTCAAAGGAAATTCTATAAAAAATGTGTTCAATTACTATTTTCTATAAAACATTTGAGAACCCAGGTCCATACAAAATCCCATGCAAAATGTTATCTCAGAATTTGTTACATAATTAGTAAACATATTGATAGATAGAAAAAAAAAATCATAATTTAAATAAGCTATTATTACAAAGCCATGGTAAAAAAATAGCCCATTTTTCATAAAGAATTTATGAAAATGACAATTCTTCACTCATAGAGCTAAATGAATTCTTCCCAATGGGGACTGCGATTGATATTATGTCGACTATAATCGCTAAATTTCATCTCCAAAAAATAACAAGGAACTACATGTAGGAATTCGACCATTCCATCATAATGCACACATAAGATTTAAATACTAAAATTTTTTGATGACAAAAACAAATGTTACAATGTATTTAAACACTTACAATATGCAATAGCACAACCCGATATTCTTTATCCCTCATCTATCTCTTAGAATCAGGCTTCTTGCAACGAATTCCTTCACTTTAGCTTCAATGAATTATTTCATCAAATCAATGGTAATGTCTTGCTTAACACGTTCATTTAATATCTCCTCCTCAATTTATTTTTCTTATTCTTGTAATTGAAAAAATGAGGCAAATTAATCTTCGTTAACACTATCATAAGTAATTATCCATTTTTTAATTTCATCCGCACTAAATTAGTTATATCATCGAAATTTGTTGTCTGTGATTGTTTTAGCTTATCCAAATCATCCACCAGATTATGCTTCACAATTAATCTAGACTCTTATGTAATATACAAACTCTTTAAATATTGAAAAATTGCTATTGCCTTGAGATACACATCTCCTCTTTTATTTTATATGTCTCCACACTTAGAAATAATGGCCCCCAATGTTTTGATTTTATCATACCATGCAGCCCTAATCTACCCCATTTGATCATCATCAGGAAGCCCTTGTTTATATTCTTCTAGTTTGAACAATGATTCAAGCTTCTAACTAAAATTTAATAGGTCATTGTCTACGAATTTTGTGTCACCCTCTAGCTCACTTTTGACCAATTCGACAGAAGACCTAGTTATTTTATTTAAATTCCACAAATAAAAATAAAATTGCCATGCAGATTCAATAATACAAAATATTTTGGATATATTACTAATGATATATGATTTAAATAGACTCGGAATATTGATGGGTTTCTAAAATCTAATAAATCTTCCAGGACTAATAATTTCCACACAAGATCCGTGCATTTCTTGTGGTGTCTTTACCAAAGAAATTTGAATCAAGGTATCTTCTAACTCTTTTTATTTTTTCCTTCAGCTTCATATTTTCTACTTTTCATTGACCAACAAAACTTGAAAGTGCTTCAGCACTAGCTTGATGTAATCTCATCACCCCTATAATTACAATTGAAGACATATCAACATTGAATTTTGTTTGATCAACAACTTGTATGTAGGAAAGTTTTATCCTTTCAATATTCAATCTCTTAATGTGCCTATCATAATTTTCATCCTACAGTGTGAGAAAACAGTCATCGAAATTAATTTCCTCTTCAACATTTTCCTCCATTATTTTCTTATTTTATTTCAAACAAGTACTAACCCAATCATGTAGTACAAATATATCAACTTCTATGTCCACAGATTCTTCAATGCTTTATGTTTTAGGCACATTCTTAAATCTAAATAATTCAACGATGTGAACTCTTTATAGATTTACTCCATGAAAAGGAGTTGCGTCATCCCTGCCACCTAATAGTATATCTAATAGTATATATAAAAAAATTTTTCACTTCCAGTAGTTCTTTTAATTCTTTTGTTGTAAGATGAAATCACACTGGTACTCCTTGTTCAAGAATGATATTGTCATATAGGAAATGTGTCTCTTTTCTTAAATAATTCTTCTATCTTGATAATATATTTTTCAACAATTTGTTTATGATCTACTAGAATTTTTTATCTTTTGTTGATGCACTATGAATTTACTCACTGATCCAGAATTATGCAGGAACACAATAAAATTTAGAAATAAACATTAATGAAGAGATGCAGTACGAACAATATTTAATTTCATTAATATTAAATACTGAAAAATGCTTATAATAGAATGGAAAATAAACTAGCTCAAGCGATCGTAGCTTATCTCTGAGAAAATATGTGGCAACTACATACCTATGAACTATTTTAAAATGAGGCTCAAGGACCTTTTAAATATTGAACAATAAGAGAAAACCCTAAACAACCAAAATCCTAACTGAAGGAGATGTAACACCAAGATTTTATGGGGCATGTTGGGGTTAGTTGGGCAATCAAATTCCTGGGGTCGTAACTTGGTCATATTGTCTTTTTTTAGTGCATATGATACCTCGTTGGAAATATCTATCTGAGTAATACAAGTTTTACTGTAGTCGCATTCTTATGGCTAGGAGATTGCGGTGGACCTCAAAAAAATGTCATTTAGGGGGTCAAAATTGCTAAGGAAGTTCAGGGCCCAAAAAACTGCTAAAAATAGTAAATAAGAAAACTGATGAAACTGAGTAGTGGAATAAGCGAGTGGCCACCAATATCAACCTGGATCATTCCTCCCCCCTTAGTAATCAATGGTCCCCATTGAGTGTAGATCCTACATGAGGTGGGGAAATTTCTGTTGAACTTGGTCCCTGGTGAACCACTTTCCGTGGTGAAGGAGTTGGCCTGCTTTGACAACTTGGTATAATGGATCCTTTGTTGGCTGATCTGTGTGTCTATGATCCAATCGGTTATTTCTTGTTCCATAGAGTATGGGTTTAAATCTGTTGGTGTGAGTTGTTCTTCCATGTTGGATGTGTCTAGTACAGGTGGAAAGTAGGGCCGCAGATGGTTCACATTGACCAGTGGGTGCACACCAAGGAATGGTGGAGTACTAAGCTTGAAAGCATTTTCCCCTACAAACTTTGTGATGGTGTATGTCGCATATCAAATCGAGAGAAGTTTCCTGTGGGTCCAACGAGGTGCTCCTTCTGCAAATGTAGCCACACTTTGTCATCCACCTAGAAGTTGTGTGGCACTTAATGTTGATCATGTCACTAATTGTACTTAGAATTGGATCTATCCAATATTTCATGAACTTGTTGGCGTATGTTCTAAATGTGCTCAATGAAGTTGTTTGAATTGTCGAATTTAGACTGGATATTAGCTGAATCTGTCTTAGTAGTCGCAAATGGCATGGATATGCAAATGCCCAGCGACTCGACTACAGTGTGATTCCCAAACCATCTTGGAATGCTCGCTTGAAGGAACAGAAAGGTGTCTGAGGTGACATAGTAGTGCATGATCTTAGAGGTGAAAATTTGGAACTTGCTTACCCACCGAGAGCGTCTTGTATGGGTGGTTGAATTTTGCATTGATTCTATAGATGAACAGCCAATAATAAGTCTCGTGCCCACAAGAGTTGATCATGGTGGTTAGCACCATGATCAGTGGTCAGATGAGGTAGTATACAACATTATTGGTGATACCCTTATTGTACTTGATGCTCAAATGAAACTACTATAGGTATGTGGATCACTTCTGATGGAAATTGTTCTACAACTTCCTTTGTGTCTGTATGAACAGCATAGGTCAGTGGTCTATTTGGATGACCATTTTCTTCCCAAAAATCTAATTCTTCCATTGTCGGTGAGCCTGCACAATGGAATACATCTCTTTTTAATAAGTGGGATACTTCTAGACTGTGTTGGAAAGTGTCTCGTTGTGATATTCCATTGGATGCCCCTATTGAGTAAGAACTACCCCAATAGCATAGTTAAAGGCATTTGCCTCGATCTGAAATGGTTATTGCAAGTCTGGTAAAGTGAGCATTGGTGCAGAGTAGAGGCGATGTTGTAACTCTATGAACTTCTTATGTTGAGATTCAAACCAAAATATTTTTTCTTTTTCTCCTCCCTTGGTGACTTGACTCAAGGGCCAAGTGATATGAGAGAATCCCAACACGAACCTGTGGTAGAAATTGGCAAGACCCAGAAAGTTTTGGAGCTCTATTAGAGTGGTTGGGGTTGGCTAATCCCAAATGAATTGGATCTTGGTTGGATCCACATGCACCCCCGGCTCATCAATAACACATCCCATATACTAAACCTGGGTCATGTCAAAAGTGCACTTATCCAAATTGGCACACAACGTGTGTTGCCGCAGTGTTTGGAGGACTTGTCAGATGTGGTTGGGTTGCTCTTCCCAATTGTAACTAAAGATTAGGATGTAATCTAAGTACACCACCAAAAATGAGTTGGTGAATGGCTTCAAGATTTCTTCCATCGGGCGTATGAAGGCTGTGGGAGAATTCGTCAATCCAAAAGGCATGGCCAACTATTCGAAGAAGCCCTCCCTGGCTTTGAAGGAAGTCTTCCACACATCGGATAGTTCGATTGGTACCTAGTGATACTCGGACATCGAGTTGATCTTGGTGAAATATTTGGCTCCCCTGAGCTGGTCCAGGAGGTCATCGATATGTGGGATTAGATACTTATTCGAGACTATGATCTTGTTCAACACCTGATAGTCAATTTAAAGTATCCAGGTGTTGTCCTTCTTTTTTACCAACATGATCAGGCCCACATAGGGTGAGGAACTTGTCCTGATGTTCCCTTTCTACAAAAACTCTTGGATCTGCCTCTTGATTTCATCATTCTCCAAAATAGAGCATTGATAGATCGGCCCATTAGGCAGTGGTGCACCTGGGGTCAGATCAATGAAGTGCTTGACCTAAGAGTGTAGAGGAACCCCTGTGGGTGAGGAGAAAATTTCCTTGTATTCCTCCACTGCTCTGTCCATCTATTGTTGTTGCGATGGGGCAGCTTGTTTGGAGGCTAAAACCACAATATTGTCCTTTCCCTGTAGGAAAATCATGATGAAAAAAAATTTCTTGGTTTGGTAAATAATATTACTGCATTTCTTGGTAGTAATAAAAGAGATGATGGAAAGCGATACTACCTCCAATATCCTGTACAACTTATTTCCCAAAGAAATAATAACAGAATGAGGCCTAAAATAATACACAACATGTCGCTTCCACAAGTATCGTTAGCCTAATAATACATTAGAAACTTCAATAGGATGAATATCACATAATACCCCATCCATGAAGGGCTTCATGTTGTAGTGAAGGTGACATTGTTGGCTGACGCAGAGATATATTCCTTGGTGAAGCTTCCCGATGGTATACAATTGTGGGTGTGTTGTTGATGGTAGGCTGGACCACTTAACAACCCCTGCTGAAATGAAGTTATTTTGGCTTTTGCTATCGACAATGAATTTCTATGGAGAACCCCTCACCCACATATGGGAATGGAAGAGGTGCTCCCCTTGCTCTAGATCTTCAGGTTACTCCTTCTGGGTCTTCAAGGTGGTAACAGTGGCATTGGGTTCTGCATCAATGATTTGGTTCCCTTTTTCATTCCCCTTGTCTCGTTCTGATTAAAAATCATAACATGCATATGATTTAGATGCCTTCAGCTTGGCCACGAGTGATTTTTTTGCATGACATTCACTTGTGTTGTGAGTGCAGCTTTTATAAAATTCACACCACTTCCTTGTGGTACTTGAGCACAACTTATTTCTCTGAATATTTAATACCCAAATTTTATGTGCAGGGTATGGAACAAATTCATCAGCTCATACACATATTGATCCCTTTGCTACCATAGTGTGGTCCACTAGATGTACTTGTCCTCATAGCTCCCAACGAGGTAATATTTTTTCTTGATTCCATCTTGGAACCAATTCCAAGTGGGTGCAGCTGAAAAAATTTATTGTTCTTCCTCATCCCTCTGTTCACAATAGGTTTCCCACCAATATTTGAAATGAGCGGGTGGCTTTGAGAAGCACAAAGCTAATATTTTCTCGATTAGAGAAATCATGGATCGAAAAATACCCTTCTAGAAAATTCAACCATCTATCTATCCCTTCTGCATCTATTTATCCCTCAAATATGGGAATGTCAGAGCTTAAGTGTACCTCAAAAGGAGTGGCACCTCCAGAGTAGTTTTTGGATGAAGATGCACTGCTGGTAGGTAGTCATTGAAGGATCTGGGAAAATTTATCCATCATCGACATCCTTTATTTCTTGAGGGCCTCCTCAAGCAATATTTTAATAGGATCTCTTGATTCCTCATCTTTATTTTCTTCCACCATGGGAGGCCATCAGGGTTTGCGAGGCTAATCTTGCAAAGGTTCAACCAGATTGAGCCCTAACTCCTTATACCCTGACCTCATTGGCGACATGCAAAGAAATATCAAGAAAGAGCAGACCGCTCTAATACCACAGATCCATACTTATGCAAGATTGAAATAAAATATAGAAATGAAAATAAATGTAGAGATATAGCATGAATAACACTTCATTCCATTAATATCAAATACTAAAAAATTATTACAGACAGAATGGAAAATAAACTAGCTCAGGCGATGGTAGCTTATATCTGAGGAGAGATGCAGTGGTTACATGCCTCTAAACTGTGTTACAATGAGGCTCAAGGGCATTTTTATTATTTAAAAATAACATAAAACCCTAAAAAACCAAAATTATAACTCGAGGAGATGTAACACTAAGAGTTTATGGCCCCCCTTGGGGCTAGTTGGGAAGCCAACTTTCCAGGGTCGTAAGTTGGTCATATTATCTTTGTTTGGCGCGTATGCTACCCTGTTTGAAATATCTCTCTATGGGATACATGTTTTTCTATGGTCCCATGGCGATGGCCACATGATTGCAACAGACCTAAAAAAATGGTCATTTAGCGGGTCAAAACTGCTAAGGAAGTCCAGGACCCAAAAAACTGCTAAAAATAGTAGATAAAAAAACTAATGAAATTGACTAGGTGGAATAGGCAAGTGGCCACCAATATCCACCTGTATGGCTCACTCTGCTTTCTACTTCTCGGAAACAAGTTCCTATATCTCATAGACTCAAGGTGTTCCATGAAAATTCTTCCTCTATGAAAGGATTTAATAGCTTCAACTTCACTTAAGTTAAAAGCATCTAAAGACTTTGCAAAAAATTTAGCATGAAACATATTCTTCATAGTCACCTTTCCAACAGTAATCAGAAAATAGATAAATTTTCTTTTATTTTTCTATTAAAATATAGATAAACAATGACAATATTTCCCATAGACTTCAAAAACAAAATACCTATCTAGAATTGTAACACCCACCGCACACATTTACCCAAGTTATTGGCCTTCCCAGGTAAACATGTGATGAAGAGTTACTATGATATGACTCAACCTCCTAGGTCACCTTAAGGAAGTGGAATCGACAAGACAAAAACTTAATGGATCCCCTTAAGTGCTACAGGACCCTTGAGGAATAAACCACCCTTATAGGTGACCAAAATTTGAGCTAAGCCTCTTTTTCAATGCCCTAATCTCCCAAGAATTGAAGAAACACTTCCCGATTTCCACTAAAATTATCTAGTCACATGCATGATTCCTTCAAGGGAGCGACTACAATATTTTTCACCCAGTTTTGTGCCTGCAGCCATGGGATTTAAGCCACGTTTTCAGGCTAGGATCCAAACCTCTTCCTAAGACTTAATGAGACTTTCTAGAACCATAAATGACATAAGGAAAAATCCTTCCATACAAATATTAGATAAGAACTTGGCATTACCAAGCCTAAACATATTAGGAATTTTGTCAAACACATCATGAACATTTATTGTACAGGTCATAATCACATATCTGAACATATGGATCTCATACTTATTTGAAGATCATCAAGAAGGTATGATGCCATCTTATAATAGATTCATTATGATCTATTAGGTCATGCATTCATTAACATTTCATTTACTAACCAAAACATGACGAGATCCATAACTCAAATATGCCAAAAACCATGCTTATAACTAACATATAATCATAGATGTATCAATGATAGAACAACCATTAAGGAAAAATAATAACAAGTACATTTAATCATAAAATACAAGAGGAAATAAGCTCTTATTATCATATTCAAAACCCACCAAGTCAGGACTTCAACATACCACCCCACCATAGATTGGGTTGAACCAAATATATCTTTCATCTAGTCACCCCCGCGCCATATTCCAAGCATGAATGTGGGATCTCATGAAATAAACCAAACAAAACCAAAATAGGACTTCCATAGGCTAAACCACCTGAACCCTCAACCAGTGACTCCACCTCATGGTCAGACATCACTAACCATCACCAGATCGGTCTCTACCAAAGTTGTCCAGGGATATAGAGAATTTTTTCTAACCCAACTCCAAGACTAGTAACTCAACACATATTTTTCACATGGATCTATATAAATTTTCCAACCAAGGCTTCTAGGACTAGTAACTAAACCCACCAAGGGCTCTAGAGAGTTTTTCCAACCAAGGATTCCACGACTAGTAACTCAACCCAAGTTGTTCCACGATGTCAAAGCGTTTATCCAACCAAGGCTCCTGGAACTAATAACTCAATCCACAAACATAAGTAACATGAGCACCAATAAGAAAAAAAAAGGGAAAAACCCACAACATCATGGTTATCCAGGAAATCGAAAGGCTAGGAAAAACCACTGTCAATCCAAGCAATCCTCCATGCCAATTACATATCATACCCAAAAACCCACATGCATATGCCACACATGTAAAAATTAGAAAGGAAATGATACATGCAACTCAGTACTTGCAAAGTAAACCCATTGTAGTTCTTGATCCTGATTTTCCCTTGCGCTTGCTTGCTTTTCCTTTTCCTTCTTGCTCCAAATCCAAAGTATGCCCAAAATCCTCTAAAAGTCCAACAAAAAATTTAATTTTTCAAGAGTATGAAAGAGAGAATAGAAGAGAGCTCTAAGGTAAAACTTAAAAAATTCCATGTATTTATCCTCAGAAGCCTTTTTATTAATGAGGCCTCTGTTTTCTTCATTTTCCATTATTTTTCCTTCAATTTACTCCTCACATGCAACCTATTTGCTTTCACCTTCCTTTCTCCTATTTTCCATTATTTTCATAAATAAAATTCCAATTAATGCCTCTTTTCTTTCCAAAGCCTTTGTCATTTCCTTTTCCAATTTCCTTAGCCATTAATTAATCACTATTGATCCTCGTCACTATGTTTTTGCCCAAAATTCATCTTGGAATACGTGTCTAATGACCTTGGTATTATTTTTCCTTTATTAACTCTATTACATCAATTTTTAACCATGTATGTTCCAAGAAAAAACATTTCCAAAATAAATGGCCTATCTTCAAAACCATAAGTTCGTAAACCCGTATTGCTTTCTCTTTTGTCATATTCCCCTTTTCCATATAGGGAAACCTCAACCTCTGTAGATATTAAAGAAGGATCTTGTCCTCTGCAATATAATTTCCTTGCAAACACATCTTGAATTAAACAAAAAATTAAAGAAGCTACGTGCTTCCACAATATAGGATATGAGAACTGCATTGGTTCCTCGCGAAAGTTGAATCTAGGTTTATAGGGTAAACCATCTAACAAATGCCTTAACACAATAAGTTTTTTCAGATATGAAATCATAAAGAAGCCATTTTCTTGGGTAATCAATGTAACTAAACATCTAATTCATTCGAAGTGACATTAACCAAATTCAAATACAATTATTTTTGTATGTGGCCTCATAAAGCACATAGAAAATGCATTTCGAAACATGTGATGTACATTCTAGCCCTACTAAACACGAAAATGTGCCACAAAAATCCCTAAATGATTGCCTAAATGAATAAATATCTACAAGAGAAATATCAGAAGGAATCTATGAAATTGTAGAAATGAATTCTCGCACAATGTCAATTATGTGTCCTTATAACTCTAAGAAACTATTCATATCACACAATTCTAAATTCTTGTCCAGTTTCGATAACTTGAATAAAGATATGAATGCATTTGGATTTATAGGAACCTTGATCACTCATAGCTTAATTTCTCTCTTTCTTAAATCAAAATTATCTGCATAAAGAGAAACAATTTCTATGAAATCAAAGACCTCTGAAACACGTCCAGGATTCACTAATCTGGTAGTCCAAATTTTGTTACTTGTTTTCTCTTCCATTGACATATTCGCCTATCGTTCATACATTCTTGACCGGTCAAAGCTATCATCAATGTCAACAAGTGGGTTAACTATGTCACTACAAATAACTTCTTTCCCTCACTTGCTACCCATTTTTCATGTGAGAAAAAAATGATCTGCCAATGAATAACGCACTCAAATCCTGTTTACTTTACAATTCTCCTTTTCCTTCAAAAACACTGGTTTTTACTATTACTCATGTGAAAACCCCTACACACGACACTTTGAATAAATAACAATTAAAGATACCAAAGCTAAATTTTATATAAAATAATAGGAAAAAAAATTGAAATTTCAATAGAATCTTGTCCATTTACTTCACACTTTGCTTCTACTTTAAGATCATTGATATAGATTTCATATGAAACAAAAATTTACAATATATAATAATAGATTTTGTTTACTGAAGCGATAGATTTTCCCACGCAACGATTTTTTTTTGTTTTTTTAATAAAACCTGGCTACACAAGTGTTTGAATCATTTTTTATAATAGCATAAATGGATTCAACATTATCAAAAACCCCATCAAGAAATTTTCCCATACTACCAAAAATTATTGCAAAAAGTTTTTTTTTGCTGAATAAAAATATGACAGCATGACTATAGACACCTAATTGATACCCAAGATCATGACATTTGACAACTGTAACCTTGATTTACAAAAAATTAATGCCATACTTTATCAACAACGTGCCAGGATTTACTTTTTTTTCCGGTCAAATTTGTGGGCCTGTAAAACTATCAATAATAGCTGCAAATAATAAAGTGCACAAGGAATTCAAAAATAAATATTAAGCCAACACATATTCAGCTACTTTCTATGAAGAATCCACTTGACATCTAGTCCCACTACTTTGTAAACCCAAGCCAAGTTTGATTTACGAATAACTTAACAAAACCATTTCTCGGAAAATTTGACATGTAATTACAATACAATGGGAACCCTATTCCGAACAAATGGATTTAATTTTAAACTCAAGTTTCTACAAAGGTGAAAAAAATTTAATTACTGAAATATGACACTTATAACTTCAAGTTACTTTCATTCAAATTTGAAGACTCGTAAAACTATCAATAATAGCTATAAATAAGAAAGTTTCTTTCTATGACAAAGCAAATTAACAACTACTCCCTATTACTTTGTAAAACCAAACCAGATTTAATTTACAAATTATTTGAGACACCTATTTCTCACGAAATGGGACACACAGTCACAAATTGATTTAATTTTAAACTCTTTGATTTCGCAGATGCGAAAATAATTCAATCACTGAAATATAAACTTTACTTCGTAGTGTAACGTGCATAACTATGAAAATCTATTTGTAAAATAGAAATTAAAAAAAAAATCTCTATTAAATAATTATTGCTATTGTGAAGTATTAGATTAAGTATCCTTTTAATGGATCCCAAAAAGTACTACTTTTCTATAAAATGTATGTATGGAACAGCGACGAGAAACATTGATACTTGTGCATAATGATATACACTATAAATTGAGTGTTTTGTATTAATGAGAGAATATACATATGAATGATTAAAAATAAATTGAAAACCCAATGACTCGAACTACACTACAGAAGTCAAGGAACAAAAACTAACACTATGTCATATACTTTCATGATAACGCAAATGCATATACTATTACGTGTGTAAAAAATGCTACATATGACAGGCTAGATAATTAGAAATTGAATAAACCAAAGCTAATCACAATCCAATGATTTAATATTAGTGTTATACATCTCATAAGAAACATAAATTTACCATACAAAACAAGTTTGGAGTAACTATATTCATGATTATTAGTAAAGAAACTGCCAAATGTGAATAAGAAACCAGCAAAAGTGAATTGGTTTAAAAACTTGCAATATTGTAGAGATTATGTATTTCTTCACTAATATTATTGTCCATGATTTACCAGAAAATCCATTGAAAAACCATTGAAGATGCAAGCTAATCTTCAAAGATAACAATTTGTGTAAGCCAATAGAAGCTAAAATAACATTCCAAGATCATAAATGAAATTTCCAAAGAGAAATGCTACCAGATATGATACTCGAAATATGTAAATGATTATAAAAAAATCCTATCGATATCAGCAAATAGCTCCCTTCCTTCCTCCATCGATGCTTTTGAAATGTTTGTCGACTTGTTTCCCTATAAATCACCACCTGTATGACACGAAATATTTGCATCAAACATAAAGATGACATCCAAATCTCTATATCGTTCCAATGTTTTTCCTGACATTATTATTACTATTATTATTATTATTCTTGTTTTTATTAATTAATTCACAAATATAACAATCAGAATAAAGGGATTTATTAGAATCTTACTCATTTTTTACATCATTTCAAATTACGTTTTTCCCTCACTATACTAGCTATTTAATTTTTTTGCACACTCATTTCCCTAAATATCACCTCCTACCACTATTTTTCATCTGAAATACTCTACAAAGATAAAGTTTCCATACAATTTTTGTATCATCTCCATGTCTACCTTCTGATTAGTAGAAAACAAAGTTACGACTAAATACAATTCATCTCAGTATTCAATTCACCGACTACACACAGGCCAACGTAATTAAAAAACCGCATAAGCACTAAAATACCAAATCTAGAAACATGATTTTTCATATACTTTCAACATAACACAATGAATATGTGCAGAAATGTAAAACAAATCCATTTTTGTGCAAAAATATCTCAATATTTCATTGTACAAACCTTCGTACTTCACACAATCTATTACAAACATGATTTTCAAAGCATTAAAATATTGATACTATAAATCTAAATAAGAAATTAAAAGATCCCTCTACACTTCCCTCATTCCACTCAAATCTCACACATATTTCATTCCTCATATGCATTTTTTCTCCACATAACCACCACACATGCACAACCACCTCCACACAGCTTCGTCCAGACCCAACAACGCCCTTCACCCAATCATTGACATTATAACCTGATATCAATAAATGTAGGTCCCAAATATCAGTGATGGGAAGCATTCTTTGTGAAATACGTTCCTAAATAAGAATAAAAGAAGAGATTTGTATGTTTATTACTTTAATAAACATTGGACAAAGCATTTGTTCTCCGCACACACTACCTCTTAACAACACAAAATCTCAACCACCTGAATCTCTCAAGCTCGCATTGTATGAATTTTCGCACTTCCTAGAATCTATTAATAATAATATCAAAACAAATTACAATTAAAATATCCCTCCGCACTTCCCACATTCCAAACAAATTTGACAAATGCATTAGTTATCTACACATGCACAACCACCTCTGCAAAATTTTATTTTCCTACCTACTTTCGCACTCAATAACACTATCATTCATTGACATTTGAAACTGATATATATTAATGAGAATACGTTGTGAAATATGTCCCTAAGTAATAATTTAAAAAGATATTTTTATATTTGTTATTTTAAGAAACATTGTACAAAATTTTCACATAATGTCCACACATGTACAACCACCTCCGCACAACTTCGTATGTGAAAATAATTCCATACTAAATAACACCGTTCGATCATTCATTGAGACTAGAAATTGATATTAATTAATGAGCACACGTTGTGAAACATGTTCCTAAATAAGAACTAAAAAAAATATTTCTATATTTATTATTTTAATAAACTTTGCACAAAAACTTCTGGCACAATCAAAGCTCTAGGAACATGCATTTTTTCTTCACACATGCTACCTTGCACAAATATTTCTGCACATTCTTTTTAAGGCTCAACACTTATTCTTCACACAAAATGAAAAAAAAAATATTTAGCACCACCATATATAAAAAATATCCCCATCTCTCCCACACATGCTCCTTAATAATATTAATTGGATATTTATTTAACTTCCCTCCTGGGACCCATGCAAAAAACCTTCAACCACATGAATTCTCACATCACTGAGCAGATCACTAACTTAACGGTGCCCTGCAACTCCATATCACATGAATTGAAAGCATTGTTATTTAATATTTCATAATAAGAGTATATTTTATATTCCTATGATTATGATCATTGTTAAAAAAATTACACTAGCTCCCTATGCACCGTCGTAAGTGTTAGAACACCCTCATATACCGAATGGACCCTAGTTCTCCCACATGTACTATATCCTCCACACAGTAAAAGTTTCATACAATGATACCATACCAATTACTACATCATTCATCAATGTCACAACACTCACTATGCAAAGTAACCCATTTTTTTAGCACATACTTTATCCTCTGCACAAGGAAACATAATACTATTAATTTGACATATGTTCAACCATCCCCTTGAGACCTATCCAAACAACAGCATCCTTCAACCACATGAATTCTCACTTCATTGAGTAGAGTGCTAACATAACACTTCTAGTGTCATAGCACTGTCTAACGTAGTGGGAACTAACAAAATTACTTTTATTTTGATTTTAAAATGAATTGTTAGACATTGGAAAAAAAAATTCTTCCACTAGGGGGATTTTGTCACATCATAGCTTCCTCAACCAATGGTAAATTACAAATAACATTTACTAAAAATTTGAAAAGTATTTTCGAATTTATGCAAAAATATAAATATTAATCATTTTCCAAAAAAAATTATTAAAATTGTGAAAATAAAACTAAACAATGCACAATCAATGCAACTTGACTGTGAAGCGAATGTTAGAGCCCTTGGAAAACACATCATATGTGTGAGCAACTGTCTAAAACATAACTTCTTAAGGAAAACACATATGATGTGTTTTAAAAAAAAACAGAGGTAGAAATTAAGTGGAGAGAGAGAGCAGATACACAAGAGGAAATGATCAAAAAGGAAATAATTTTGATCTGGAAAATTACTGGATTTTTCTGATCAATACTTACCATCAACATCAAACTCTTTAGTCTCTTACAGATTCAGCAAAAAGATCTCATTCAGTAATCTCAAATTCTATTTTCAAGGGATATATTCGATCATGGATATCACAAACAGCTCAATTCAAAGCAATGTTAGATATTTTCCAGCTTCGTGACCACATTTAGAAAGAAGGGCTGGATTCACAAGATTAGGATTGTTAGTTTAATTTCCTAGATTTTTGTTTAAGTTAGCTTTTTGAGGAAGGTTGTTTGAAACCTCCTCTATATTTTTGTAATAATTTATTTTAGTTTATAGTTAGCTTAGTACTTAAATCCTTCTCATGCATTTAGAGAAGGGTCTAGAAATTTGTCAAAAACATTTGCAAAGAATGCACTATTGTAATTTTGTGAGTGCTTTGATGAATTAATGGAACACATTCTATTATCTTCTAACAACTAAAGCTGTTTAACTGATGTTTCACTATTGTACTCTTTAAATTGCTCGAAAGTGAGAAGGAACAGATTCATTGTTGTCAGTTTACATGAGTAGAACTTCGTACATATGGTACTTCTAGTCACTTGTATTAAGTCTTATTTCATAAATTTACAGTTATCTTTTTGTTGCATTATATATCTGAAATGTTATCATATATAAATATTACATGAACTTTGGTTCTAATATTTAGCTATGATTTCTTATTGAATATGTAATCACACTGATAAATGCGATATTTCTTTCACAATTATTCTATGCAAACTACGTTGTTAGAAGAATCATTTTACATAATTTTCATCTCTTTCGACTTTTAAATGAACTGTATTACAAACAATTGAAGGATATTATTTTAGATCGCATAAAGGAAAAACACCTCGGGTATATATTAGATTAATTACTTAGATATATGCACATAGATTAAAATCATTATCCATTTGCATGCTATATTCACAACACCCTCATAAAACATCCTTATTGGGAAACTAGTCCCATTATCCCCAGTTGGAGCCACTATACCAAATGGAAAAGGAGATACTTTAATGTCGATACCAAGTGGTTTTCCCCCATGTTTTGGCCACAGAATTCCAAGGCCTCAACACCTTGGCGCTAGAAGGAAGGCGAAGTGAATGGCACAAAATTTTGATCAATTTAAAGGTCAATCAGAAAATCTCTCTCCCTCTAGATCACCATCAACTTCTAGAAAATTATCCAGATCCTCATCTATAAACTCTGAAGTTGATCATCTATCCCCTAAGTCTCCTAGTGAAACTCAAACTATACTATTTCCCGAAATTCATCAACATTCCCTAGAAGTTCCATATTTGATAGAAAAGTTAGAGAAAGTATCTATTTCTGCTGAAAAATCCTGAAACTTTTCAATTATAGAATCTTAGTATTTCATCCTCTTTAAAACCTTGAAGAATATTAACTCGATCAGAAAGTCAAAAAATATGAGTTCTCCCTTTGAAATTTCCTATCAATAGTACTCGAAAGAAATTAAACAGGACTCAATCAGAATCGATCACTAGCGAGGTCTTATCCCATTCACCCCCATTTTCTCCACTTACTTCCACAAATTTTATTCCAACAGTTGGTATCACTTTCACTAGTTCCAATACTCAAAATATTGGTCCTAGTACTCCACATGCCTCATCATCAATTCACAATCAACCCATCGACAATCTAATGGCAATTCAAGTCCCTCCACCAAATGTAAACCCATGGAGTAATCCAGGGGTTGTAAACATTCTTGCTCCTCTTCATGCTCTGCCTAAAAATACCGAAATATGGCTACCAAAATTTAACCCTGATGATGGTCTTCCTGCAGAAGAACATACTCATAATTTTATGTTAGTTGTCGACTTGAATGCAGTAATTGAGGAGGATTGTGTTGTATGATTATTTACATATAATTTAAAAGGATCTACAGGATCATGGTATTTTTCATTACCTGCTTGCTCCATAACTAACTAGAATATGTTTGAAGAACAATTTCTGGCTAAGTTTGGAGATGACAGAACTACTATGACTGTAATCAATGATCTTTCAAATCTTAAAGCTAAAACAGGTAAGAAGATAAAAGATTTTAAGTCAAGGTTTAATAAACTACTCAATAAAATTCCTGTTACAACAGTTCTTGGTGCAAAAGTTCAAATTGAGTGGTATATTTCCTCACTTCCATCTAATATATCTATTTTTGTTGATAGAGAAAAACTATCAACTCTCGCAGAGAATATGAAAGAATCTCTATCTGTTGAAAAAAACATAACTAATCTTGAGAAAAAAAATTCTCAGGAAGATTGAAAATCAAAGAAAATATCTTTTAAAGATGATTCTAAAAAGAAAACACCAAAAGATCCATTTGATGTAGAAGGTCTTCAAAATTTTTTGAAAACCATGACCAATGAGATGGCAGACATCAAGGAACAAGTCGTCAAAAATTCAAATTCAAAAAATATTTTCGGAAATCTCAAACAGAAACAACCTTCTAGTTCTCAACCTCTGAACATTATATCTAATGTTGAATCAGATCAAGATGATGAAGAAGAACAAGTAGAGGAAGAATAAGATTACGAAGAAGAAGAATTTGAACTTAATGGAATGTGTGATTTTATCCTATCAAATGAAGAACAACTTGAAGCTTTGCCTGTTAGCACACGTAGAAAAAAGAATACTGAAACAACACTACCTAGTCAACAGAAAAAAATTTATACTCCTGCTAAAGACAAATGAACAAACAAAAAATCTAATTCGAAGGCTACGCAAACAAGTCCTGTTACATCAGACTCTCAACCTATATCTAAAAAAATGGTTATCATAGATACCATTGAGTATAATATAGTTGAAGATATGAAGAAAACTAGAGAAAATATTTCAATTCATGAGCTTGCCAAATTGAAAAAACAACAACAAATATTACTTAGAGAATTAAAATTTGTTCCTGCTTCAAACTTACCTACTCCAGTTATAGTGAAAGTTGTTAGTGAAACAGATAAACCACCTTCTCCTTCATAAAAAAGAGATGCTTCAGATTTAATTATGATAGGTGATCGATCCATCTCTCATACTCCCCCATTTCTCTTAACCTATGAGATCTATAAAAAAAAAAAAAAATCATAATTTTTTGATAGACTTAGGGGCTTCTTCTAATATAATGTCGAAATCAGTTTGTGCTAAATTGAACATTACTCCTCAGAATTCTCCAGTTCATATAGTAAAACTTGAAAGAACCAGAGTAGAACTGGTAGGAGAATTGAAATCTATTTCAGTGATATTGTCATCAAATCCAAAAGTTGTTCAAATAATTGATATTTTGGTTGCAGACATTCCCGAATTCTATGGTTTAATTTTAAGTCGTGATTGGTCTGAGAAACTTCATGGTTATTTTTCAACAGACTGGTCACATATGTGGTGACCACATAATGGAAAGCCAAACAAAATTCGGATTGATTGTGAAAATTTTATGAAACACACAGTGAACGATCTTGAAGAAATTAATGAGCCAATAGCTTTCAATAACAACATTATTGGAAACTATTCTACCCATTCATTTTTAGGAAACGTTAATGCTCCAACATCTCCTTTCTTTGATAATACGGTTGTATCTCAAATTGAGAATTTTTCCCAACCAGATAATTCTAGATGTATTAAGTTTTCAGAGAGAGAAATATTTGATTCTTTGTTTTGGACACTTTATTTTGATGGTTCTAAATCTGAGGATGGTGCAGGTGTGGGTTGCATTTTAATAAACCTAGAAGGTGAAAATACTATGTTAGCCTTCTGATTAGAATTTGATTGTACCAATAATGTAGCTGTGTATGAAGCATTAGTTCAAGGATTATTAAAATCTCTTGATTTAAATATAAGATATTTGAAGGTTTTAGGAGATTCAGACATCATAGTTAGGCAAGTGAGAGATACTATCCATTGTAATTCTAAACATTTGAAATATTATCAATCATTGGTCCAAGAATTAATTACTCACTTCCTGGCCTTCAACATTTCTTTTATACCTCGAATTTAGAATGCTAGTGCATATTTACTCTCTAATGTAGCATCAAAGTTAATCCCATCCCAAGAATTTGGTCCTGATATATTTTCTATTGAGTTAATTTTTAGACCATCTATTCCTGATAACATCACCAATTGGATAGTATTCAATAATGACTCCGATCTCATAGATTTTTTAACATTTGAAGAACCTTATGATAATCAAATCATGGATGAGAATGAACACGACACTCAGATTAGGAAAGAACAAGATGAAAATCCTATTCCAAAATCTGTTGTCAAGTTAGAAGACTTATATGACCTAAAGGATAGATTTAAAAGAGTAACTAACTCAAAAGTACAAAGTTCTACCTTAAGATTCGAGTTAGTTAATCTAGGAAATGAAGAAAAGCCTCCAAATATAAATCTAGGTCTTAGTCTGTCTTCTGATGAAATATTATCATTCATCAAATTATTTAGGATGTAAAAAAGTGTTTTTTCTTGGGATTATTCTTATCTTAAAACATACGATACTTCTGTAATCCAACACACAATTGCTATGATCTCAGAAGAGAAGCCTATACAGCAAAAATTGAGAAAGATTCATCCAAATTTGGAAAATCAAATTAAAATTGAATTGAATAAAATTAAAGAAAAAATTGTCTTTCCAGTCACACATTCAAAATTCGTATCAAATTTGGTACCTGTTGGGAAGAAAAATGGTGATATTAGAATTTTCATTGATTTTAGAAACTTAAACAAAGCTTGTTAGAAGGACAATTTTCCACTAGCAACCATGGAACAAGTATTGAAAAAAGGAGTAGGTTCTGAACTTATGTTTTTTCTAGATGGATTTTCAGGTTACAACCAAATCCTTGTTCATCCAGATGACAGATTGAAAACTACATTCAAAACTAAGTGGGAAACTTATGCTTATCAGAAAATGCCTTTTGGATTAGTTAATACAGGTGCCACTTTCCAAAGAGCCATGGACACAACTTTTATAGGACTCATAAACAAAATAGTTGTTATCTATTTAGATGACATTATTGTCTTCTCTAAAAAGGAAAATCATCATCTTAATGACCTAAAGCAAGTCTTTGAACAATGCAAAAGGTATGGAATTTCATTAAATTAAAAGAAAACCTTTTTTTCTTTAGATGAAGGAAAAATTTAGGATTGATCGTGTCAAAAAATGGTATCCATATTGATCCTAAAAGAGTTGATGAAATTAAACGAATTTCTTTCCCTCATAACAAGAAAACCATGCAATATTTCCTTGGGAAAATCAATTTTGTTAAGAGATTTGTCCTTGATTTTTCTCAAATAGTTTTACCATTGCAGAACATGATTAAGAAAATTTTTGTTTTCAAATGGGGATATAATGAAAAAGAAGCATTTGAACTGATTAAAAAATCAATTGTCAATGCTCCATTGCTGACCACCCCTAATTTTTTTAATCCATTTACATTATACACTTTTTCATCGAATACGTCATATGTAGTTGTTTTAACACAGTTGAATGACCAACAAACAGAAGCACTGATATCATTCTTTAGTTCAAATTTACAAGGTGCAGAACTGAATTACACATCTATTGAAAAACAAGCATTTGTTGTTTTTAAAGCCATAAAACATTTCAGACCTTTTCTCCTAAAGTATCATACAAAAATCATAGTTCCATTTTCTACAGTAAGACAACTTTTGATGCAGAAAGAATTAGGAGAAAAAAGAGCTAAATGGTTAACTGCATTGTAAGAGTATGATGTAGAAATAAAACCCTTTAAAATCATTAGAGGTCGAGGTTTTTGCAGAATTCTTGCAGGAGCATCACATTCACCATTAGAAGAAGATTCAAGTAATGTGCAAATAGCAGAGGTAAGCCTCAATGATTTAGATTCACAATATTCTGATCTTATATTTTATTTAAAAAATGGATATGCTCCAAATCATCTCAGTTATAAGACAAAATGATCTCTTAGGCTAAAAGATAAAGAATACGAGTTAGTCAACGATGTGTTATTTAGAAGAAATTTTGATTCTGTACTTCTAAGATGCTTAGAAAAATTTAAAGTAGACAAATTCTTGTAGGAACTCCATGATGGACTAGCTAGAGGAAATTTTGGAGGAAATACAACAACACATAAAATCCTGCATGCAAGTTACTATTGGCCTACACTTTTCAGATATTCTCATGAATATTCAAGGAGATGTAAAGTATGCCAAAGTACATCTAGGAAACAAATAAAACCAACATTCCCATTACAGCCAGTCAATATTGAACAACCATTTGAGCAATGGGGATTAGATATAATTGGTGAGATTGTTCTTAACTCTTCCAAACAACATAGATATATTATTACAGCTACATATTACTTTACCAAATGGGTGGAAGAAATTCCATTAAAAGTAGCTAATTCAGAAAATATCATTGATTTCAGTGATCAAAATACCATAACTATGTTTGGCTTACCTACTACTTTGATGTTTGATAATGCATTTTATTTATCTGGAACTACTATGATAGATTTTTTAATTAAAAGAGGTTTTAAATTAAAATATTTTGCAAATTATTACGCATAAGGAAATGGTTTAGCATAATCCACAAACAAAAATATGATTAGAATAATCCAAAGAACTCTTGATCTAAATCAAAGAAATTGGCATACGTCATTAATTTTTTCTCTTTGGGCAGATCGAATATCTCAAAAAGCATCTATTGGTACTTCACCATTTAATATTGTATATGGAAAGAAGCTATACTTCCTACCAATGTAGTTATTCCATCTCTTTTCTTAGTACAATTCATTGATGAAATTCCTACTTCTTCTTTACAATTCAGGAAAGCTCAAATTCTTGAGTTAGAAGAATAAAGAGAAAAATCCAAACAAACTCATACTCATCATCAACAAATAATAAAAGCCTCATTTGATTCAACTTCCGTTATTCCAAAACAAATTCAAACTGGTGATTTGGTATTGAAATGGGACAAAGTGCATGAGGAAAAAGGTAAAAACATGAAGTTTCAAAAACTCTGGCTAGGTCCATTTCAAATAATTGAAGAAATAGGCCCATCAACATTTCTATTACAATATTTATCAAGAAAAAAGGATTCTTTGTCTGTTAATGGGCAGATTTTGAAAAAATATTTCTCATAGGAGGTAACCCCTTATATCTTTGTATATTAAAGTCTTTTGTTTTCTATCTTTTTAAATAAAAGTTGCTTAGTATTAATATTTTTCTTCTCAAAACAAATCCCAGATGACTTTTTTTGGATTTTTCTTTTCATTTATGAAAAAATGAAAATGTTAAGGAAGGAAAATATGTTAAACACACACATGGTGGGTGAGAAAGATAAACACACACATAGAAAGATAAGAATTCATTGCATATTACCATTGATATGATGTACATTTATAATACAATGAAGTGACCCTTGGATTCCACATTCCAAAGTCACTTGGACTCCTTTTGTGACAGTTCAGCTTCCACACCTACCCATAGCGGAATAGGTGTCCAACATTCCCCCCCTTAATCCGAAGGGGTATGTGTGAGTCCAAGAAGAGTGTTTTAATGCAAATATGAAAAGTATGCATGGCAGCACTGAGGCTGAATCAACTCTCTGAAATGTTGGAATAAAGAGGTGGTTTAAGGATGACCACCAACACTAGAACACAATGCTTATTGCAGTTCCCAGAACTCTTCCAAAACTGGCAAGAATCTGAGAGCTTCTGCTAGAGGAAGTGTCCCTCATATTTTAAGAGGGAGACGTTCAACCTAGAAGAAGGGAGGTCTAGAACCTGTGATGGTTTAAGGATTACCACCAACACTGGAACACAACGCTTATTGCAGTTCCAGAAACTCTACCACAACTGGAAAGAAGATAAAGTCTTCTACTAGAGGAAGTGTTCTGAAAGAGGAATAATATCAACCTCACATAGATGGTTTAAGGCTCTCCACCAACCAAAGGCATGCTCATGGGCATCCATGTCTCTAGCTACAACTTTGAATCTGGAATGACGAATTGTGGCTCAGGCTCACTTGAACTGTTGTGTCTTTGGATACAACTCTAAATCAAGAATGAGAGATTGTGGCTCAGGCTCGCTTGATGTGGCGTCGAAGCTTGTAGATGACCACCATTTTCCCCCCTGTCAGGTACAAGGTGAGATGATGGCGAAAAATCAACTCCAAGTTTGCTCAATATTTGAGAACAAGTTCTGACATGCGACTTAAACATCTTCTTGGATGTTGATTCCCATTGCCAAGAAGCGATCCATCCAAGATGAATCTCTGTTATTTCAGGAGGCTTGTTTCTGAATCATCTGTGTGAAGAGTGGGTGTGCCAACCACAGTGCTTGCATGGGTGAAGATCGAAACAATGATCTTTCATATGGCCAATGCGATCACAGTGTTGGTATTTTACAATTTGTTGTTGTCGCTGTGGAGGAGGAGCAGGATTTGGAACAGCTAAAGGTGAACTTTCATGAAGAAATCTGGTACTCTGAAATTGAATGGGCTCAAAGTAGTCTGGAATATGAAAGGACAATCCTTGTCATATCCAAGACCTGTTATGTGCTTGTTGTGGACAAGCTGTTTCCAAGGTCTGATGATGGGCTTGGGAGATGTTGGATGGATTTTTTCTTCTTTCTGCAAATCTACGCTTAAAATGGATACTGAATCTGCAATTTCTTGTTCCTAATGGAAGTTTGTCTCAATGTTCTAAAAAAAAACAAATCCAGAATGATGACTCCGCTGATGTAATTCTTCTTGCTGAAGCTGAGATTCTAGTTGCAAAAAATCATTCTTTTCTTGTGCATGATGCAAGAAAGTCTGAATATCAAAGAGAGTGTATTTACTGATTTATATTGTGTCAACAACAATATATTTTATCAAAGTTTCCAACGGCTGTAATACTTCATAAAATTTGGTCATTTTCCAAACAACTCAAGCTCAAGAAATAAAGGGTGTCGGCTTCAATCGATAATGCACCCATTTACAATGTAAACAAATTGCGAATATTCTTCAGTTTGGTTTCAATCAATCTTCTTCAAAAATGGTTGCTACAATTTTAGAGGTAAATAGAAATGTCCAAAGGCAAAGGAATCCTTTAGCTACAAGCACCCATATTCTCCAACAAGTTCCACTCGACCCCTCTGAGAAGAAATTATGCTACAACATGGAGAATCTGGCTCAGTAATGAAATGAACTATGGAATAATATAGTTAGATAAACCAGTGCATTCGGCTTCCTCTGCAAGTTTTATCAGTCACAAAATTGTATGCTACCTCCTAAATGTTGCACAAACTCTTCCTAGAAGTTCTCTGCTAATATACAAATGATGTCAGCCTCTGTTTGTATATTTTATGTTGTTGGAACCCCTGTATAAATTCTTGGGTATCTGGAAATCTAACCCTAAATCCAACTGAAGTAGGAATTTGACTTCAAATTTGAAAGATTATCCTGTCAAATTAAACCTCCAATTCTGAAAATGCTTGGCCCTTTTTGTGAATAAAATTATGAAAATTATTCATTGAGAAACCCACAAACTAACTTATTCTATTAAAAATTTGGGCATACAGTGAATTTAAATAAGAGTATGAACCTAGGTTATGGATTTGGAAAATCAATGTATCAATCTCTATTTGTAAGAGGACTGATCTCGGCACAAATAGAGACTTTGAGATATTCAGCAAACAACCTTCAGAAATTGATAAAATCATCCCTCTTAAACAATTCAACTCTTCTGAGATTAAATCAGTCTCTTCAAAATATGACTAATCCTTGGTGAACTTGGCCCTTCAGTAGATAAATCCATCCTCAAACAATTATGGAAAATATAGAAAAATTTCTTACCCCAACCTTTATGATCTCAACCTCTCAACAAGTGTTGTCGGTCGTCCAAGAAAGTGTCCTCTACCTATAAGGAGATAGGCTCTCGACCCCTTCAGAAAACACAGGCATGATCTATCAGTATGGATGGAATACGACCTCTAAAAAAAGAAGGGAATTTGGTTGCCAGAAACAAGCAATTAGGCCCTCAAAACCAGTGCAACTTGGCCCTTCAGTAACATAAAAATTGGCTTCAGTAGGAGTGCGAGGAGGCAGGCAGCTGGTGACGGAGTAGTAGAGGTTGCGACGTGAGGGAGATGGGAAGTGGATTTTGTAGGAGAGAGGTTGTGGTGAGGCCGTGTGTAGGATTTTTCTCCCTACAAATCACCAGCTTACAGCATTAAAAGGCTCCATGGGGAAGGGTCGGAGTAACTGTTGCGTGGTATGAATAGTGCCCATATGTTATGACCAGTGTGTGGTATGAACAAGGCGTGGTATGCACAATTCCCGTGGTATTAAAACACCACTGCGAAATTGTATTGACGATGTGGTGGTATTACATGAAGTTTATTCCACGTTCACCACGGGTATAGTTGTATCCCAAAAATTTATGGTGAGAATCAAGCACAAGCCACTTGTAAAAGATGGTATTATTATCTATTGAACAGGGAGGATTCTGGTCCGGTGGATTGATGTGATACAATGGGGACTCTAATACGCAACACGCAAATCCATGAACCCGTAGTAATGATAACAAAATGGATTTTGGAAGTACGGTGTTGTAATACCGTGTATTCCACCATCGATACAACTAAACAAGACTACCAGATTCAACAAATTTGATGGAAATTTGAGATCATTCAATAAATATTTGGGGTTGTGTATATAAAAAAGGCAAAGTTTGTGTGAGGAATCCAGTACACCAAATGGGAATGCAACGCACACAATATACCTCTGATATCTTGTTAGGTTAGACAGACACATATAGACGTTTTGTATTCCTTCATCGAGCGTAGGTCGACTCGTGTCGAAATAATGAAACAATTATGTTAGATTGGCTTAAGGGGACAAAGCTAAAACAAAGACAGAACAAATGGGAAGAGCGTTATAGTTAGCGAAGGCTTGAGACTGCGTACAGGAGGAGTAATGTCACTGCGCAGTGTGGGACTGCATAGTCGATTTAGAAGAGAGGGCGGAGGTGTAGAGTCTAAACAAGTGGAGCGTTATAGAATATTTCAGATGCTGGAATGCCAAATATATAAATAAATGGGAATATAGTAAAAGAGAGGTAGCACATATGTTGGGAGATGGTAGAGGTTTCACTAATGCAACACAGGTCAACGCTATTCATAAGCTTAATGGGACCTATAAACCTCGGGCTCTGATACCATGTTAAACACACACATGGTGGGTGAGAAAGATAAACACACACATAGAAAGATACACATTAATTACATATTACCATTGATATAATGTAAATTTATAATACAATGAGGTGACCCTTGGATTCCACATTCCAATGTCACTTGGACTCCTTTTGTGATGGTTTAGCTTCCACACCTACCCATAGAGGATTAGGTGTTCAAAAAAATAGAAAGATTTAGAGAGACAGATTTATTTTATCTTTCTAAGAAATGAAATTTCAATGAAAACAATTATTCTTTGATGAACTCTCATTTTTATATATCATGAATATTCTGTTTATCAGTCAAGAAAATAAACTTTAATATGGTAAAGACCTTTTTGTGGAAAATAAATCTGAAACTCGAAATTATCATCCAGAATCTTAAAAATACCTATGATTCATCCCATCCAGAAAATGTTATAAATTTTCAAAAGGAATTCAAAAGAAAATAAAAAGATATGATTAGAAGAAAAACTTAAAAGATAATAAGTCTCATCACGAGCTTGTTTACCATGTTCATAAAGAACTAGTTTAACTGACATTACCAATACTATCCACCAAAACAGGGTAATGACTTGAGATTATAACAAAAAGACAAGGGGTCTCATCAAGAGCCAGCTTGATAAGTTTAATTACTATTAGTGAATGGCATTGTCATCATTTCGTTACCAAGCCAAGACAATGGCTTTTAAGTAAATAAAAATATATAAAAGAAAATCTCAGAAATTAGAATTTACTTCTGAAAATTATAATAAATATTGGATGGGAGAATGGATCATTGTTGGGTAAATGGTAACCCTTCGAAAAGCTTAAATTGCCTATTGGAACAGAGGCTCTATCTATGATAAAAGAGTAATTTTTTATAAAGCTAATCTATAAAGGTTATTTACTTTATCTTTTTAACTAAGTAAGGATTGATATAGATTTTCATACTTATATATTTAAAAGAGGAATTCTTATGAATAATGAATAAGAGAATTTTTCATTGTTTAACAAAGATATTATTTATTCGAAATTTCATTCCTTTAACTATTTTATTTTCAAAAAAGTTTAGAAATTTCAAATATTTTTATTAGAGACATCTGGTTCACCGAAGTGAATCGTCAATTGTTGTGCAATACAAAAACCCTCCATTTATTTTTATAAATAGGGACCCTTTAGAAATAAATAGGAAATTTTGTTTAGAATTTCCTAAAAAAATAAAAAACTTAGAAAATAAATATTTTCTATTTTTTTTCCTTGTAATTTTAAAGTGCATCGCATATCACATATATTATTTCAAAAATACCCATAAAACATAAAATGTGTGAATTGCGATATGCGCTCAAGCTTCTTCGAAGATATAATTTAAAAAAAACTTTGCAAAAAGCCTCAATCATCATTATATTTACTTTTTCGCACCACACTTTACTTAATCAATAAAAGCTTTAAGAGAAAAAATGATATAAGTTGCGATACCTGCAGACCTGACAAGAAAATAAACCAATAAATATAAAACTTTCGGCTATCGTGGTCACTTCAGTTTTTTGCAATTCACATTTCGCTCAACTTATAATATATGTTTAAGCGTTATCCTATAAAAGTTGCAATCTGTGATTTGTGCAAATCACATTTCGCAATCTTTAGAGGTAAGTATCATGAAATATTATAAGGTATCATTTGCGATATGCACATTAACGCCATTTAATGAATCAAGCATGTAAAACAACTTGTGTCATATCAAAATGAAATTTAAGATCTTAATGGCTTTAAAGCAATTGATAGATCTTACGTGTGGAGATATGTGAAATATTAAATCAGAAATTATGAAGGATGATTGATGTTATATTTTAATAGATTGAAATCTTCTCACGTGTGTTTGAAGTAAATGATTGATTTATTTCTTTGATATTCCATACTTGTAAAAATTCTCTTTTCTTTCAAGAAACCAGTTAACGGATTGAAAAAGAGAAAACTGAGCAAAAAGGGTAAAAGAAATTTCTCAGACGTCATCCACAGAAGACATAGATATCTCTCCATTATTCTCAAATATCGTCTGCAACAAAGACTGCAACAGTTCGACATGGGAGGCAATGTATAAACTCTTTGAAAATGAAGGACCAAGGATGATAAACAAAGCTTCTTCAATAGGCACTGCTTCTACCTTTGACGCAACTCTTTTTGATGTTGCATGCTCATACATGCACAGGACAGCTGCAAGACCAAATATTCTTCCTTATACAAACATGGTTAAGTGGGAAATTGACCACTTAAACATTGAAGATAGAATGTTCAAGAATTCGAGAGGAGAAACTATGGGTTCTTTTAGGGCAGAGGATTTAGCATCAATGTACCATCTACCACCCCCACAGCAGAAATACGACAAAAAATATTTGCAAAATTTTAAAGGAGAACATCCAGAACTTATCAATGTCATCTAAGAATGGAAGGATAATTAGGGTAAATTGAAGCAAGATAAGTTTGGTACATACCCAAATTCCCAAATTCCTAATCCTTATTGTTATGCCACTGGTATGTTATGTAGAATATTTTCCAAACCAGATAGCACTAGATTCTCAAGAGACTGGATTCCCCTAATTGATGCAATCCTCAATTCATTAATTTTAAATTGGGCAAACATCTTATCCCATAACCTAGCCTAGTACATAACCGAATATGGGAATAAAATAAGTATTTCAATTAGAAAAATACCTCCTTTTTATATTTCTGCCTATGTCATGGATGTTATCTATTTTACTTCTAGTTTTCCTACCATGGGTTGGAAATGGACTACCAAAGACCCTAATCCAATTCACATCTACCACAGAGAACTCTGGGATTCAGATTTCCACTTGCACTTCTATAAAGTGTGTTATGGAGTCATATTGCCTATACACCATATGGTATTTAATAAAAGGGCTCCTAGGGTTTCTGAAGAAGCCAATGTAAATATTCTTCCAGTAGGTAGATGGTTTGCTGAAGAAAATTTTACATATATTAGATTTTTTGGGAGTTATGCTTCTCCCCATGTTTTACCCTATTATGTTCCTAATAAGTTACTTGCAAAATAAATATCCTATCAACTTGTCAATGGTGTTACGAAGCAACTGAAGGATGCTAAAAAGGCTATTTGGCCTAATTTCCCTTTACAGTGTGGCACCTTTGCTTTATCTAATATCGGCCATACTTACAAGGAGGTTCCCAAAAGTTGGTTATCGAAATTTGCATTTATGCCAAGAATATTATATGATCCAAATGATGTGATTAAAAATTACATCACAGAGATTAAGATGGAGCCTTTCGCAAAGGAGGAATATGGATTCGATGACCTCTTCCAGGGCATGGAAAGTTTCTTTGATATTATCAAATATGTATCTAGTCAACTAAGTCAAAATGATGCTGAAGCTTTTCATGCATACAGAAACAAGAGACTAGAAAAAGTCCCTTTAAATTTGTTAACTATTGAATATGAAAAACACACTCCAAGTGTTATTCTGGATGATGAAATAAAAGAAATTTCTGAAGATGAATCAGGTCATTCACAAGAACAATCTGATAATTCGGATCACTCTGAAAATGAATATGAATCTAAGAAGGGAAACTCAGAAAATACAACTAACCAAGTTCTTCAGAAGATAGAAATGTTGGAGGAAACAAGAAATAATGGGATAGAATCAAATTCTGAAACAGTTCAGCACAGTCATAACATGCTAGATCAATCCAATTTACCACAATCAAAAGATCTTATAAATGAATGGGAAGAATTTTCTGAAGAAATAAAGACTCCTAAAGAAAATCCCAATACTGATCAAGCAACAAGTTTCCAAACACCTGAGCACTCACAGAAAATAGTGGAGACTATCAATCCACTACAAAGAGTTCCAACAATGCATGATAAATAAATCATACCAGCCTACCCCACAGATCAGATAGTTTTACAGATTGAAGATATCCCTTCATTAGATATTTTCTACAGTCCTGGTTACAAGGTTGTAGTGAAAAGAAGTAGAAGAAGGAGAATTAATGTAACAAATCCAAAGCCTAAAGATGAATCAGTTGATGTACTATGGAAGGATTCCTCAGATGATCACACTGAACATCTAACCAAATTATCACAATATGTAGGGTCATATGCTACCTCTGCTGTTGATAAAGCTACTGAGGTTAGAGTATTGTTAAAACAGAAGGAAGCGAGAGTACAGGAATTAGAAAAGTTGTTGAATGAAGAAAAATCCAATTCTAGTGAGAAAATCGAAGTAAACACAACCCAATTTCATAAAGATATTGAAAGCCTCAAATTGCAGCATCAGATAGACCTTAATGAAAAACAATCACAGCTAGAAATAGCAATGACTAAGTTACAGAGTCAACCAAAATTAGAACAATTTGTCAAAGAAGCACTTGATTTAAACACCAAGTTAAAGAAATAACAAGAGGTGTTTTGTCACCAAGTCTCTATGATTGATTCTTACTGTGATTCAATTAAAATAATGATCCAGTAGATATCAATTTAGAAATTGGAATGTGAAAGACTTGGAAAGAAAATCGAAGAGCACATTAAGTGGCAAGTTTCTCATTCGGAAAAGCAAGCTAATCTACCTCAATTAAATAAGCTTCTCATAAAAATGTTATTCATAGAATGGGAAGTGCAAATCAACAAAGTAGAGAAAGCAACATCCAAGACATCCAATATATCAAGTGAGATTATTGAATCTATGTGTGAGCAACTATCTACATAACTTCTTAAGGAAAACACGTCTAATGTGTTTTCAGAAACAAGACGGGTAGAAATGAAGTGGAGACAAAGAGAAGATACATAGGAGGAAATAAAAAAAGTAAATAAGTTTGATCAAGAAAATTACTAGAATTTTCTGATCAAACCTTACCATCAACATCAAACTCTTTAGTCTCTTACAGATTCAGCAAAAAGATCTCAGTCAGTAATCTCAAATGCTATTTTCAAGGGACAAATTCGATCATGGATATCACAGCCAGCTTAGCTCAAAAAAATCTTAGATATTTTCCAGCTTCGTGACCACATTCAGAAAGAAGGGTAGGATTCAAAAAATCAGGATTGTTAGTTTAATTTCCTAGATTGTTGTTTAAGTTAGCTTTTTGAGAAAGGTTGTTTTAAACCTCCTCTATATTTCTGTAATAATTTATTTTAGTTTATAGTTAGTTGATTATTTAAACCCTTCTCATTCATTTAGAGAAGGGTCCAAAAATTTGTCAAAAATATTTGCAAAGAATGCACTATTGTAAGTTTGTGAGTGCTTTAATGAATTTATGGAACACATTCTATTATTGTTTAGCAACTGAAGCTGTTTAACTGATGTTGCACTATTGTACTCTTTAAATTGCTCGAAAGTGAGAAGGAAAATATTCATTTCTGTCAGTTTACATGAGTAGAACTTCGTACATATGGTACATCTATTCACTTGTATTAAGTCTTATTTCATAAATTGACAGTTATCTTTTATTGCATTATATATTTGAAATGTTATCATATATAAATATTACATGCACTTCGGTTCTAATATTTAGCTATGATTTCTTATTGAATATGTAATCACACAGATAAATGTGATATTTGTTAGACAATTCTTCTATGCAAACTACTTTTTTAGAAGAATCATTTTACATAATTTTCATCTCTTTCGACTGTTAAATGATCTATATTACTAATAGTTGAAGGATATCATTTTAGATCGCATAAAGGAAAAACACCCCGGGTATATATTAGATTAATTACTTAGATAGATGCACATAGATTAAAATCATTATCCATTTGCATGCTATATCACAACACCCTCATAAAACATCCTTATTGGGAAACTAGTCCCATTATCCCCAGTCGGAACCACTATACCAAACAGAAAAGGAGCTTCTTTAAGGTCTAGACCGGGTGATTTTCCCCCATGTTTTGGCCACGGAATTCCGAGGCCTCAACATGTACCAAAGATGAAAATCTCGCCCAATGCGACATGGCTCTAGGAACTTGGAGAGATCAATCAAAGCATTCAAGCAGAGAATACCGAGCTAAGGAGACTCCTATAGGAAGCAGAAAAGGATAAAAAAATGTTGCTACACCTGTTGCAAGCTAAGGACGAGGCCTTGGACAAGGTGTAGCATAACCACCTTGAGGTAAAATTTGATTCTTTGATTTCATATACTTTTCATGATGATGATTTCGCTTCTTTTGAAAAACATACTACAAGTATCCAATTGTTAAATTTAGATAACCATGGTGTATTATATGCTTAATGAAAATTTAATTCAATCTTTCTTCGGCCCAATTCAATTTAGAAATCACATAAACATTAAAGTAAATTGCTAATAGAACAAAATAATAGATTAACAAAAGACAAACCAATAATATTGATCATATTTTACAATTATTCTTGTCCAACAAAGATATAGGATAGTGTCTGTTACAGAAGTCAACAAGATGCACCAACCAGCAGATTCTTTCTCAACATCAGATCAGCCAACCCTCCAAAATGTCACACACAAGCCTCGAAGACAACTCATCAAAAGTCAACGCTGGTCAACCGAAGACAATGCAGAAAACTCAACACATGAGAGTTAATGCAGAAATTCAACGCTGCAGATTTCATTAGGGGAATTTTTAGGTCTAAAATGAACCTCCTAAGGAAAATGTGCAATCAAAATTCATTTTATGAGAACCAACCACATTTTAGGGCATGACATCATCCCCAATGGTTGAGGTGTCATTGCTTGAGTTAAAGTTACTTACTTGTTACATTCTCAATGGTGGATAAAAACTCATGGTTAACCATGCTAGTGCTCTAAGTACTTTTAAAGTCATAAAGTAAAGTAATAATAATAAATGTCATTTCATAATTTTTGAATAAAATATTATTATTGTCATTTCATACTTTTTGAAATAAACAATGTATATCCTTACATAATCTTTATGTTTTTACATATTTTTCAATAAATATTATATTTGTATATTTTCATATATTTATTTTTAAATTATATATTCATCTCATTTTATTTAATATTATAATTTCAAATTAAATATAATTTAATATCTATACATATATATTATACATATCAAATCAAAATAAATAAAAATGTAACCTTGTAAATTTATGATATATCAAATCTATGAATAGTATTATTATAATATTAATAACAACAAAAACATATTAAAATTAAAGAAAAAAAGGGTATATTAGTTTTGTATGATGAAAAATGTACATTAATTTTGTACCTTAAAAAAAGGCATATCAGGTTCAACATAGTTTGGGGCAAAAAAAAGTCAAAAATTTCAATGTATATAAATATTATATTATACTTATAAATACAAATTAAATCTATTTCAATACTTTTTTTTTTTAATTTTAAATAAAACTAAATTAATATCATTATGATTATATTAATATTATATATTATTATACATAATATTATGAAAAATAATCTAAATGTTATTGAATATATATTATATTCCTTTTTATATTATATATATTTTTTTCTTATGTTATAAATCAGATCAATTTAATATGTAATATAAAAAAAAATAAAAAATAATGTATTATTTTATTATATTATTTTATTTTATTTTATATAGTATATTAATTGCATGTTGTTATATAATTTAAATAATATAACTTTTAATTAATAGTATATTATAAAATTATGAATTTATATTTATAATTTATTTTAAGTTATTTAAGTAAAAAAGTCAAAAGAATTAGTTGTTCAATGATAATGACATTTCATTAAAAAGCTCATTCTTATTTATAGTCACTTCAATACAATTTTTCTATTAATTTTACTTTGGTACACCTTTTCAATTGAATTTAACCATGGTTACATGGATAGTGGTGCGAAAGGTAAAATGAAAATTCATAAATATTATTTTATTGGTTTAGCTATTATTTTATTATTTCCTTAGAAGGCCCATTTTAGACCTCAAAATTCCCCTAATGAGGGCTTCAGTCAACTTGCTCTTTTTTCCTCTATTTTTGTGCTCAGTTGCATGGCCTTCAAAAATCAGATTTTTAGCAAAGTTTGGAGGTCAAACAGTCAAAGGTTGACCATGGTCAATGCACAATAAACAACCCTAAAAAAGATCCACAAATTTTCCCAGCTTTAGCTCCACACGTGTGGAAGAAATAGGCCTCCAAGGCTATCAAACCAATCAGATCACAATGAGATAACGTGTAATGAGATGATGAGCAAATGATCTCCACGTCTCTCCAATTTATATCCATCAGTGAGGATGTGTGACACATCTATTTGTCTTGTGAGCTTACATTACAAATCTGGCCAACCTAGCACATGTGTGGATAATAAAATCAAAATATATGTTCTTCTCATCCAAACAAGATGATCTTTAGATCAATCTTGCACCTCTTTGAAAGAGTAATCCAACAAAAATATAATAATCATCATATGAGTAGTGCAACATGGAGCTTGGAACTATTTTCCCAAAATTAACACTCCCTCTCAACTAGGGAGAACACCATCTGTCCACCTGTTCCATCCATAGATTAGTACCATCGTGTACCATCATATAGAATTGTGCATCATCTAGTCGTAACTTGCTTTGCCGGCTCTTGTCACAATAAAACAAGGAGTGTGATTCACAAAGATGTCATGCTATGCTCACCTGAATTCAACTTTGACTCAAAAGAGTCACATACTAACCCGAAGTTATTTTACTGACCCAAACTAGGTTTAGAGGATAAAACCTCAATAGACTCAAAAAGAATCTCATACTAATCTGAAGTTAGTTTAATGACCTGAAGTTAGTATAGAGGTAAGAGCCTCATCAGACTTGATCCCAGATCAAGGTGTTGGACACGTTCCCTCCTAGACATAGAGAGAACGACAATCTTTGATGCATCCATCGGTGTTGCTATTGGTCTCTATCCACATTTACCACCTCATTGGCCAAATGAGAGGTACTTCCCATGAGTCTAAAACTCCATGGGTAGGATGTGTGGCAGGCATAGATCAAAGAGAGGTGAACCAACTCAATATCATGATGGTGGGGCAGAAGCACAACAAGGTTTAGCAAGCCTAGCCCCTTGTGTTCTTATAGCTCCAAGAAGATATCTCCAAGCCCCCTGGAGCTCCCAAAGCTCACAGTCCAACTCAAGAAGGACCCTCAAAATAGGGTCTTTCCACGACTCCAAGCTTCTCATGGAAGGTGAGAAACTTGACCTTCCCCAGGGGCTTGGTGAGAATATCCATGACATGCTCATCAATTCCTATATGATTGAGCCTCATGGCGCGTCGTTGTACCATACACTGAATAAAGTGGTACCTGATATCGGTATGCTTGGATTGATCGTGGAACAAGGGATTCTCAGAAAGATGAATCCCACTCTGGTTATGACAAAGGATAATGGTGGTATCTAACACATGCCCAAACAAATCACTGAATAACTTTCACAACCAAACATCTTCACAATAGGCAATACTCATTGCAATATATTCAGCCTCGATGGTGCTCAAAGCCATCGAATTTTTCTTCCTTCTCATCCAACGTATCGAAGAAGAACCCAAGGTGAAGCAACATACATATGTGCTTTTCTGATCCACCTCTCTTCCATCCCAATCAGCATTAGTATATCCATGGAGTCTCATACTCTCGACAGTGTATCTCAGCCCATGGTTTATTGTGCCCCAAATATATATCAAAATATTCTTGGCACCAATCTAGTGAATGTGATGAGGATCAACCATACGTTGACTCAAAGTGTTCACGGTAAAAAATATGTCTGGACGAGAGTTCATTAGGAACATCAAGGCTGCCATGAGCACGGGCCCAACAAAATTTCCACACAACTTCTTAAAGTTGAGTTCCATCGGTGTTGACACAGACTTATATTCCACCATAGAAAATCTCTCCAACAACTTTACAGCATATTTTCCATGAGAAAGGAAAATCTCAAATGGCCTCTGCAAGACCTCCAAGCCAAGGAAGTAATGCATTAGTCCTAGCTCTTTCATCTCAAACTCGGAAGCTAGCTCCCTCTTACACAAATTAATTAGAGGGTCAACACCTATCAGGAAGAGATTGTCCACATAGAGAACTGTAATGAGAGGCCTTTCTCTATCAACCTTAAAATAAATTTTTGGATCAGCATTACTTCGAGTGAAGCCCAGATTTATCAAGTAGCTATCTATCTTCTCATACCAAGCCCTAGGGGCTTGCTTCAACCCATAGAGGGATTTATTCAACCTGCATACATAGGTGTCTCTATCTCAGACATCAAACCCCACAGGTTTCTCCACACACACCTCTTCCTTTATAGAACCATGCATAAAAGAGGTCTTCACATCCATATGATGGAGACTCCATCCTTTCATTGCAATAAGGGAAATGATAGATCACATGGTGGTATAGTGGGCCACATGTGCAAATATATCATCATAATCTATGCCTTATTTTTGAAATAAGCCTTGAGAAACAAATATTGCCTTGTACTTTTCAGTACCACCATCAGATCCATGCTTCATCTTATAGAGCTATTTCGAGGTGACAACATATTTGTCCTCCAGTCTCAGGACCACTTCCTACAAATAATTTTTCATAATGGAATCATATTCTTCATGCATAGCATGCTTCCAAACTTGATTATTTATGGCTTATTCAAATGATCTAGCCTCAGATTGTACAATTGTGCTCATGGCTTCTAGATACACTTGGTATCTATTTGACTTCTTGCTTTCACAGAATGTCCCCCTTGGGGAAATATGTCTCTCAGCATCTTCGAGAGTGTCCCTGAGCCATCAGGGTCTTCTCTTATTTGAAGGAGGTAGATCAATAGGATCCATAGGTCCTTCAACATCAGGCATCGGTTCATCCTTTGAATCTTCTTGCTTCCATGCTTCTTCATCTTCTTTGTCTTCCTTGGAGCTAGGAATATTTCTTACTTTCTTGAGGGAAACCTCTTCATCAAAGGTGACATCATGGCATATCTCCAGTTATCTTTGACTAGGCCCATAGATTCTATATGCCTTAAAATTTTCACTATAGCCCACAAACATTCCCTTCTTTCCAGAAGCATCCAACTTGCTTTTCTTTTCTTTTGGCACATGAAAGTAAATAGGACAACCAAAAAATCTAAAATGAGAAACATCAGGTTTCTTAACAAAGAAGACTTCTTCAGTAATTTTGGAGTCTAGAGTGGAATGTGGGAATCTATTTTGAATGCACATCGTAGTTTTCGTAGCTTATCCCAGCAGAAACTTCGGAGGACCTTGGTAACATAGCATGGTGCGGGCAGCTTCCACAATGGTCATGTTCTTTCTTTCAGCAACACCATTTTCCTCAGGATAATAAATAGTTGTGGTCTTCCTTTTAATGCCAGCTTCATTAAAAAATTCATTGAATTCATTTGACTCATACTCGGTCCCATTGTGGGTCCTCAAAACTTTGATTCTCTTCTCGGTTTGATTTTCCACCAAGGCCTTGAATGTACAGAACCATTTGAATGCTCCTTCCTCCTTATTCAAGAAATATATCCAAGTCTTGCGGAACAATTCATCTGTAAAAGTAATGTAATAGGAAAATCCTCCCAAGGATGTCATGAGCAACATACCAAATAAATGAAAATGTATCAACTTCAAGATATCAGTTGTCTTCGGGACACTAGAGGGGAATGGTCCCCTTGTATGCTTCCCTTCGGCACAACCCTGACATATACCTTCATGATCATCTTTAAATTAGGGCATCCTTGTCACCACCTTCCTTGTTTCAAGAAGGGATTTGTAGTGAAGGTGTGAAAACCTCTAGTGCCATAACTTTGTTTGAAGATTTGTGTCACATGACATAGCCCCCAATGGACTTCCTCCAACATGATAGAGTGTATCAACTCCAAAACCAATAGTAAGATATTCCTTGATGTTATTCTTCTAAATACATAAATTTACATCAATGAATTCCACCTTGAACTATTTGTCTTCCATTTCCAAAATAGACAAAAGGTTCTTCTTCAAATCAGGTACGTACAACAATTATTGTAAACAGAGGAATTGTCCTTGAGATAAAAGAAAGTTCACAGTCCCTGCCCCTTTCATGAGATAGGTTCCATTATCTCCAAGGATAATTTCTAGATTTGTATCCTCCTAAATCAAATCAGAGAGGGCTTATTTATAACCAATGAGGTGCCTTGAAGCACCATTATCAATCAACGAGACATCTAGGGTGTCGGGAGGAGATGCAACAAAGAGGTCAGATACAAGAATAAATTCATTTCTCTTATTACCAAGAACATTATATCATCGTACCTAGAATTTCTTGACCTCTTGAAAGGTTTCCCATTTCCACTACAATCAGAGGGATCCTTCCTTTTTCTATTGAACCTATTGTTCCTTTGATTTCCATTTCCCTTGGAGTTGTTGTTATCATCATCCTTGAGAGACTCCCTTATATTAGGGCATTCTCTTTCATAGTGACCAAACTTGTTACAAGTGTAACATCTTCCCTTCCTTCCTTTAGGCCCCGCTCTTCCATGGTTTTGATTTCTCAAACCACCATTGTTCTCGTTCTTTTCATGATCGGTGAAGGCACTAGAATCACCTCCATTTCCATTGGAGTGATGATATCTATCCATCATTCTTGTCTCCTCGTGAGTGCATCTTGTCAATATTTCATCAAAATCAGGAATCACATTATTATTAAGAATAGTGGTATTCAATACATACCAATCACAGGGAAGACCTCCAAGCTCAATGAGAACCATCTCTCGATTATCTATTTCTTCTCCAGTAGATAGAATATTTTTCATGATTTCAGTGAGACTCATAAAATAGGATTGAATGGATTCATCCTTGCCCTTCCTGATATTATTCAACTAATTCTTGAAGAAAATAACTTGATTAGCATTGTTAGGACTGAACATGATAACCAAATTATCATACATATCTTTAGATGTGCTCAACTCATAAATTTAAGCAACCAAGTGCTTATGAAGAGAATCCTAGATAATCATCTTTGCTTTGATTCCCCCTTTTCTATACTTCGTCTTTGTGGAAATAGGTGCATTTGATGGAGGCTCTTGAATCTTCCCCTGCACATAGTCCATGACATCTTGATCTTATAATGCCAAATCCAAGGACATCTTCCATGCCTGATAATCATACTTATCAGTCAATTTATCATCAGACTTGAAACCCTTATAGGTTGACAAGGCCATTGGTCCTTGATAGGATTTATTATTCAGGTATTGCTTTTCACACTAGCTTGGGCTTTGTCTTCACCTCAGCTCTGATGCCATGTCAAATTTAGATAACCATGGTGTGTTCTATGCTTAATGAAAATTTACATCAATATTTCTTAGGCCCAACTCAATTTAGCAATCACATTAACATGAAAGTAAAATGTTGATAGAACACAATAATATATCAACAGAAGACATGCCAACAAAATAGATCATATTTTACAATTATTATTGTCCAAAAAATATATAGGATAGTGTGTGTTATGACAGTCAACTGGATGCACCAGCCAATAAACTCTTTCTTAACATCAGATTAGCCAACCCTCCAAAATTTCACACGCAACCCTCAAAGATAGCTCATCAAAAGTCAATGTTGGTCAACCAAAGTCAATGCAAGATAGTTAATGCTATGGATTTAGAGCTTCAGTCAACCTACTCCTTTTTCCTCTATTTTTGTGCTATGTTGTACGATCTTAAAAAATCAGATTTCCAGCAAATTTTGGAGGTCAAATGGTCAAGGGTTGACCATGGTCAACACTAGTCAATACAAAAAAAACAACCCTAAAACAGATCAACATATTTTACCAACTTCAGGTCCGCACGTGTGAAGGAAAGAGGCCTCTGATGGCTATCGAACCAATCAGATCAGAATGAGAGAATGTGTGATGAGAGGATCATCAAATGATCTCCAAATCTCTCCAATTTATATCCATCAGTGAGGGTGTGTGACACATCTATTAGGCTTGTGAGCCTACATTACAAATTTGGTGGACATAGCACATGTGTGGAAAACTAAATCAAAATATATGTTCTTCTCATCCAAAAAATATGATATTGAGATCAATATTTCACTTCTCCGAAAGAGGAATCCAACAAAAATATAATCATCATCATGTGAGTAGTGCAACATAGTGTTTGGACCTAGTTGCCCAAAATTAACACGGATCCAAACTGTTAAAGAAAATGGGGTATCAGGGAAAGGGCCTCAGCAATAATGACCAAGGCATCATAAACCCCATCAAAGTAGAAAAATTACCCCGTCATGTAGAACTATGGTATGTCAGGAAGGAGGTTGGGGAATGCTCCAAAACATCCAATGACCCACCAACGACAGACAATGAGAGTAGCTCATCACATTCCAGTGAGAGTGAGGGATCCATGAACACTTATCAGAGACACAACAGGACGAATCATTGCAATACAATATGGAAATTATGGAAGAGGAAGAATCATGGAAATAAGGATGAACACCAGAAATCTACATGTCAAACCCTTAAGGCCCAAAAAGCACCCATGAAGAATCTAGTCATTGAAAATAACCTATAAGAAAATACTCCACAGGAATATTACCCATTTACTTTATTAAGTAAAAGATGGGTTTTCTAGAGGTAATATCTTGTTATGGCCATAGTATGTAAATCATGTGTTACAATCAAATGTAAAAGTGATGATGTGTTTTCCATCTCTTCAAAATGCAACGATGATGATTTGGCCTTTTCTTATGAGTAGTCGAGGTATTGATTTTTATTATGTAATCCTCGACCAATGAGTATGTGCTACAAACTCTTGGAAAGTGAGGGGTTGTTTGAGTCATGTGTGGTTTTTATATGATTTCAAAGGATGTACCAAATTTTCATGTAGGTGATTGAAAGTGTGGTTTGGCGAGGAACGAGGCAGTGTGATGAATGTGTCAATGCTTTTGGTGGTCCAAAAGCTCCTCAGTGGGGAGGAATGATCCAGAAGGATCTCACAGGTACAAGTACAAGTGGCATTAGGAATCGCTGAAAAATAAAAGTGGTCATATTTTTCTCAAACTAGGTCCAAATCAAATTGTTCATCACCCTAATTCCAACAATGCAAACAATACTCCAATATGTAATATTCCAAAAATTTAGCCTTCATCTAAATGGAATATTATAGTTTTTTTTATCACTACGTAGGTGAATAAGTGGGTAGGGATGCCCATAAACCCCTTTAGAAGGAGTAGTAACACTCCTAATGTGAAAGGAGGAAGAATAAGCAACTAGATTAAGCACCTTTGGGTGTGAACAGGGGTTGGATCATGCTGATTGAGTCAACTTTGACTGAGTCAACAACGTTGTCAGGGAGGAGTGGCATTTATGATGAGACAACACAGTTTTAGTGGAGGAAAACGTGCATTAGATTGGTCGCAAGTATGGATGGGACCCAATGTGATAAGGTTCACGTACTATATATGGAGAGGATGGCAGCAATTTTTATTCATTTTTTAGATTATTATTTTGATATTGGTCTCCTTAGAATTTTCTTCCTTTTGCTATTTAGCAGGGTTGTTGTGCTTTTTAGCACAAGGGTGTTCTTGATCGGGAATCCCTACCTCATCCTTAGGGAAGGAGAGGTTATTTGGGCTGCATTTCGTCATTTTAGAATTCTGGCCAAGCTACCTCCTTCGGCTACAGTGGAGTTTTTGTTGAGAGCTGGTTTTTGCTGCAGGGTGCAGCAAAGGAGGATCACATAGAGCCATTTCTGGGATTCTTTTTCAGTGGAGAGGTAGCCTATCCATTGGAGGATCATCAAGGAGGATTAATAGGCATATTTTTACATATTTTTCATTAGGCCAACCATCTACCATCCCTCACAGCTCAATCACAAACCAGAATTGCATTATTTTTGGAGACAATTGCTGGGAGGGTTCATTGAGCTCATCAGGAGGGTTTATTTCTGAGTAGAGGGATCAACCTTCTATTTAGGAATACCATTAGAGGAGAACATTATCATTGGATATATTTCCTAGCATCATTCTCTTCAGTTCTAGTTTGTAGTGACATCTCAACCCCAAAGTTATTTGTCACATTGTATATTTCTCGGTATTTCTAGCAATATTTTCTGGGTTGGCTAGAAATCATAGAGCCCACATCTTCTTTTCTGGAAATTTCTTTTGTTTCTATCATCCATATTTCATTTATGTATGTTTACAGCAGAAACTAAACTAATATAGATAATGTTGTCATTGCTCTTCGGCATTCTATACAGTTGCATCAACTCATGTGCTGATTGTTCTGATCATTGTAGGCTTGTTCTTATTGCTTGAGTGGCTTGACCCTCAAGATATTTTTGTATATTTTTTATAATATCTTAATAAAATTATGGCTGGATATTGATCCCTCTTATGGAATATTCATATTTTTTGTGTTTTACATTATTATGTCTCATATTGCTGCTATTTCCATTTTTAGAATATTACAGTGGTATCAGAGCATAATCTTGGCTCAGCCTGTGCATTCAATAAATTATGCCATTAGGAGGAGAAGCTTCTCAAAGAAAAGAGAAGTTGTATAGAATAAAAAATGGCATGGCTCCATTATTTGGAGAAATGAAGGAAGAGAGGATCTCCCAGCCTCTTTTCCAAACTATGAAAAATATCAAGGAAGATATCAAGGATATGAAAGGGAGGAAATTTCCAAGAGGGTTTGAAGGTGAAGCAAGCCCTAGATATTTACATGATGGGTGTGAGCATTCAGCCACACAGGTAGATCCACAGCACAGTTTATTTCCCACAATCAGTGCAAGAAGGATGGAGGAAGAAGATGCACCAAGGGAGGAGACGCTAAGTGACTATCTTCAGGAATATGAGTCTCAATCATGGAGATTCAAAAAGAACTTGGACTTTCAAGGGTTTTTCCAACTCAAGGAAGACAGAAGATCCAGCAACCATAATAGAAGCAAGAGAGGTAGAATCTTTCTATCTATCTTTGATGGATCCGCAAAGTGCACAGCCAAAGCTTGGGTGGAGGAGCTAGATTCCTATTTCCAGCTACACCAAGTTTCGGAAAAGGAGGCCATTAGAGTAGCAGAACTACACCTCAAAGGTATCACCCATGATTGGTGGTTTTATAGTTATGATTCATTTTATCATGCAAATGTAAACACTTATGTAGGGTTCACTAAGAAATTAGTGAGAATATTTGACATTAAACAATGTGAAACATATTTTGTTGAACCCAAAAACTCAAAAAATTTGCATGAGTTGGAGAGATATATTTTTCCAACTCCACTCCATATTTCTATTGAAGGGGATAAAAACATGCATAACACCTTCCCAAGGGCAAGATCCCCACTTCTTGAAGAGCCCTCTTCTATAGATGAAGACATGGAGATTCCTTCTTCATAAGAACACCAATATCTAGGGTCTTTCATTGATGATGATGCATTTTCAAATATTGATGAAGGGGATGAGCAAAGAAGAGCTAACAACGTTGTACCTTTAGGACGATATCCATCACCACATGGATATGGGAGGTGAGCCATTCCTTCCATTATAGGAGCCCTTGTGTCCTTACAAGGAGTTCCAAATGATCTAACATGTGGGAAACAAAGCACAATTTCGGAGCAGCATGTATCAGTTAATGTGGATTGTGAATCTTGGTAGATGGAAGGAGAATTAAGGAAGGATAAACATCAAGGGATGATGAGAACTCATGCTTATCTATTTCAGAAGCTTTCTGCACAGAAGAAGGCGATTGTATTACGCATTGAAAGGAGGGACAAATCATTCCACTAATACATACAATCCACTTCAGATTTTGATGTCTCAATACATGGGGGCATTCCACCTAGGAGGCCACCAGATATAGAGTTGGTGAGAGACATATTGCCATTTTGTTCACAACTCTTAGATCTCAGAGGGGTGGATACTTTGGAGGGGTCTAGTGCAGTGCAAATATTCTGGGGTAGACTCAAGGAGGAGGGAGACATCCTCCCATTTTCAACATTACCCACTCTCACTACATATTCTACGCTGACAGAAGTTGTTGCTGTAATGGAGGATGGCACCACCATGGTGCAAGGGAGATCCTCCATGGATTTGGAGAAATAGAGGGCACTTCCTTTGAGGAAGGGATCCTCCATACATTGGAGTAGATGGAGGCCACTCATGCTTACATTGGCCAAGATCAGGAGGTTCTTTTTGGATGGTAGCTTCTCATGGGAGGCCAACTTCCAAAGGCGGCCACTTTCACTTGAGCATGAGCAGCTGCATGATGAGAATGGAAACACTTTGGAGGATGAATTTGGCATGTGGGATGTCGAAGGAAAGGAAATCATCATGTGGGGAGCCCCACATTTCAGATCTTCAGCGATGTCTCTTAAGAGGGTTGATCCATATTGGAGGTCTCAACTTTTGGTGGAGTACTCCAGGGATATTGGTGCTTGTATGATTCTTGATGACCTGGAGGGAAATTATAGATACATGGTGGTTGATGAGGTCACCTATTCTTATGGCAGAGTCTTCTTGACTAGAGTTTCTAAGCTCAAGAGGAAGCTACTACATGTAGCACATATGGACTTCTTCTCCATGCACTTTGATGAATTTCATTCTTTGATGGAGGAGTTCACTTGGGATGGCATCCAGTGGGATATATATCAGCATATGGGGAGATGCATAGCGTGGATGGTGAGGGATAGGTTGTCACAATGACTTCCCTACTCATTGAGAGTGAGGGAGAATTTTCAGTTGAGCCATTTTAGCTCAATGACTAAAGTACATTATAGAGAAGGTACATTTTTGCATTATGATTTGTACTTCTTTACTTTATATGAGAAACAGGTTGTACCAAGGAGGATTATCCCTTCTTATAAATTATATTATGATGTACTTGAGGCCAAATTCAGCATTGATATTGGTTATTCTATTGGTGGTTTTTGGGGTAAGCCACATGATTCTTGGTGTGCACCATTGACACCACATTTTACCTTCATGATCCCATCTTGTAGGATGATTTTGGAAGCAAAAAAGTGGCTGGAAGAGAACTTGTTATTATTTTATTTGAGGAAGACAGGGATGCACTACACTAGTTCCATATGTGGAACTATGATCCACCTCCCAGTTGTCATATGGAAACTTGTTTTCATTGGTTTTTGCTTCCATATTTTGGTGATGTTCTTATGTTTATGGGAAGCTTTGTTGGGAGAGTGGCACAAGAGTTGGAGGTGCCCATTGGGAGTATGATTCTCCCTAATTTACATGTTACATGTTTCAGGAGAAACAATGGGAAAACCATGGTTTCCACACTACATTTATTTTCTTCATGTGGGAGGAGCCAGTTAGAGAACTTGAGTTCTTGGAGGAGGCACTTCATTGCTGATTTGTTTGGTGGGGAAAATTGGGCCATTCTTGGAGGCCATGAAATTTCAGCCCAAGCTTAGCAACGACCCCATACTTACCATAAATGGAGAGAGAAGCAACTTGGATGAAAAAATTTAATCTCTCCATGCAGCCCCAATACATTGCATAAACCAGGGGTTGAGGATTTATTTAATGAGATACCTAGAATGGCTCATTTCGTTTGGATGATAGCATGGGTATGGGAGTATATAATTGGGAATGAGATCCCCTATGTTTTTCATCACTCCTACCTTGAAGAGGACATTGGACAACAAGAAATTTTCCACTCACACTTTCCACTTTCTCATGATGTCAGCCATTTGGTTTTACATACTTAGGAGGAACCATTGTAGGGCAGATTTATTGCAGATGATTTTGAGTAGTGGTGGGGAATTATTGATGAGGAGGCCACAAGGGGGAGGAGGGAGGAATTTTGGTCCATATTTACAGTTTCTTGAGGACAAGCAACATTTTGGAGGGGAGGACTGTAATATTCCAAAATTTTAGCCTTCGTCTAAATGGAATATTATAGTTTGTTTTATCACTAGGTAGGTGAATAAGTGGGTAGGGAGGCCCATAAACCCCTTTAGAAGGAATAATAAAACTCCTAATGTGAAAGGAGGAAAAATAAGCAGCTAGATTAAGCACCTTTGGGTGTGAGCAGGGGTTGGATCATGTTGATTCAGTCAACTTTGACCAAGTCAACAACGTTGTCATGGAGGAGTGGCATTTATGATGAGACAACGTAGTTTTAGTGGAGGAAAACTTGCATGAGCTTGGTGGTGAGTATGGATAGGACCCAAAGTGATAAGGTTCACATAATATATATAGAGAGGATGGCAGCCATTGTTATTCATGTTTTATATTATCATTTTGATATTGATCTGCGTAGACTTTGCTTCCTTTTTCTGTTTAGCAGGGTTGTTGTGCTGGTTAGCAAAACGATGTTCCTGATCGGGAATATCTACATCATCCTCAGGGAAGGAGAGGTTAATTGGGCTGAATTTCCTCATTCTGACATTCTGGCCAAACTACCTCCTTCAGCTACAACCCAGTTTCTGTTGAGAGCTGGGTTGTGTTCTAGGGTGCAGCAAAGGAGGATCACATAGAGCCATTTCTGGGCTTGTTTTTCAGTGGAGAGGTAGCCTATCCATTGGAGGATCAGCAAGGAGGACTCCTAGGCATATTTTTACATATTTTTCATCAGGAAAACCATCTAACATCCCTCGCAACGCAGTCACAAACCAAAACTGTGTTATTTTTGGAGGCAGTTGCTGGGAGGGTTCATTGAGCTCATCAGGAGGGTTTATTTCTGAGTAGAGGGATCAGCTTTATATTTAGGAATACCATTGGAGGAGGAGATAATTATTTCAGGTCTATCATAGCCTCATTCTCTTTATTTCTAGTTTGCAATGACATCTCAACCCCAGGGTTATTTGTCACATTGTATATTTCTCGATATTTCTAGCCATCTTTTCTGGGTTGGCTAGAAATCATAGAGCCCACATCTTATTTTTGGGAATTTTTCTTGTTTCTATCAGCCATATTCATTTATGTATGTTTACAATAGTAGCTACGCTAATATAGACAACACTTTCATTGCTCTCCGACATTCGATACAGTTGTAGCAACTCCTGTGGTGATTGTTCTGATCATTGGAGGCTTGTTCTTATTTATTGAGTGGCTTGAACCTCAAGATATTTGTGTATATTGTTGTTGATATATTAATTAAATGATGGATTCATATTGATCCCTCTTATGTCATATTCAAATTTGATGTGTTTTACATTATTATGTCTTGTATTGCTACTATTTCCATTTTTGGAATATTACAAATATGAGCACGTATGGAGAAGTTAGAGCAAGTCAAAGTTGCGGTAAAAGTTGGCAAGTGGGCAAGGTTTAAGTGTCCTACAATTTCACCATCAACTGATAGGGAAACCATCACCTGAGAAGCAGGTGAATTTTCTGGGTACTTAATTTTCCTAATAACCTCTCGTTTTGAGAATTTTCAAAAATGGGATAAAGTTTTAAGAAAATAAAAAAAATATATAAAAAAATGACTGGTGGGACACCAACTACACCACCCCACAACAATATTATAACAAATTTATACATATTAATTTTTTATGGGGTGGTTTGTCAACCTCGCCACCCCTAGAACCGCCACCCGACACTATTAGTGTATGGTTCGACGACCATGACCCTGTTGAACCCTAACAATGATCCACCACAAATGAGTATTGGATGGGCCACTTCTGGTAGACTCGACCCATGCCCCACCCATATGTACACAATGCAATATAAATCAGAGGTAAAGGTGTCGGTGGTGGTCAAACCTACCTGGCCCATGTGGTTGTCCCCTGAGCGGGCGACACCAAAAATAATGAGAACCAAAGCTACATGACCATTTTGGAGTGGGTGGGATTTTAACCCGACCTGCCACCACACTATCCACCAACGACACTATGAGATCATTGATGAAGCTTTGATAGCTCTACCCTTCCACATATATTTAAACCTCATTTACACAGTGCGCCGAAGGCAGAGAAGCGGAGTGGAACACAACCATGAGCGGGCCAAAGGATCAGAACCATGCCCAGGGAATATTGAGGGGCATCTGAAATATTCCTTGGGGTGTAGAACATGCCAGTGTTATTTTTGGTCAAAATTCCTATCGATTTTACACCTCTCGGCGAAAGGAACTCAATGTTGATGTCAGTTTCTGCATCAGAGCTGTCCATTTTTCGTCCATTTTCCATATTGGAGGTATAAGGGTGTTTTATGTAATTTTACTTTCACTTCTTCTTATTCTTGCTACTTAATGAATGAAGGCCTCCCCACTATTGAGGAGGGCCCAGAGATGTAGTCGAAATTGGACGAACTCCATAATCAATTTTTTGGTGTCTTGATCTCATGCATGTTATGTTCTCTTTTCTGTTTGTTTTATGTGCTTATGTTTCATATTTTTGAGTGCTCTATGCTAAAGATATTATATCAGTTGAGGAGAGAGAAGCCTCTTAGGCTGTATGAACCAATCATATGAGAGAGATATGTGTGACATGAGTTGATGATGAAATGAGAATCATGTCTCTCCTTTGTATATCCATGACTAGGGGTGTGTGACACATTTGTTGGGGCTTGTGAGCCTACATTACAATTTTGGACGACCTTACAAAATTGCACATGTGTGGAAAATAATTTCAAACTTCAAGTTCTACTAATCCAAACAAGATGATATTTAGATCAATATTGTACCTCTCCGAAAGATGAATCCAAAAAAAAATCATCTGCATCATATGAGCAATGCAACATGGAGTTTGGATCTAGTTTTCCAAAAATAACATCATGGCCATCACCCCAGTTCCTAAGGCACCTCATATTGGCCCCTTGCATCATTAAGGAAGTCATGATTGTCCCAACCCCTGGTGGGCTTAAGGGCGTATCCACTACTATATTTTACACATCATGCTCTCATCCCTTGGAGCCTTGAGCAGCTATAAAATAAAAATCAATAAAAGGAAAAATCCATATGAAGAAGGGTGGAAAAACAAAGGTCCGAGTAACTCACTGTTTTAAGGAAATCAAACCTACGGATAGATATGTTTTCCCTAAGTGTGGCGGTCACACTTAGAAAAAAAAAGAAATATATTTGACCTTTTCCTTAAAATGAATAGATGAGAGAAGAATACTTACTTGTAACCTTTCTCTACTCCTTCTCTCCCTTTCTTCGCTTCCGTCGCTCTCAATCGAATGAAACTCTTTTTATTAGTACCTGCAGTGACAAACATAAGACAAAAAAATGACATAAAGGCATATGATATATTCATGTTAAACAAATTGAATCGATTTCATTTGAAAATAAACATATAACACCATGGAAACATGTATTGGGAAAGGAACAAATCTCTTTATTATGAAGTAGAAGTAGAAGTTACAACCAGTTGGATCGGTTCAATGTCAACTCGCTCCAGCTTCAGTCCTATCCTCATCACATCAACATCATCACTCCAAAATCATAGAATTACATGTAGATGATACCTCCGAGAGCTGTGATCTCACCAACATTACTCTACTAATTCAAATTCTTGCCCCCCTTGTGCACTATGATTAGTGCTCAATTTATAAGTAGATGAAGGTAGTTTTACATTAATGAATCATTGAATGGATTTTCCCAAAATGGATGAAGAGGTTTCCTCATTCATGGGAATAGGAGGATAAGAGGTCCAATGTCTCCATGGTTTCCATATTCAAAGTTATCAGATGATGTGATAGCTGGAACAACTTCTAGAAGCCACTAGAGGGTGGGAAGATTCTTGAAATCCAATGAACAATTTGATCCCATCCAACCAAAGCACTGTAAAATGGGCCTAGATGATCTGCAACATAGCTTTTCATGGGATTAGATGCTCTACAAATCACTTACTACAGTCTAGGGGTGTGTTGATGGCTCAATGGAACAATTCAACTGGCATCTAAGTAATGAAACTTTCATGGACGAAAACAATCAATGGGATGAATTTTTTAGGGTATGTAGAAACTAATTTAGAGTATGATAGACCCTAATTGATACTGATCTAAGATTTTGTAGTGATGCCAAAATTGACCTGTAAGAGCTGCCCCCTAAATCATGAAGGTAAAAGTGATATGTTGATTGATATGCTTTACGATGTGATGAGTAGGATCTGAAGTGGACGGTGACCCGCATCAATTAAAATACATTACATCATGATATATTTTCATCTTGGACATCAATTTCTAAGGGAGGCATACCCATACTCAACACATTAAATATCATAACATCAGAAATTCGTCTACAGATATAGACCCATGATAGGATGACCATCTGTGTAAATACCATCGTACAAATAATTTTGTACTACTCCTAAAATCATAGCTCGGATGGATCAAAATAGATTCGGGGTCTTCTATCTCATCCACTCGATCACTCAAGTATGATTCTAACCATGGTAGTATGTGATCTGACGTCGAACATGGGAAGACACCATCTGATTACTAGCCAATGATGTAGGTTTTTAACAGACATGAGAGAAACCACATTTGATGATAATGGCTCTCAAGATATTGCAGTACATTCTGCATGGTGTGAATAGATGATTTGACATCAAACACCATACAAAGTATTTCGATCGAAGTCTTGTGATGTCAATATATCGCCGGAAGCAAGAAAACTTCTATTGATGTAAGCAATATCCAAGGTACTAAAAGGGTTGTTTCTATGTCTACTTCCTAGATGATGACCTGATGTCGATAGGAATCGACTCATCATTGGAGGGCCTTGATGTATTCCCCATAAACAAAAAGAAAAAAGAGTAATAATTTTAGAGACAGAATGTAACTGATGAAGCAATGTTTAGGGATGGTGGTCATGAAATGAAGGTTTATGAGTATTGCAAAGGATGAGGAATAACTGATTGACTTATCTTGAACATATCGGTGACATTGAATGAGTTGGAATCATTGAACCAAAACCAAAGTGATGGATGGTGTGATAGACCATAGGTATGATAGAACATCAAGAACATAACCAAATCCAAAAGCCAAGGAGATGAAGTGAATAAGTGTCATTTTCAAGAGTTACTTGCTACCATAAAGTGTTTTATCCCTTTCCAATTTTCCCTAGTCATTGTTGACCAGTACCTTTTTATTTTTTAACAAGATTGAGGAGGATAACATATGCTTGATGTATAATTCCACCCTTTGGGTGAATCCATCACTATCTGATGATTTAGCGAGTCTAGAGAAGGTGAAACTCGATCTTTTCATGATGGACAATTCCATCACTATTTGATGCTTTAACAAGTCTAACGAAAGTGAAAACTCGACCATTTTTCATGTTTATAGAGTTTGAAGCAGGGACGAAAAGAAAACTCCACAAGTTCTTTTCCATAAAATTATCCCTCGGATCCGAAAAGGTGTAAAATAATACCTGAGAGAACCTCCTAGCCATGCGAAACTAGGGTTTTCCTTTTTCGTAAAAATAATCTATCTCGGTCTAGAAAAGGGTTAAAATTATACTGAGTAGATGTTGTTTCAATTCCTTTTACGAGATTGAAAGGAAAAGTGCTCGAAAATATTTTCATATTTTGGGAGTCTGAAAAGAGCTGAAAGAGAACTCTAGGGGGGTTCCTTTTTCCTGTTTAACAGAGCTCCAAAAAGAGATAAAAGTGTGCTCTATGGTCAAAATTCATTTCACAATCATGTACATTGAATTCATTGTATTCAACTATAAACCTCCTTAAAGAACCACCAAACGGATTAAAAATACCTATTTTAATAGTAAAAATGGGTAAAAACTATAGTCAATTCATTAAATATGCATAAATTAATCAAAAATACTTTTTAATAAGAAATTACCAAGTCATTTTAACCATTTCACATTTACCATTCAGTTTTAGTGCTCTGAGCCATTTTTACCCTTGATCTTGAGTATATGATTGTGACAGATTTTGTGGATAATTTCTCGTGTCGTTTGGACCAGGTAGGTGATCTTACCTTCATCTTTTTATTGGTTGCATTGTTTTTTAGTTTCATGCAAATGTTTTAGGTTTTTGCGGCTCCTAGGGTAAATATACAATGCCCTAGGACCAACACACCCTTGGATGTTGAAAAGTGTGTTGCAGAGAGGCTGAAAAGAAGCTCAGGTCTTCTACAATGCTTTGTCTCCCACTCAGGAGTGCATTGGGTGCAATTCAGAAATTTGCATTATGTTTTCTGCCCAAAAAGTTTCCAGTTTTTTGCATGGAATGGGTCATAACTAATCCTATGGTTTGATTTCAGAGTTTGATCGGATCAGAATGTTGATTAAATGGTAAGAAAGAGAACATGAGGAACATGATATGTTTTCCCTAAATGATCTTGGCACTGTGAGAGCCCTCAAAGAATGTGGGTTTCTCAAGAACTTTAGATTATTAGGGATAAGGCAACATATGGAACTATTGTAATTCTTGATTCACTCATGGGACCTGGCACTATAGGCATTTCACATTGGGGACAAAGTGCTCGTAATATTGGTTGATGCCATTTAATTTCTAATAGGTTTGTCGAGACGTGGTGCCCACATTTCCCTTGCAAGCTCCATCCATGGAGGTGAGACGATGAAAGACTACATTCAACAGTTTTCTCAACCAGGTATTGAGCCTAGAAAATATGGAAAGGTAAATATCAAATATGTACGTGATATGCCTTTTCAAATTCTCCTATTTACTATCGCAAAGTTAGCTAGTAGCGTGATACTTTATGTCACAAACATATCATACATGTAGTATGCGCTTGAGTGTCTCGAGCTAACCGTTTTCAACTGGGCTAAAGCAGTACCCCTTAAGAGGAAAGAACAATTTACCAAAGTAAAATGTGGCAGGATGAAGAATTTCAGCTATGGATCAATATTGATCACTTTCATTTTGGAGCGAGTTCCATTGATGCAGCCACAACATGTGATATTGGGTTTAGCTAGTCCTGGGGATCCACATATACATCGGTGGGTTGAGATGATGACTAGACATGCTCGTTAGTCATCGATCTCATTTTCCATTGCATTCTTTTCTTGGATCTGAAGATATAATATCTTCATAGAGGAGCATCCATATGCAAAGATGGATTTTCATGGAGATCCAGATTTGATTTTACCAACCGACGCTCAATGGGATGATATAGGTAAAATGCTTGAGCATGTTTTTGATTTTTTGGGTTTTTTACAAATTTTGTATTTTTTGATGTTTCTAAGACTAAAATAAATATGTTTTATGTATGTATATGTGGGTACTGTTCGAGCAGTGGGTCATGCACAGCAGGTGGGAGAACCAGCATAGAGGATTGTCAGGAGAGAAATCCTTTTGGATTTAGATTTAACCAATAATATTGCTAAGTTACAATAGCATGTGGAGGGATTGACGCTCGGGATACTAGATGTCCGGATTGAGGAGTTACCTATAAGGCTACAACGCCATGCTATTGGTGTGCCTAGTCATTGGATGAGGCTATTGCGCATGATATCCCAAGCAATGACCTGCTATCATGAGCTCCACTAAATCTTCTTAGATTATACTATGTATGTATACATTTTGAGGTCATATTACCAATTTGTCTTGGACATAATTTTTTGTAAAAAACTCGATTATAAATCTATTTTAATTTCAGTGTTTTCTTTTGATTATCTACAATCCTATTCAATTGTGTGACGTGAACTGAAAATATGTCTTTACATATGTTACAAATGTCTATTTAACACACAATTCACTATAGAATCAGTTAAAGTGTTAAAGTTTGTAGAAATGTGTTGATATTGGATGTAATCAATATGTCTTTCCAAAATATGAACTCTAAGGAACATGCGATGAATACCTGGATTTCAGACAGTATAAACACTAGTAAGTTGTAGTACGAAAAGTTGTGATTCCAACCTGATTATGATGCGGCGAATGCCAAGTGACATAGCATCAGAGAGGAGTTTGATCAACGCACTATACTCATCGATATTCTTGGTAGATAGGCCAATACAAATCCCTTGGAAACTCACTAACTCACCACTTGGAGCTAATATGGCTCATCATTCAGAGGATACATTTTGCGTGCTACGACTAGCACCATTGACAAATTCAACAAATGGTTCCAAAGATTCTGACATTTGCAAGAGAATGCAAAGTGTATTACTAACCATATGAAAAAATCTGAAAGACACACTATGACACAAATGAAATCAAAGCATATATATACAGTATCATACAATTTTTACTACGTAGAACCGAACACAATAACGTTTAAGATACAACCCATTTTGAGGTTGCAATAATAGAATCCCATCATAACTACCAAATCATAGGCACCCTTAGCCAGAATGTAATTGAAAATGTAGGGGCCATGCCATAATGGTTTGAATTTTCATGTTCCTATCTTATCATTTTCCTGATCATAAAACAAGACTAGGTCTCCTTCCGAGAAGGTGCGAGGCTTGACATTGTGGTCATATTGCGCCTTGATTCGTCTCTTATGTTATTTTCTGGCCAATTTGGCTTCACGAAATGTTTCATCTAGATAGATGAGATCTAAAATATGTGCCTCTTCATAATAAGTTTAAGGTAGAAGTTCAATCACGAGTTTCAATAATGGAATTTCACATTGAATCGGTAAGATATCTTCCAGACCATAAACCAGCTGAAAGGGAGTAAATATGGTTGTGTTTCTCACCGAGGTTTGATATGCACAGAAAGCCAAGTACAAGATTAAATGCCAGTTTCTCTTATGAACCCCAATCATTCATTGAAGCATACGCTTAAGAATTTTGTTGATAGCTTCAACTTTTCTATTGGCTTGGGGATAATAAGGGGTAGAGCTATCATGAAAAAGTCCTAACTTGGTATTCAACTCATTCATTGTGTGATTTTGAAAATGTTTTCCATGATATATGAATATGGCTTGTGGCACACCAAACCGTGTAACCACATGGTTAAAGAAAAATGATGTAGTTGTCTGTCATGTGTTGTTAAATGTAGGCATCACCTCAGCCCACTTGGTAAAATAGTTGACAATGAAAATAATATACCCATGCCTCCCATCCAAGCGGGGGTTACATGCCATGAATTCAATGCCCCATTTTGAAAATGGTCCAACAACGATGATAGGATGCATTAGTGTTGGCGGCATGTAGGTTTTAAGATTAAATATCTGGAAAGCATGAAAAATTCTAACAGCAATAATGCAGTCGTAAAATGTGGTAGGCTAGAAGTAACCAAAGCAAAGAATCTTCTATGCGGTAGAAAAACCAAACAAATTTCCACGACAGGAATCAGCGTGGTAATCATTTAAAACTTTCTCGGCCTCCTCATGAGTGACGCAGCTACGTAAAATCGTATCGACACCACGACGATAAAGTGTATCGCCGACGATGAGATAATCCATGTCTTGGTATCAAATATATCATTGTTGCGAGTGAGAGGTATTGGGCTGGAAAGTTTGGGTTTGGAGATAGATTATGAAATCTCAATACCACGGGTCAGATGACTTGATCAGAAACAAAGGTTGATTCAAAATTTATGGTTTTGTAGTAGATTCAATGCTACTCGATGGAAGGTCACAGATAAGCTCAACAAACACCAAGGACTTATTTTACTTGGATTTTATTAATTCCAAATCAAATTCCTGCAAAATGATGATCCATTTTGAATATTTCCCCCCCAGAAATTGATGTGACAGAATGTATGTCATCGAGTTGCAGTTCAAAATGACAATGGTCTTCCAGAGCAAGATATAATGGTGAAATATTTATATAGCTTGAATGGATGCCAAAGCGAGTTTCTAAACATAAGTGTACTTAAATTCTGTATCGTTGATATTACGACTCAAATTATAGATCAGATATTCAATCCCATCTTCTTGTTGGACTAAAACAATAGCGATGGTTGTATTTACAACAACGAGATACACGAAATAGTCACTCTGATAATTTGGGGGACAGATTAATGATGCTCGGATCAAGGTATCTTTAATAACACCAAAAGAAACTTGTGCAACCTCATCCCAATGGAAGGGAATCCCATTTTTCAAGATTTGAGTAAATACTTTAGCCATTTCAACGTAGTTGGGAATGAACCTCCTTAGAAATTTAGCCTCCCCTTGGAGTCTATGTAACTAAAGTAGATTGGAAGGAGTAGGAAAATCAAGAATGGCTTGGACCTTCATTGGATCAAGTTGAATTTCGTATTTCGACATGACGAATCGAAGAAAATGACCAGAACCAACACCAAACACACATTTGTGCGGATTTAGGCATATTTCATAGTGACAGCATCGTAAAAATATCTCTCAAATGTAGGGGGTGGTCAACCAGTTTCCGTGAATGTGCAGGTAAATCATCTAGATACAGTTGAAATATGTGCTTGATTTCATGGAAAGCATAATTCATTGCCCTCTGGAATGTTTCCCCAACATTATTTAAACCAAAAGGGAGATTTGAATAAATGAATGTGCCCTAGGGATAGATAAAAGTGGTTTTATGTTGGTCCTCTCAGTGAATATTGATCTTATTGTAACCGGAAAATCCATCCATGAAAGAAAATATTTCACATCAGGCACATTCATCAATAATTTGGTCGTTAAAGGGAGTGGGATAGTTTTCTTTTGGATAAGCATGATTAACATCCTGATAATCGACACACACTCTATTTTTCCCCTATTTCTTCATGACAGGAACAATGTTAGAAACCTAATCAGTAAGCAGAACAGGGTAAATGAATCCAACACGCAAAAAAAATTCAACCTCTACTTTAATGGCAACAACTTTCTTAGGATGAAAAAGATAGAGGCACTTTCATACCAGCTTGACATGAGGATACATTTTAATATTGTGTTCAACAATGGTGGAATCGATGAATGGCATTTCCTCATATGACCAAGTGAATACCTCTCGAAATTCATGGAAAAGAGAGCGGTAAGTATCAAGTTCAGATGGAGAACAAGACACACTAACATGAATGTTTCCTACAATTCCAGGTTTGGTTGAAATATAGATAGAAATTGTTTCTTCGATATTTTATGGGTTTCGCTCAGAATTGATGGCATGTATAGGAATAGAATTCATCAAGAAATCAATGAATGTAGCGTGAAATAGTTCAGTTGGATTATCTTCATTGTAATATGGAAGATGGGATCATTGATGTGAATATGCCCATGGTTCTTCTTTCAGCATCATGGATTCCATAATTCTCTCATCGGTTGAGAATACACGTGAAAAAGGATCAGAAGAAGTACCAAAATCTAAAGAATGATTGACCCAAATAGTTGGTGACAAAGGATTTGGATTGGCCGCATAATAAAAAAATATTGATTTCTATGTGAACTATTTTGGAATTAGCAGCATGATTTCGCCCAGGCTATCTATTTTGAAATCATTGGCAATCTTCCTTAACTCAGATGAAGTGGAAGATATCATATTGCAAGTCTCTATATTTTCGATTTCCATTCATGTCGCATTTGAGGGTAACGAAAAGGTGCCCATTACGGAAGAATCCTTAAAGAGTCCTATACCAATGTTCTGAAGAGATGGCAGGGGTCCGTGAACAAATGGAACACTTCAATTTTCTTGGGAAATAGAGGTGAAGAAAGATAGTTGATCAATGACTGTGATGCTTCTCTTATGGGGGAAGAAAACCATACGAAAGTAAGTAGATACTATCACAACCATAACATAAAACCACAGTCTTCCAAGTAATATATTGTAGCCAAGGGGTCCATCAATGACCTCAACTTCAATAGTAACTAATTTTCCCCCTCGTTAGACTTGTCGGTTAATGATAATTCCACAAGGATTATATGTATGATCGTCAAAATCTTTCATCATCGTAGGTGATTCTGATAAAGTCAGCGAGCCAAGTGACTTCTAGCAACTCGTAAACATGATACAAATAGATGTGCCTTCATCAATTATAGTCCGATGAATGAGGAAATTCATGACATGTACTTGAATAAAAAATGCTAATTTTGCTAAAAAATTTGGCACATAGCCCGTGTGATTAAAGACTACAAGATTAGAATCTATCGGATCGATTCCACTAATCTTCGACCACAAAGCCGGATTTTGGGAGGGAAAATTCTGAAGAACCTCAAGTGTTGACATAGCAGAAGGTGACTGAGCTAGATCTTCGACTACGTTATAGTTCTGAGTTGCACGAGCTCAAGGGTTGAAATTTGATTTATGAATAGCTCCCTTCAGTGGCTTTATTTTTAACTCAGGAATAATAGGCGGTGGAGCCAAATCAGATGAAGTCGAATTCAAAGTAGCAGGTTGATCTGTAGCTTGAACATTCTATGACAACAAAGTATTAAAGTAATATTTACTTCGAGTAGACACCAAAACATTATTTTTGGGCTTACTGGCAGATACCATAAGCACTTGCGAACTCAGAGACAAATTCTGTAGACCTGAAACTTGAGGGTTAAGGGTTGTCGGACCCACCTAGGAAGACTAAGAAATAACCAAAGAATTAATAACAAGTGTAGTAGGTACAGATGTAACAGGTTGAACTGGTTGATATTGATACACAACCATTTGTAGCTGAACAAGAAAAGTAGGTTGTCATTGATAAACAATCATTCTAGCATAAGATTGGCCTAAAACTGAAGGAGTAATTCCATATGGCTTGAACATCTATTTCCTCCCAACATATGGAGTATAAGGATATTGCACATATTGACTTTCATATGATGGGATTCCAGCATATATTGGGTAAGATGGACGGTAATTGGATGGACTAGCCTGATATTGAATTGATGATGTCAATAAAGGATCATGTCATTTAGTACTCGTAAGAGAGGAACCAGATAAAATTCCAAATGATGACATGGGCGAAGTCCATGTACCAGAGGAGACACTAGATTAGGTTACATTTAAAGCTCGGTGACCCAGTGGGATGGATGGACCACCATAAATATGAGACTCGGGTATCATAGAAAACATCGAAGATGAAGCAACAATAGATGTTGTCGCAGTTGTAACAGATGGTACAGTCTGGGATGCTATCTTAGCCATGGTTAAATAACCGAGAAAATATTCTAAAGAATCTATAGGAACTTGAGATTGAGCAGGATTAACAAGAGCAGAGTAGATTAAATGAGGAAAATCCAGATAAAAATGAAGACCCAACCCAAATTTAGTGGGATTTGAAGGGGTTGTCTCTTCCTAAAGTTCTTCCTCTATCAAAATAAAACCAAGTGGAAGTACTTCCCCACTAGGCCCGAGATAAATTTTAGGTGGTAAAATATTTGGTAAAGAGGAAGACTCAATAGTTAGGGATGACTGTGGAAGAGACAGTTGCATGGGAACAAATTATTTTTGTTCAACTTTGGGATCAAGATGTTCTGGAAAAAGAACAATAGGTCTTGGATCGACTTCCAATTGAACAAACTCGAGTTATGGATTTACTATTTCATTGGATTGAATTTCAGTGTCCTGAGGTAACTATGAGGGTTCCTTCTCGACAGTAGCAGATAAACTGAGATCGATCGAAACGACTTGAGACTCAGTACTTAAAGGATCAGATGACTCTGGTAAATTAGATAAATATGTCGCACCAAAGGTTATAGAGGTATCAGACTCTGTAGGATGATCTTGCCTTCGTCTACTAGGTGTAGCTTCTGGTCGTAAAGGTGTTTTATTCATTCTCCTATGTGAATGATGGGGAAAGGGTTGATCTTATTCCATGATTGATGATTGATTTTAATACAAAAACAAATAATAAAATAAAAGGTAATGCTATGAAAAAGGTTTACCAAGCAACTGTGAACTGCAATATACCTCCCCAGTAAAACAAGGACTTATGTACATGCATGCAATCTCCCCGAATGCTTTGTTCGGTGTATCACAATGTACAAGGAAGCCGACTCAGTTACCTATGGATGGTAAGAAACCTAATTTTTTCCTCCCAAATATACTTTTTGGTACGTGGAGGCCCAATCCGTATTAGTGGTGTCTAGTGCGAAACTGCACAGTGAGAGCATCTCCTTATATTTTTCGTACTAGAACACCATCCGATAGAGCCGAAGGTACATGGACGAGCTTTGATATATCTACGTATGTGGAATTAGGTATCACTCTTGGAATGTGTCATAGACAATTAATGACAGCTGCTATGTTTAATGATGCTGGAACGCATCTCTAGCCTAAACCTCTAAATGTTATCATTAAGTGACAATGCTCCCTTAGATTAATTTAGATAAATTTTAAGTTGATATTAGTTATAAGTTTGTCTTTCAGGTTCAACGTGAGATGTATTTGACATTCCTAGAATGCAATTAAAATGATAAGAATTCGTTTCGATTAAATTTTTGACAATGAAAAACTAGCTACAAGGGATAGAGCAACCAGATTGTAAGCAATAAAAAATGAGCACATATAAATGAAAATTTCCTAACTATTCCTATGCATAACTCACAATCCCTATATTCAAAATTTTCATATTTTTCTTTTCAAATTCTTTTAATTTTAGATGAATGAAAAAATAAACTATACTGCACAAACCATCACTCAATACTTTCCAGAGAAACGAAGATTGAAAGGACAATTCCTCTTTCGAAAAGAAAGAACTGATCAAATGTAGAATTTGAAACTTTGGAGCTATTTGACAATGATAAAGAAAACAAAAAGAAACATTGATCATATAAATATACAAAGTGGGGCAAGAATAGTAGAGGTAATTTGTTCTCTAGAAGGAATCAGACACTTTAAAACTCAGCAAAAAACACTAAAATGAATTTCAAAAGACAAAATATGATAGATTTTTCTTGGTCACAGGAGAAATGCACTGCTAAGTGGAATACAGTGCATTGCATAGCACTGTCACTAAGCCAACAGTCCTATGCAGAGAAATGTGTCAAGACCAATAGTGCGTTGGTGCTAGAGGAAACTCTAAAAATGAAATCAGGCACATTTCTTTTACTAAAACATATTCAAATGACAGAAATAAATCAAGTAAATTCTATTAGAGGCTGATAAACAAGGATAAAACCACCAGGGATGATCCGTCATTCCCTAGTATGGTCACCAATTTGTTTTACATAAATCAAAACTATGGATAGGAATTTTTCCCCAAAGTGTGGTGGCCACACTTAGAACAACAGAAGAAATATATTTGACCTTTTACTTAAAATGAATAGATGAGATAAGAATACTTACTTGTAATATTTCACTACTCCTTGTCACCCTTTTGTCACTTCCATCACTCTCAATCAAATTGAACTCATTTAATTAGTACCTGCAATGGAAAACAAAAGACAAAAAAATGACATAAAGGAATATGATATATTCATGTTAAACAAATTTAATAGATTGCATTTGGAAATACACATACAAAATCATGGACACATGTATTAGGAAAGGGAAAAATATCTTTAATATGAATTAGAAGGAGAATTTACAACCAGTTGGATCGATTCGATGTCAACTCGCTCCAGGTTCAATCCTATCCTCATCACATCAACATCATCACTCCAGTAGCATAAAATTAAACGCAGACAATACCTCTAAGGGTTGTGATCTCACTAGCATAACTCTACTAATTCAAATTATTTCCCTCCTTGTGCACTATGATTAGTTCTCAATTTATAAGTAGATGAAGGTAGTTTGACATTAATGAATCATTAAATGGATTTTCAAAAAATGGATGAAAAGGTTTATTTATTCATCGGAATAGGAGGATAAGAGGTTAAATGTATCCATAGTGTCCATATTTGAAGTTCAGATGATGTGATAGTTGGAACAACTTCTAGAAGCCATTAGAGGGTGGGAAGATTCTCAGAATCTAATGAACAATTCACTCCCAATCGAATAACGCACTATGAAGTGGGCCTAGATGCTCTGCAATGCAAATTTGCATGGGAGTAGACGTTCTTCAAAGAAATTACTGCAGTCTAGGGGTGCGTTGATGGCTTAATGGAACACTTCAACTGGCATCTAAGCAGTGAAACTTTCATGGATGAAAACCATCAATGGAATGACTTGTTTAGGGTATATATGTAGAAACTAATTTAGAGTATGATTGACCCTAATTGATACTAATTTGAGTTTTGGGATTGATGCCCAAATTGACCTGTAACACTCATGTACCACAATTTCTCCCTCCTACAATCATACACCCAAGTGTGAGATTCATGGAAAATTTTAGTGGTTAATATTCGCAAGTGGGCTAATTTTCCATGATTTTTCCAAAAAGAGATTCACAAATTTCCATTTTTTATAAAAATTAAATGATTAGCCCAAATTTTACAATATAAAATTATTTTACCTCAAAAATCGCCAAAATTATATAGAGAGTATATATAAAATCATTATAATTTTGAATAATTTTACAAATACACAAATACAATTTTTATAGTTTGCATATTAGGGACTAGTGAGATTCGCCAATATTTTTAAAATTTAAGATTATTTTCCATCCTTAAAATTTTCCCACCACATGTTATCATCGTCTTCCTCTTTTCTTCTATTCTACCATTTCTTAGGTAAATTTTTTATCAACATTTCGAACTTCCCCAATTCAATGTCTAACTTGAGCTTAACCGAACTTCTCAATTTCAACTACCGCTCCATCTCCTTTATCATCTTCAACTAGCATCTCAGTGATGCCAATTCTCTCTTTTTTTCGGTTTTCTTTCCCATTGGGAGATATTCCCCATAATTTCTCCATCTAAAATGGTAATTGGGACTACTATGAAATCTTCTATATTGCTTTGGGTTGATTTTTCCTTCTCAACCATAATTTTACTTTTTGGGGAGTGAGACTCCCCTTTAGCTCCATATTTTTGGTTTTCTAATTCTTATTTAAACAAGCCTACATCTTCTTCTTGTATATGGTCTTTCCTATCTTATAGTGTTCTAGGTAATCCATGATCCCACACATTGTTTTGTTTTCCAATTTCCTTATGGAAGAGATCTTTTGTATCCAACCCAATTCTTCTGGTTCTTTCCTCTTCCAATCCACCGTATCCTTACTCGATAAATTTTTTCATCAACATACATATCTCTATAATCTCAATCACCAACCCATCCTCTTATAGGAACATTTTATGGTTATCTCTCAGTTGTGCTTGTAAACACTTCATGGACTCTATTGTCACCCCACTATCCCACATCTCCTCCAGCATTTTTAAAACACTTGGCTGCCTCTTCCATGGCTACCTCATGAGAGATAATACTTCTCTCATCTCACATCCTCTTGGATGATATTTTCCTTCACACTTGACTAAAAAAATTTATCCACTTTCAGTCTTCATCATGGGGACTTCACTTGGAAAATGAGTGACAACTACCTCCTCTGGATGTTCCTTATACCATTCCTTGGGTACCTTCATCCATAAATATTATTTCTAAACCAAAATATATAATTCCAACAATAATCTTAGCACCTTTGGCCTCCTCACTTGATCTGTATACGAAATTGGTTGAGGATTATGTAAATTTTTCATGTGACTGATTAGGGTTTTTAAGCCTCTTATGTCAAATTTTTAAACACATAAACATGGAACAAAAACTCAATTTTTTCATAAAACATAAGACAACATCACTATAACAGTAAACATAACACATCAAATGATGAAGGATTTCACCTCTCCTGGGCTACATCTCCTAGTCCAACTTCCAATGGTTGGGCCTCTTTCATTATGCTTAAAAATTTGTGTTTACATCAAATTGCAGTACTCAAATAGTTGTATCGATAGCTCCAATGGCTTCAACACTGTTAGGAACCCCTGTCTAGCCTCTTTCTACTCCCAAAAAGACCAAAAATTGAAGAAGTTATCATCTCCAATTTTTTTTCTACAAATTCGACAATTATGCTAATTGTTCTACAAATCCACCCCTTTTTCTGCTAACAGAGTGACAATTTTTCCAACCACCAGTGAAAATTGTAGGATAGTTAAATTGTCCTCTAACAACTATAGACCGAATATTCAATGAAATAGGGTGGCGGGGGGGGGGGGGGGGGGAGTGTTAGGGAGGACGAAGCGCTTGCCCTTGGTCTCGCAACTTATTTCCCATGGGAGCGGTGACCAGAGCTGGGCTAGCCCCGACCTAGCCCCAAATAGCACATTAAATAAATTTTATATAAATTTTTTAACATGTGTATTATCATAACTGTTAAGTGGTGTAACGGTTGGGCACTTGTCTTGTTGGTGGGAGGTCGTGTGTTCGACCCCCACCGACCTCAACTCAAACCTTGAAAATATTTTGGCCAATGAGGAGGCACCACATGGTGGCCTTCGATTGAGCGATGTGGCAGCGTCTCATTGGTCCACCCAAACAACAAACCATCCAACCATATTAATCCATGTATCCTCCTGTATGACCTTCCATGTGTTAAGCCTAGATTGGGCCTCTCTACTCTCAGTCTTCATGCTAACGTCACCTGTACAGACTACACAATTAGCAACCCAGTCAGCATGTATGCAAAAATATTGCATGTTTTCATAGATGAATAAATCTTGATTTAAGGATCATACAAAGTCGGTTTTTCACGAAACGAGTTTCACTGAATTCAGAAAAAAAAGATCTACACAAGCGCACTAGTTTCGTTCCATTCTAAGAACTTTGAATTTTAAGCATAAAATTTGATCCACCACATCATTCCTCCCCACTTGAAGCTTTTGGAACTCCAAAATATTTTTATCTTTAAATAAATAGATGAGGGTTCAGCTCCCTCACCCTTGCAGTCTCGATCCATTGAAAATGGCTTGGATGCAACATTTTTATCTTTTCATGAAAGTTAATTATTTTCCCTAATTTTCGAGACCATGACTTGTTGTTGTAGATACCATATTTCTTCAATTTCCCAAAATTTCCAGTACAACAAACTTTCTTTGAAGGAACAAACATATTTAATCCTCAGTCATCAATCAAAGAAAGCTTAAACAACTTCAAATTCTTCTCACCTTGAACACTATCGATACGAAAATGTTTGACATGCCATTAGAGAAATTTTGAGGTCTAATACGGGCCTCCTAAGAAAAGTGTACAACCAAATTAAACTTTATAAGAACCAATAGGATTCAAGATGATGATCTCAACCATGGGGGATGATTCACAAGTTTTTGGGTAAAAAAGTAAAAAGATTAAAAAATAATAAGATAATAAAACAACTTTTTCAATTTGTATTTTCAACTTATCTTCCTAAGGTTTTACTAAAATTTCGAACAAGAGTACATGTTGGATGCTAAATTTAATTCTTGATCCTAGGAGTACCTGTGTTGCATACTTTTGATGGACCCTGCAACATAAAAAAATGAGAAAGACATGAAAAAACATGATTGCAATAATGTTTTTGATGTTTTTTTTTTCATTTTTTTGTGTAGTAGGATCCATCGAAAGTATGCAACGTGGGTAATCCATGGATGAGGAATGAAATTTTGCATCCAATTAGTGTTTCCTCTCGACATTTGAATAAACCTATAGGGAGATAAGTTGGAAAAGTAGTTTTTTCTTTTTTCCCTCTAAAATGGGATGATAATCTAATCCGATTTTATTATTTCCACTATTATTTTATAATTTCCTTAGGAGGCCCATTTTATACCTTAAAATTCCCCTAATTATTACCTTCTGCTTGGCTCAACTCTTGACCAAATGTGATCGCCATCACCATGCATCATCTCATTTCAAAGAAAAAACTTTGTGAAACCCACAAGAAGGACTTTTGAACCCAATGCCCTCTATGTAAATTTTTTTTAGCACTTGCTATTTCAACTTTTCACTTTCCTGCACTGGCATCTTGTTCACATCACTTCCCAACAATGATGTTTGCTGCTACAATTTTACTACATCTTGTTTACCTATTTTAGGAGGAAACATGTTAGACTCCTTAAACGTATTATCACAACCATTAGCAACCTTAATTAAATCATATCTTTCATTTTATGGATCTTCTTGAAATTCCTCATTCACATCATCTTAATGCTTGAATATTAACAAAGTATAATTTTGACAAGAATTCACAGTTCTATTCATTTATCCAACATTCATAAGAGACAAATTCATCTTCTTACTATGCACTCTAACAATGTATTCAATTTAATTCTTGAACAAGTGATACTTATTCTCATGGCGATGAAATATTTCTCTCCTATCACAAAGATATGGGATTCCCAAAACAATACCAAAAATATCAGGTGAAACAACATCATGTTCAACTTCATCAAGAAAGTTTTCAGTAATTGCAGATCTAAGAATGCACTTCCTTGTCACCTGCAAATATGCATTCTTACATATCCAACCTAAAGGCTAAGGTATTGGATGAGGAATGGTTTCTAGATTTAAATTTTTGTCTAAGTCTCAAGAAATAATATTTGTTTGAGAACGGCTATGAAATAGGGTGTCAATATTTGTATCCTTTAAAATAACTCTAACATGGAAAAGCTCAATTATTGTTATATCATCTTGAGTACTATTGAGACAACTTGAAGAAATAGTATTTCCTATGACCTTACCTTTCAAACCCATTGTTGCCATATTTGTTTCATCTCTAGAATCAGAACCTAAATCATGTTGTATTGTTGCAGCTTTCTTCTCCTTATCCTTGTTTTTCAACTTCTTAGGTCTCCTTTCTAGGATGAATTTTCCAGCAATGATATTCATCATGTCCATCTTTGGAACATTGTTTACATGTGAGTTTATCTTTTTCCAACTTTATGGATGCATTCTTCTTAACTTTACCCTTGAAATTACCCTTTTCTTTTCTCCAGAGTCAAAGGTATTCTCACTTGTCTCATCTAAAACATGTTTCCCTCTTTCATCTAGATATGTGGCCTGTACATAAAATTCATCTAAATTTGAAGGATTAAACATGATAAAAGTATGTCTTAGGTAACTATGCAAACCTCTAATTTATGTTAACAAAGTTTCTTGTTGATTTTTAATGTACCTTGGGCAAGTGGTTTCCCATGGTTTAGTCTCTACCTAGAGAAAAGTGTCAAAAATAATTCTTTTCATAAATGTGACTTTATAAAGTGAAAGTGACTTTATAAGTGGTAAATTCAATATTAAATTATAAAGTGAAAAGTGAAATTATACATAAAGTAGAATGTGGGTACTTTATTTAATGGGTGAGTTAAAAAATAGAAAGTGAGAATTAAATGCACATTTATTATCATCCCTTGATCTAAATGAATTTGAGCCATTAGATCTTAGGATTTTTCAAAAGTAATTTAGGGAAACAAAAGAGAGAAAATAAAAGAGAGACTGCATTCATTCATTCTTCATGGGCAGATTGGAGAGAGGAGGCTAAGAGCTAGAGAAAAGTTATGAAAGAGAAATTTGTTGTAGGAAGCTAAAGGAGTGATTTCTGGGAAAAGCTGGGCACATAAGTCAAGGCATATAAGACATCATAAGGTACAGTTCAAACAAAATTTAATGTTGTGAGTTGCATACAGTTCGAGCGATGTTTTTGAGCAAAAAAAAAAATTGGGAAAAAAAATTCGTACATCGGTACGTAAATCCGTAAAGTCCTTACAAAATCCATACAGTACAATACGCATCCGTAGAATATTATTTTAGCTTCAAGTGGGCATGGACATTGGGGCAAAGTGGGCACAATTTTCAAGGTGTTTTGGGCTGAAGAGATAAGTTGTATCTTGTTGTTTTGTTTTTTCCGCAAATGTATTTTTCTTAAACTTGAAAGATAAATATATTTGAAGAGCTTTCTAATAGGTTTTCCCTGGAGAATATTGAAGGGGTTTTTCTTGGGTATAAGTTGACCAAAAGTCTATGTTTATTTTTTTTATCTGTTACTGGTCTGTTTATGTCCATATTTATTTTCAACATGTGTTGACAGTCCCATGTGGTTTAATATGAAAATTTCATTTCCATAATTCTATATGTTGAATGTAATTTTATGGGAAATGGAATTTAACTGAATAGGAATGATAAGGTGAAATTAAAACCAGGTTGGGATTGTAGGAGATTTTTATTCATCAAATTTCATCATGGTATCAATGCTACAGGCTGAAAATTGCAATTTGAACAACGGACAATAGTTTGGGACAACAAAGAGTGGTTTGGACAACAAACTAAATTTTTGGACAACAAACTCAGTTTGGATAACAAAATGATATTTTGGGACACTAAGGTGGAATTTCACACACATTGAACCTTTGGGACAACAAGGTGTGATGGAAAGTTCATTTCTCTATTTTCTTGGTTTTGTAAATTTTGGATAGCAGTCATGGCCATGTTCTTAAGGATAGAGGAAAAACTGGATGGGATATCAAACTATACCATTTGGAAGGACATAATTCAAATAGTGTTTGAGGAGGAAACAATTTGGGACATAGGGAACCAAGAGGTTGTACCTCCTACTGATGCAGATGAGCTTGTTGAATTCACAAAACATAATGCAAAGAAAAAAAGGATTTTTATGGATAGTCTAAAGGATCATGTGGTTCCTCACGTGAGAGGAAACACATATGCATATCATATGTGGACAACTCTAACCACTCTCTATCAAAGTACCAATGAGAGCAGGAAGATGTTACTCAAAGAAAAATTTAATAACATGAGAATGAAAAAGGCTAAACGTGTAGTTCATTATCTTGGTAGTTTCAAACAGGTACGTGATGATTCAAATACTATTGGTGAGGTAGTTGCATGCACAAATTTAATAAGAATAGCCATAATGGAACTTCCTAAGTCTTGGGACGTATTTGGAGATAATATTACCTCTAGGGAGAATCTTCCCAATTGGGATAGATTTTGGGATGGTTGTGTGTAGCATGAGATACGGAAGACTGGCAGTGGTGGTGTGAAGATAGTAGATGAGGAGGATGTAGCCTTGACAGCCAGGGGGAAGAACAAAGGGAAGGCCAAGAAAGGGGCCTCATCAGATGGGGCTAAGGGAAAGGAGAAGAAGAGGAAGAAAGATACAGATATGTCCGAAGTCAAATGTTGGGCATGTGAAAAGATGGGACACTATGCTACTACGTGTCCTGAGAGGAAAAAAAAGGGGAAGAAGGGTATTGCAACTTCAGGAGAGGTGGAGTAATTTTCTTCACAATTTGACAGGGATTTTTCATTTATTACTTCTACATCTAGTAGGATTACACCATATGATGTGTGGTACATATACAACGGGGCTTCCCACCATATGATAGGTGCACGAGAGTTATTTTTAGAGATTTCAGAGAGGGAACTGGATATTGAGATTGTACTAGGAGATGACCACAATGTGAGAGCTATTGGTGTGGAGACTATGCCCTTTGAGAGGGAGTATTTGCCTCCTTTGAAGGTCACAGATGTTTTGTATGTTCTAGGGATGAAAAAGAACTTGATTTCAGTGTCTTGTATGGAGGATAAGGGGTTTGACGTCACTTTCTCGAGAGGGTGAGTATTGATGCATCCGAGGCGAGCTTCCATCACTTCATCCAAAGTGATTGTAGTACACTCTAGATAGGAAACTATAGAGGTTCAGTTTTCAGTCGGCAAGAGAATTGGTAAGTAGCACATTTGGTATCACTCATAATAGTACCACAAGTAGTAGAGACTTGTGCAAGTTATCACACCAGAGGATGGTGCATATGCATCATGGAACTTTGTGAGTTATGAGGGAGATCACTACTGAAATTCCTGATTTAAGTGTCGATCATTATGAGGTCTGCAGAGGGTTTTATTTGGGAAAGTACACCAAGTTACCATTTCTAGCGAGAGACAATAGATCTACAGGTATACTATACTTGATTCATAGTGATGTTAGTGGTCGTATGTCTCATGTGTCCTTGGGTGGTTATGAGTATTATATTATATTCATTGATGAATACTCCAGGAGGACTTGGATATATTTCCTGAAAACCAAGGGTGAGGTATTCAGTTGCTTTAAAGAGTTCAAAGCTCTTGTGGAAAAGTAGACAGGTAGGAATATTTAGGTCTTGAGGTCAGACAATGGTGATGAGTACATCGATTGTGGGTTTTCTAAACTTTGTGCACAGGAGGGCATTAGGAGAGAGTTCATGGTTCCTTAGAACCCCCAAAATAATTGGGTGTTTGAAAGGAAGAACATAGCTATTGTTGGGGCTGCTAGAGCGATGATTCACGATCAAGGGTTGCCTTTTTCTTGTGGGCTGAGGTGTGAAATACTATTGTGTATGTTCAGAACAGGAGTCCTCATAGAGCATTGGGGAATATGAATCCAGAGGATGCCTTCACTAAAGATAATCCTCATGTGGGTCATCTTAGTATCTTTGGATGTCCTACATATTCTTATATCCATAAGTAGCAGAGGACAAAGCTGCAACCCATGGCAGGAAGCGTATCTTTATGGGTTACAACGAGACTTTGAAGGCCTATCAAATATTCATTCCTTCTAAATGGAGAGTGGTGATTAGGAGGGATGTGAAGTTCGAGGAGGAGAGGGCCTATCAAAGATCACAGGAGTATGACGAGAGAGAGTCAAAAACTTCTCCTTAATATGGAGGTCAGGTACAGGGATCAGGACCTCAAGGTTCTGAATCGACTGGTACAAGAGGTACTTCAATGTTAGTGACATCTGGGGCACCAATGGCGAGTTCATCGAGCACTTCTTTACGGAGTCCACTAGAACATAGTTCACATGGAACTTCAGCTGACACAAGCATAGGTTCTTCGATGATAGGTGTTGGTACAGGCACATCTGGGTCAGTTGGTAGACCTTTAGGTTAACTAAACTGGGGGGAAATGGATGAGGTTCCCTATATGGAAGCTTCTTCAGGGAAGAGGAGGCCCAAGTGGCTTCAATACACCTTGAGGTAAGCAGAGTTTGTGGGTCATTCGAAGAGGGTGAATAGGGAGAGTGTGCCACTTAAGCAATTTTGTAGTCATGTAGCCAAGGCTACCAGCATTGTTGACTCTAAGCCTCCTAGTTATGAGGTGGATACCAGCCAGGAGGTATGGAGAGAGGATATGGTGGAGGATTATGCCTCTATCATTAAAAACGATGCCTGGGAGGTGGTGCCTAGGCCTGAGGGTAAGTCAATTTTGACTTCTAGGTGGCTCTACAAGATCAAGCATGTTGTGGATGGTAACATTGAGAAGTTGAATGTGAGGTTTGTGGCTAGAGGGTTCTCAAAAATATAAGGAGTTGACTATAATAAGACCTTTGCTCTCGTAGCTCGGTACACTTATATCCGGTCCCTTCTTTCTATTGTTGCAAAGATGGGTTGGCAGATCCATCAGATGGATGTGAAGACTACATTTCTGAATGGATTTATAGAGGAGGAGGTGTATTTTGAGAAGCCATAGGGTTTTGAGGTACTTGTGTGGGAGACCCATGTATGATGGTTGAGGCGAGCACTCTACAGACTTAAGCAAGCTCTGAGAGCTTCGTATTATAGAATTGATACTTACTTGGAGCAGATGGGTTTCACGAAGAGAGATGCAAATCCAAACCTATACTACATTGTTGTAGGGGATGATCCACTTATTCTTGTGCTATATTTTGATGACTTCTTCATTTTTGGGGTAGAGAGACTGATTAGTGGTTGCAAGGAGGATCTTGCTATGGAGTTCGAGATGAAGGACATTGGGTTGATGCATTACTTTTTGGGGCTTGAGGTGTGGTAGGAGGAGGTGCATAAATTTCTGGGGAAGGGGCAATATGTTGTGGATGTGTTGAGCAGATTTCACATGGGAGATTGTAGACCCATGTCGACACCTATGATCACCAACTAGAATAAGCTTCATGCTTCGGATTCTAGTTTTGTGGATCCCACATTTTATAGGAAGCTTATTGGGTCCTTGATGTATCTGGTCAACACTAGGCCATATATATGCTTTGCAGTGAACACACTTATCCGGTTCATGGCTGAGCCCAGGAGAGTGAACTAGGTAGCTACAAAGCACAGTCTTCGCTACGTTTAGGGGACTATTGATTATGGTCTGGACTATAGGTGGGGAGATGGAGTGAGGTTGGCAGGTTACATGGATTCAGATTGTGTAGGGATTTCTTCTGACAAGAAAATCACTTCATGGTGTTGCTTCATATTGGGTTTGGAAGTTGTTTCGTGGTTCATTCAAAAGAAAAAGTTAGTTGCGTTCAGCTCTTCTGAGGTTGAGTATATCGCTACTAGCCACACTAGTTGTGAGGCCATTTGGCGTCACAAGTTATTGTATGGCCTATTTGATCAAGAGTTGATACCGACGATTATTCATTGTGATAATCAGAGTTGCATTAAACTCATGGAGAATCCATTGTTTCATGACAGGTCAAAACAAATTTACATCAGATGTCATTTCATCAGGGACTATATTGAGAAGGGGGCAGTGAAGTCGGAGTATATATGGACATATGAGCAGGTGGCTAATGTTCTCACGAAGTCCTTGCCAAGAGGAAAGCATGTCCATTTCAGGGACAAGATGGGTGTTGTGAGAAAAAATTACCTTGGTAAGAGGGAGTGTTGATTTTTAATGTACCTTGGACAAGTGGTTTCCCATGGGTTAGTCTCTACCTAGGGAAAAGTGTCCAAAATAATTCCTTTCCTAAGTGTGACTTTATAAAGTGAAAGTGACTTTATAAGTAATAAAGTCAATATTAAATTATAAAGTGAAAGTGGCTTTATAATGGTAAATTCAATATTAAATTATAAATTGAAAATGGCTTTATAAGTGGTAATGTCAATATTAAATTATAAAGTGAAAAGTGACTTTACACATAAAATACAGTGTGGGTATTGTATTTAATGGGTGAGTTAAAAAATATAAAGTGAGGATTAAATGCACACTTATTCTCATCCCTTGATCTAAATGAATCTGAGCCATTAGATCTTAGGGTTGCCCAAAAGTCATTTAGGGAAACAAAAGAGGGAAAATAAAAGAGAGACTGCATTCATTCATTCTTCATTAGTAGATTGGAGAAAGGAGGTTGAGAGCTAGAGAAAAGTTTTGAAAGAGAAATTTGTTATAGCAAGCTGAACGAGTGATTTTTGGGCAAATATGGGCATGAAAATCAAGGCATAGAAGATAGCAGAAGGTACAGTTCGAACAACATTTAATGTTGTGAGCTATACACATTTCGATGGCTATTTTTGAGCAAAAAAAAAAAATTGGGAAAAAAAATCTATAAAGTCCGTATGGAATCCGTGCAGTACAGTCTGCATCCGTACAATACTATTTTAGCTTCAAGTGGGCATGAAAATCAAGGCAAAGTGGGCACAATTTTCAAGGTGTTTTTGGCTAAAGAGATAAGTTGTATCTTACTTTTTTTTTTTGTCTACAAATGTATTTTTCCTCAACTTGAAAGATAAATAAATTTGAAGAGCTCTCTAACAGTTTTTCCCCGGAGAATATTGAAGGGGTTTTGCCTAGGTCTAATTTGACCAAAATTTGTGTGTATTTTTTTATTTGCTGCAGGTATGTTTATGTCCATATTTATTGTCAACATGTGTTGACAGTCCCATGTGTTTTAATCTGAAAATTTCATTTCCAGAATTATATAGTTAAATGCAAGTTTATGGGAAAGGGCATTTAACTAAATGGGAGTGATAAGGTGACATTAAAACTGGGTTGGGATTGCAGGAAAATTTTTAGTCATCAAATTTCAACATTTATTGAGATGTCAAATCTAAACCCAATATTAGTGATCTTCTCCTAAATTCTTGAGTATAGCTTTGCACACTTTGTCCTTTACCTTGCCTAACGTTTTTCCAATCCATTATAGCCTTTTGCATGTCTGATAATGGATAAAAGTGTCTTCTCAAGGAAGAAACAACATCATTCCAAGAGGTTAATACCTTAACAAGTTTCTTCATGTCGTCTTGAGTTTTGGCTTCCCACCAAATAAGAGCCGAACTTTCCAATCTTAGTGAAGCAAGCTAAATATTTGTGTCATCATCCTTGATCCTTTGTATCCTACAATACACTTCAAGTTGATGTACCCAATTATATAATATTTTAGTATTTACCTCTCCATCATACATATGAAAATCAAAATTTATGTGAAGCTTTAAAACTGGAGTTTTACCTTGACCTTTTGGAGACTGTGGAGGCATTTGTGAAGGGTTTATTGTGGAAGAAGCTAATGGTGAAGATGGTGGTGAGGATGGAGGTGAAGAGAATGGTGGTGTCAAAGGTGATTTGTCACCATTCCCATTACCTTTTGGAGTCTCTTCCCCATCTGATCCATATTCTTTTGAAGACTTATCTTGCTTTGGAAAATTGGAGTTCTCATCTTGCAACCCTGTGCTTCTCTCCTCATGGATAACTTTCACCGTTTTTTTCATATCAAGGAATGATTTTCTAAAGTCTTTCTCATCTTCTAACATATTTTCAAGCTCTCCTTCATCTACCATGAGTATTGAAGCTTCAGGTACAATTTGAGGTGAAATTTTTCGTGGAGTTTGTGGCAAATTTCCTCTCCTTGTCCTTGACTTAACTTGAGGACTTGCAACCATAAGATTTCCTTCTCCTCTAATGAGCTTCAACCTTGTAAGAATCACATACACTTTCAAATAATTAAACCCTCATAGCAATAAGAAAAACCTAAGATCTGATACTAAAATAATCCGTATATGAAATTTCTTGAGGATTATGTAAATTTTGCAAGTGATTGATTAGGGTTTTTAAGCCTCTTCTGTCAATTTTTTAAACACATAAACATGGTAAAAAAATGAATTTTTACATAAAACATAATACAACATCACCATAACAGTAAACACAACACATCAAATGATGAATGAGTTCACCCCTCCTAGGCTACATCTCCTGGTCCAACTTACAATGGTTGGGCCTCTTTCATTATGCTTAAAAAATGGTGTTTACATCAAGTTATAGTGCTCAAATGGAAGTACTGATAGCTCTAGTGGATTTGGCACTATGAAAAACCCTGGTTAGCCTCTTTCTGCTCCCAAAAATGCCAAAAATTGAAGAAGTTATGATCTCCAAAGTTTTTCTGCAAATCACTCTACAAATTCGATAATTCTTCTAATTGCCCTAGAAATCTACCCCTTTTTTCCGCTAATGGAGCGACAATTTGTTAACCATTGGCACAAATTGTGGGATATTTAAATTGTCCTCTAAAGGTTATAGACCAAATATTTGAGGAAATATGGGGGTGGGGGGGGCATAAGTCCTGGCACCTAGTCCCTCCCCTTATTTCTCATAGGTGCGGTGACCAGGACTGGGGCTAGCACCAGTGCACCCGAAATAACACATTACATAACTTTTATATACATGATTTAACATATGTATTATAAGAACTATTTGGTGGTGTAATGGTCGAGCATCAATATTGCTGGTGGGAGGTTACAGGTTTGATCCTCGCCAACCTCAACTCCAACCTTGAAAATACTTTTGGCCAATAAGGAGGCAGCATGTGAAAGCCTCCGATTGGGCCAGGTGGCAACCTCACATTGGTCCACCCATACAACAAACCACCAACCATATTAAGGCATGTACCCTCCTATATGACTTGCCATGTTTTGAGCCTAGATTGGGCCTCTGTATTCCCAGTCATCATCTTGATGTCAGCATGACGTCACCTGTATGGACTACAAAGTCAGCTGCCCAGTCAGCATGTTTGCAAAAAAATTCCATGTTTTCACAAATGAACAAATCACATTGTAGGAGAATACAGAGTAGGTTTTTCATGAAAAAAGTTGCATCAGATTCAGAATGTTGAGATGTATGCAAGCACACTAGTTTTGTTCCATTCTAAAAACCTTGAATTTTGAGCATAAAATATAATCCACCAGATCATCACTACACACTATGTGTAAAAAAATTCCAAGCCAATCTTCAAACATTGGACTAATCAACCAATTATTGAACAACATGGCACCAAGATGTTTCTCTTATCCTCTCCCTCTCTTAGGACACAAATCCCTTCTTGCAGGTGCTCAGTCATGGCTACATTCTCTCTTTCTTGGCTACATTTGAGGGGTAATATTGTGTGCTTCCTTATCTTAATAAAAAAATCTTGGTTATGTCCATGATCTTCCCATGGCTACTAGGTGCCATGGTCACTCTTGACAACTGCTTGCAGGTCATTCATCATCATTCCTCCTCGCTTTTACCATTAAGAAGTTGCCTCATCCTGTCTTAAGGATTTTTCACCATCTGCTGCATAAATTGGGCTTACTTGGAGCAACTAAATGCTCTCATTATCCTTTTGGACCAATTGTCCATTAACCTCCCCTAAAGAACCTGAACTGACATAAAATTCACCAATTTTAAAAACAAAATTCCTTACAACATCACCCAGTGCATTTATCATTAGGTCCTTTATCGGTTTTTCCAATTTTTATCTTGGGGATTTTGATTCCTAGTTTATAATTTTATTAATAGTTTAAACTTTTTTTCGTATTTCAATAGCTATTTCTAAGGGGTATGTTGGATGAATCACCCCACCTATATGGAATCCATAATTTCCACACTAGAGATCCTAGTTACTGGTTTAGAATGTTTACTAACAACCTTAGAGTTTTGATGTGACAACAAACCTCTTAAACATGGTTGTTATCTTCATCTCCTAAAATTGTAGGCATGAGGTAACATTAATTTGTACCTATTATTAGTCATTGGATGCAACAAATGCAACTTCATTTGGAACATTTGTCCTCCTAGTATTGGCTATCTCCTCACTATTACAAGCATTGTTTCTTAATCCATCTCAGCAGAGTCTTAGTTAGACTACACCTTATGTGTTGTGGTATATCTGTATATTGATCTAGAAGTGGGCTATCTTTGCTCTGATATATCTGTATCTTTATCTCTACCATATCAATTTTTAACATTAACATATCTATATCACTCTTCATTTAATGCTCTATTGCTTGGATGGTTCGTCCTCAATAATAGTTAAAGAGGTCCCTTCCTAGAACAAATGTATGGGCTGAAAGGAACAAGCATTTGGGACATCACTAGATTTTCAAGAATTTCCTTTTTTGTGGAGAAGGAAATGATGTGAAATCTTTAATGGGGTGACTAACCCATTTTGTTTGGAGGAAGTCAAAAACTTTTTTTTTATCCGAGCTAGCTGTTCAAATTTCAGCAACAATTTACATCTTCACAACAGATAAAAGATTTTCCTAAAAACACTACCAAAATTGGCATGCTAGCTCTCCTTCTATGTATCAAAGGTAATTATATGCTCACATTTTTATTATACGGTGTATAATTTTTAATGTATTATTTATTGTTAGGTATAATTTTAGTGAAAATTACATTAGAATTTTTTGTGTCTACCCATTTGAATTATTATGGATAGACACCAAAATTCTAATGTCATTTTCATAGAAAAATTTAACACAAAATATAGATAAAAAAAAACTTGAATTAAAAAAATATTCTTTATTATAAAGTAATAAATTTTTTTTAAATGATTAACTTTAACGCGACTTCCAAAAGAAATGCTAACCTAGACGAATTAGTAATGCGACTTCCAAAAGAAATGTTAATCTAGACGAATTAGTTAGGATGCTAGAGATCACCCTGAATAGATCATGGAATATATTATCAGATGGAGGGGAAGGGGCCAAATAATATGGCTAAACTAGACGCTCTGATCCTTGGCATTAAGGACACCCTTGATATAGCATTCATGAAAATTATTATAGAACGGAATTTGACAATCGTGATTGGCATTCTTAACGAGCAAGCTCATTATGGAAAGCGGCTTGCTACATAACGTGTTGGGAAAAAGTGATTCGATGCATTGAGGAGTGCACACTTGTACAAGTTAAAAGAATAGACAACCAAGTAGTAAACTCCAACATTATTCTTCATGTGCAACGTCCCCTGGAATACAATATCCTTCAATGTATGAAGGTTGGCTATCCCACCATCGTTCATTTGCCATTTTTCGGCATGTGAGAGAGTTCATTTTCTTAACTATTGAACGAGGGTAATTTCAGTATATATATATTTGTTAGTTTGAAGTCAGTGTGTGCATGCCTCACTCATGAAGAAGAGTTGGCCTCAAACCAAGGGTAACATTGAAAACAGAGGCTCAGCAGAAGGATCCTTTCAAATCTTGAGAGTGTTTTAGGGATTTCATAGCAAGCTCGTCAATTTTGGAAAGAACTCGGAGACCCCAAAGAACTCATGTGTGACAATTGAGAAGTTATATTTGGTGCTCTCAATTTGGGCAGAGTACCAGAAACAAAGATGATTCCAACTCTATCAGACTTGCACGGTTGGAAAAAATGGTTCAGAAATCTTGAGGAAAAGAGAGATTGCACAACAAATCACACACTGTACTTTATATTTTATTGATCATAACGATTACACTTAGACACATCTAAATTAAAATTTCAACACATTACATTGACCTTTGCGAACTCACAATAAGAACAGCACCTTTGGGAACTCACAGCACATAGAAACACTACTTCGAACATACTCTCTACAACATACCTGATAAAGAAAAATAAAAACATGAAGCATTTAACTGCACAATGTAAGACTGTTTGGCTTATTTAGTCAACTTTGTGGTCAATAGGAAACCCTCGGCGTTCAATGAGGCAGAGCCAAGTTGAGCAACCCAAAAAGTCACCACCAGTAAGCCCAGTAATCTCTGTGAGAAAAACTTTGAAATTACTTGACCTTAATTTTAGCCATAAAATTTATTATCAAGGATCGTTCGGATCGCTCCATGGTTAATTATTAGCTTCACTTTGAAATTACTTGACCTTAATTTTAGCCATTAAATTTATTATCAAGGATCGTTCGGGTCGCTCCATGCTTAATTATTAGCCTCATTAATTATTAGGCTAAGTTTGATTATATATGTTTTTGTCTATTTTTATTTATGACAATTGAAATGTTTTAGGTCATTAAATTCACAAGTAAATAGTTTTATATACGTTTTTTATAATGTTAAATTTTTCTTTTTTTTAATAAGTTAGTCTAAATTTAGGTTTTGGTGACTTTGAAGTTAAAATGTTGTTATTAAAAATTTGTTATATTTTAACCTCAATTTTTTTTAAACTATAAAAACAAACCATGGTATTGACCCACGATATTTATGTGGAATGTAGTTTATTTAAAGGGGGGAATTATGATGGCCTAGATCAATCTTAACACTGTATCTTCCAAAAATCCAGGAGCAATCAAATGTCTTGATATGCAAACCTCTTTTAGAGTGAAAAGAGAATTAACCCCTCTCATAAATAATATAGATCGAAACTAACTATTTAATAAAATTATTTTTAATTGTTTATAACCATTATTCTTTTAATTTTTTACTTAATAAAATGTATCTAAATTTTCTTAAATCCAAAAATACATAGTATTTTTTGTTCTATATTATTTTTGTTACAACTATTTTATTATTACAAAAATACATGGTTTTTTTCATTTTTATTATGGTTTTATTATTCATGAGTAGTATTTCTTAATATATATAGAATTAAATTAATAATAATTTTTTTTAAAATATGTGATCTTTTTTGAAATTTCCAAATTATATCACAGTACATGATTTATCTTGAGAAATAATTATGAATGTTCATAATTCTCATTTCTTAAGTAACACTAAATCTACCTTTAATTACTTAATTGTAATAGTTTGTAACTACATTACAATTTTTAACTAGATACATACTCTTTCTGATTTTTTTTGTTAATGAATATGAAATTTCTTTCATTAAAAAAAAACTATATACATATATTTAATTACCTAATTATAACTAAAAAATCTTACATGTATTTTGCTTTATAATCAGAAACAATTTTCAATTTTTTTTCACTACATAATTATCTTTTATAATTTTTTTTTTATTTTTCAATTCCAAACAAAACTTACAAAAGAAAAAACCCACTAGTCCTTACTATGGATTATAGTTTTACAAAATGGACACTACATAGAGTGAGTAAGCTGACACAACTCTGAGGGGTTTTTGTACAAGTTTTATCATAATCTTTCCCTCCATCCAATATATACTGTAGTGTCTTCTGAAGAGAGAGTGTATTCTAGTTTATAAAAGTGATCCACAATCAAAGAAAATGGCTAGGGATTTCACAAGTTATTAGTTTGTAACCGTATCCACGATCAAAGAAAATGGCTAGGGATGTCGCAAGCTATCATTCACACAGTGATGTATTGACGTTCTCCATTGAAATGAATCCTATTAGATGCATGGTGGTCATAGACACTAAGAAATTCAAAATAGATATTTTTTATGACATCCATATTGTCTACAAACCATCCAAATTTCCCATCTTATACAACAATTTCTAACCATAACCGCTCAATTTACTCTCGAATTTTTGAAACCCCCACCCATGCTGGGGAGATCATAGTGTAAAATCAAATGTTCCTGTGGTTTTTTAAGGGGCTCATAAACAAAACAGACAATGTGAAAGTCAATATTATGGTATAATTACTCATTTTTGAATCATTGTGACAAAAAAAAATCAAATTAGGTCACAAAAAATTTCTAATGCTATAAGGATCTCAGATGATAACAAAGTTTTGAATCATGATAAGTAGGTGACAACCAAAACTATGTTTTAGACATAAGAAAAAAATCACAACAAATCACAGAATATATCCAAGGTTGCAACAAACCTCATACATAATGATGGACATCATGGGAATTTTAGTGCACATAGAACACCACCCTAAAAATTCTATACTCTTGATCAATTTATAATAAACTAAGAAGTGTAGATTGGATGCCGAGGTGGGTGGTACAATAATTGAGGATGCTTCTTAAAGGGTAAGGGAATTTAGATACTCTATCCTTCCACCAAAGCTACAAAAAGTGAGACTTGTAGATTATAGTTTTACAAAATTGACACTATGTGATTAAAAATAAGTTACAAACATCAGGTATTTAAAAATTAATAATAGGAAGGTACACGAGGGCCATGGTAATTAATGTGATTCTTTGTACAACTTTTATTTAAAATAGTGATTTGTATTTGTAGTTTTTAAATGTGTTGTACTATTTTTATTTTAAAATAGTAACTTATATTTGTATTTCTTTATATTAATATTGTTCAATGTGTAATTGAGTAAAATATGTTAAACTGCTGTTCTAATTTTTAAGATATTTATTTAAAAAATTTAAATGTATACTATAGATGTGTAGAGAATGAATCTATCTCAAGTCCCAAATAAGATTCTCATGTCCCAAAATAGATTCTTCTTTCTCTTCTTATTCTAGCTTGCACCTTGACACTCCTCGTCTCTTCCTCCTTGCACAAATTTAAGCTATGAGGCACAAGGTAGTTGTTGCATATAGGAACATTTAGATATGATAAGAAAAATGTGATACTCTATTGTAATTTTCTCTACAAATTTCATGGCAAGGGTGTCCTAAATGTTGACAATTTCATGGTTATTGTAGTATAAGCTACATGCAAATTTACAGTCTTTTATACAAGATCAAGAAAGCTATGCCCAATATCCAACACCATAGAGCAAGACATGTTCACCAATTCAATAGTTGCTTCCAAATATCTCTCAGTGTTAGAGTTGTTTTCTTAATAAACTTGTTTTTACTACTCTTGAACTTATGAAAGCCATCATTGTTACATATAGGAGTAGTTAGTTATGATCAGAAAATTGTGATATTGTGTTATAATTTTATCTATAAATGTGTTGGAGTTGTTTTCTCAATAAACTTGTTTTTACTACTCTTAAGTGATGAAATCCATCATTGTTGCATATAGGAGCTTTGGCTCTTATAAGAAAAGTGTGATAGTGTGCTATAATTTTCTCTACAAATGTGTTGGATTTGTTTTCCCAATAAACTTGTTTTTACTTCTCTTAAGTGATGAAATCCATCATTCTTAAATATAGGAGAATTTATCTCTGATAAGAAAAGTGTGCCATGAATGTTAGCAATTTCATTGTTAATGTAATATAACATAAATAAAAATTCATTTCTTATACTCAAGATCAAGAGAGCTATGCTGAGTAGCCAACACCACATAACAAAACATGTTCGCCAACTCCATAAATGCTACTGAATCTCTCTCGGCGTTGGAGTTATTTTCTGAATAGAATTATTTTTACTATTGAAGTGATGAAAGCCACCTCTCCATGTATTTTTTACTATATTCACAAAGAACAAAAGAAACCAACTTCATATTAGCGATACTGAAAAAAGAAGAACATGGCAGACATCAGGGAGATCAATGGTAAAGAAAAATGTGATATTTTGAATAGTTTCAAACATCATGAAGAAAATAACACATAGGTGGCTCAATAGGAAGTGATCAAGATTAAATATGGAGGAACTGCACCAAAACAATCTTTGATTTTGAAGGTATAAAATCACGATCTATTTCTTTATTCATGAGGCATTCTTGTTGGCATGATCAGACAACGTCTTTAACTTAACTTCAACATAGGCCTCATGATTTTTAATGTTAAAGGAGGCAGTATTGGAGTAATATTTTATTGTAACATGGTCCTTTCCTTTTCTTGATATAATTATTTGTTAAATTAATAATTATTTATTTAATTTATTCAAATAAATTAGTTTTTTATTTTTAATATAAATGTGTGTGTGTGTCTATATATATATATATATATATATATATAACATTTAATGTTATGCAAGTTATGTGAAGAAGCTTTTAAATTCTTTCTCTTCAGTTATATCTTATCAGTTTAGTATGTTTTCAATCAAGAAGAGGCTTCAGAGTTGAAGAACTATATCTTAGATCTGAGCACATGATTCTATTAGAATTTATGAAACGAATATAATTTTTACAACTTGTATGTTCAAATATGTGATTTTGGAAGTGTTGATGGCTTCTTAAGATACTTAATTCGTATTGTGGAAGAATTTTGAGTATATCATTAAGGACTATGAATAGTTCTTGTAGCAGTTGCATTACTTATAACAAATTTTAATATCCTTTCTTGCTAATACATATACCTAATCCATGAAAACGTGGTTATCCATGAAAAACTATAACCATGTCTGCAATTATATATGCTAACCATTTCAGTTTTATGTTGATGACAAGTAATTTTAACATTTTTTAAGTAAGCCTTCCAGTTTTTATGTTTATAATAGTTTAGAATCATTGATATAAATCTAATAAATTGATATTGCAAACCAAATGATGTTTGTGACACGTTTTTAGGTGTTTCCATTCATAAATTGCTTACTCATTTTGTCTCGATATTTCTAGATAATGTTGAAAGAAATACAGTGTTGATCCAAGTGATCGATAGAGGTATTCATGGCCAGCTTGGAAAATCAGGCATGAAGATGCTTCTAATTTTCAATGTAGTAGTCTTCAAAATTTCCTAGATCTATTTTAATTGCATAAATGCATTGAAAACCAAATGATAGTATTTACTTTAGTTGTTTTATTTGGACATGTTTCAAGCTGACATTTACTGCTATAGAAGTTCTGCATCAAATTATTATGTAACAATTGCGTGAAGAAGTTTTTAAGTTCTTTCTCTTCATCTATATCTTATCATTTTAGTATGTTTTCAATCAAGAAGAGGCTTTAGAGTTTAAGAACTGTATCTTAGATTTGAGCACATGATTCTATTAAAATTTATGAAGCAAATTCATTTTTTACAACTTCCATGTTTAAATATGTGATTTTGAAAGTGATGATACCTTCTTTAGACACATGATTAGTCTTGTGGGAGAAATTTGAATATATCATTAAGGACTGTGAGTAGTTCCTATAGCAGTTACATTTCTTATAACATATTTTCATATCCTTTGTATAAGCTATTGTATATAAAATTATAATACATTTCCCCCAGACGTTACCTATATGGTGAGTAGTTCATGTAGCAATTGCATTACTTATAATAGTTTTTTATATCCTTTGCATAAGTTATTGTATATACAATTCTAACACATTCCCCCCCAGTTGTTACCTATATGGTGACTAAGTGATGATGGCTTCTTTAGACACTTGATTAGTATTGTGGAAGAATTTTGATTATATCATTAAAGATTGTGAGTAATTCATGTAGTAGTTGCATTGCTTATTAAATATTTTTATATCATTTGGATAAGCTATTATATATTCTGTGATACTATGATATGGATACACATTTCCCCCAAGCGTTACCATATGGTGACTATTGTCCAATTGTTGATATTGAGAGAAATATAATTAAGTGATTGATGGTTTTTGAACATCAACGTTACTATGATGACCTTTTATATTAGGATGACTTCTTAGTGCTGAGATTCGATCTGCATGACAAAGATGCATAGATCGCTTCACAAGAAACCCATTTTTCTAATTGATAGTATGTGGTAGTTATATGAATTGAATGCTTATATTTTCCTCACTCTCATAAGAATCCAATAAGGTTATATTTTTTTTGATAAGTCTATATAAAATTTATACATATTATGAAGTAAGAAATGTTCTTTAATAATAACAGTCACTGAAAGGGGAAATGATCCCAATACACCTCTCTATATATGCAATGTCTCATGATATTATTCTCATTTTGTGACACATGGAAATTCCATTACGAAAACTCTTTCACATTGTCTCTCACATTATACGAAAGTATATCTTGATAAGGTTTTCCACACATATTAGCCCAACTTGTGAGCTCATCATCCTCATGTTATTGAATCCTAATTTTATAATACCTCCATAAAATGTGTCTTAATGTTTTGTACATTTTTTTTTTCATTGACATCAATTGATTTGATGTAGTTCCTTTTCCAACAACACCTGCGAATAATGCCCTACTAGCACTTATGCCATATTGAGATTGATATTTTACAATTTTTCCAGGGGTTGATGTCATATTTCTTGATCCCATCGCATTGACCTTCACCTCTTTGGAGTTTCTAATGCCCAATAATTGAGCTATATTTCTTAGATATTTGTGCTTTAAAAATATATTTAAGAATTAAGCTTGTGCTATGATAGATATTGTAACACCCCCAATTTGTGTGTTGAATTTTTAAAAGTTAGACATTTGAACTTTAATCCTAAGGGGGTGGACCCCAAGGGATGAGTATGGTGTGAATGTATTTGCATATTTTATTTGGGGAAATAAATAAAATGATTGTGCATTTTGACCAAAAAGAGAAATTGAGATCACTTGCCAAATCCATGAGGATGGATAAGGCAACAAATCCCCAAAAATCTTTCAAAAATCCTTGAAAGAAATTAATTTAGATTTGAGGAGGAATCTAAATTTCCCCAATGAAGAGGAGTAGTTGGGAAGAGGTGAGAAAAAAGCTGGAAAAACTGAGGAAAATCTTAAAGCAGCTTTAAAGAATCCCAAAATGGGAAGCCTAGGCTAAACAGGAAAGAAAGCATCCTGCTATTCTGGACGCAGAATTAGAAACATTCTTCGGGGAATTATGAGCTTAAATAAGCTGATCCTAGGCAGATCAGAGGTTGATTTGTTCTAGGAGGTGATCTCTGCTCGGGGGTGAGTCCTGGGAGACAAAGAGGACTCTAAGGTTGGGAGGTTGGTCACTTTGCAGATTTTGTGGTATGTTCTGAAATTCTTGTTACTATGTCTTATTACAGTATGAATTGGCTACATATAAAATTTTATTTTATGGCAAGTAGAAAAATTGGTACTACATTTAACAGAATCTATCATTTGGCATTCACCCTCCAGATTTTGTTTAGTTGTAGACCAGAAAATCCCTAGAGTAGAAACTCCAGAATCTTTAAACCAAGGTTGGTTTAAATCTGAAGTTACTTAAACCCTATAGATGATTAAGTATTGATTGGTTCCTGTAGCCACAATTGTGATATTTTATGCTTATGAGTCTGCTAGAGGAACAATATAGCAGTACTAGAGTTACCTTGTATAAATACCAATTGCTGGAAGTAAATACAATGAATTTTGACACTTGAACTTATGCCAGAAAAGTGGATCTAGAGACATCATAGAAGTAAATCAAAGATGTAAGAGTTTACATGTCAACATTTCCCAGCTTTAAAAGAAATTCTATTCTACCGAAAGAATATATCATGTATAGCAAATATAAAGCACATTATGTTCTAAAATCCATCTCAAATTCCTGATTCAAGCATCATAGTCAAGACTAAAGTAGAATTCAGTTATGCAACATAATGACTATTGAATACATATATAAATACCCATGTGACATTATGTGCTCATAAGTATGTTAGGAAGTGAGTAACCTTACTCTATAGGATTTTTATAATATTCATAAGTGTGTGGATTTTACTTCTAAATCTATCTTGAGTCTTTGAATAAACTCCCCTACACAAAGATTCCAATTATATTTAAGGTCCTCTAGAAAAACCTACTGTTTAAATCTAAAGGCACCGAGTCCCCACAGAAATTGGAATATTAACTTGTTTCATACGTATGCAAAATGATGAAGTCTTATGTTCAAATGTCAGAGGGAATAATTGTCTTAACAGATCTGAAATGTATATGACACCCTAGAAGAAAATCAAATATGTTAGATTATGAAGAGCGACATGGTCTATTCCCAAAAGAAGATCAAATCTATATAAAGGCTATACCACTCATAGCATATACACGGCGTATTAAAAATTGAATATCTACTTTTAAATGTTAGTATTACAGTTAAGAAGTAAATCTAGCATATAAATATAGGGCGCGATGGCAATGGAACATTCATATAAATACAAACTATTTACAAAGGCCGTGAGCCATAGTCCTAACATTATATGTATCGTTACCTTCTGCATGAGCTATCAACAAAGAAAAAAAAATGTGCGCTGCTGCCTAGGAATCGTGGCAACAATTATAAACCATTATAAACAAAGAACGTGCGAGAGTATAGATATATATCATAACCAAACTTTGATGTGTTTTGAAAGAAGAAAAGAGGGTTAATTATCACTGAAACCTCACGAATATACAAATCATAAGATATAGCAAGTTAAAACAGGAAGGCGCCGAGAACTAGAATATAATTCGTCCTACCTGCCTTTCAATATATGTATATAGGTAATTTAGAAAAGGTCAACAAAAGTTATAAATGTGGGTTGTATAGGGGCGGATTCCGTATGGAAGAAATCAAAGAGATATAAACCAAAATCAACTACGCTAACACGAGGTATATTACTGATCTCTATTGCCAAATTGAGTTTAACATATGATTCAACCTACGGTCGCGCGGTGAGAGGTGCTCCGTGCAAAGAATGCCGAGAGCTAACCCTAGCTCATCGTAAGCCTGTTACAATGCGCATATATACGAAAATAGAACAAAAAGAATAGTAGCTCCAGTTAATTTCGTTTCAGAGAAACTGATAGCCGAATCTTTTTTGTTGACGGTGTCATGATCGATTTATTGTTACAGATAAAGGATATCAAATAAAAGAAAAAAATTATTATCGTCAAGCCAACGCAATTCAAGCCGCGGCATCACCTCATTAGGTTATACAGAGAAGCCAAACCATGAAACAACCCATCCACAGTGCTGGTCGACAGCAGGATTTCGGCTGATTTTGGATAGGCTGGACTGCACGCAACCTATGTAATAGAAAAAAAAAAATTTCATTTAAAGAACGGAGTTGAGGTAGTGTTCCAAACAGTGGGACGACCGATATAATACCCTCGGTGCCCTACCCTCGGATGACACATTCAGAATACTGCAAATAGATAAAGAAGAAACTCAACGCCCAACTTGCTGAGGTCAAACAGAGGATTGAGAGTAGAATTTACCCCCTCTGCAGACGCTCTAACAGTGGCCACATCTAAATGTATGAAACGCGGAGAGGGTAGCTGAAGGAAAGCAAACGAACTGAACCGAGATCAGAGATGATTCGAGCACGGCCAATGAATACCGGCTAGAGCTCTGGCTCGGAGTAACCCGACTGCTACAGCCTCTCTGCGCACTCTACAATAGCAGAGTCAACACTGAAAAAAAACAACAACAAGAACAGTAGAAAGAAATGGAAAATTCTCATGCGTAAGAAATATAAGGCACACCCGAAAACCCTAATCGGTCTGCCCAATAACTTCAGCAAATCCCGAGGGGGATTTAACAGATGCAGTGTATCAATAGAATGGTACCAGGTAATATTCAGCTGCGCCGAGAAGGTATGGAGTCATACGCCTGAGGTATCGAGTTAACCCTAAGGTTAACGACTGCCATAATGGGAGTGCGGCGCTCTCCGGACCTGGAGCCGTCGGAACTGTTCATTCAAATCCATATGTCGAGTTTTCATGGACGGAGGGCAGCGTACGCCGCCTCTGAATAACTTTCTCGCTCCATTGGGAGTTACTACTCCTGCAAACAAGCACCAAATAATGTTAACCATCATACATTACACTCCAAACCCTAGCACTGGGCCTTGTACTCGGCAGCTTACACGAAAACATAACCAACACATCTACTGTGTACTTACGAATGAAACCACGACGCGTTGTAGCCGGGTTCCAAAATGGTATCATTCCATTGTCCGGTAGCCTGGTCAGAGTTGACACGCTGTCAAGCCTCCTACTACAACTTATATCTGTGGAACATGCGCCAAGTCGTGACCGATCGGTTGAATAAAAATACCTAAATTCGATTGGGTTAGTCACGTTTTAACCATAACAAAATTTCATAATGCAACCCCGTAACCATATAGCTGACAGTCCACGCTGATCTGTGTATAGGTTACCGTCGAATTGACTCGGTGATAAGTATTACAGGCGCCGCGATGAATTAACATAGCGCCTCATGGCTAAAGTCGGGGAAAAGAAAATCATGCAGGTTGATGATGTAGGAACGTGCATCACCTATGGCCGCTCGAAAGGGTTTCGGCAACGCATGTATAAATATATATGTAGAAATCGTTATATATATATAAGCGTACGAGACCAATGCAAACCTTAAGTGGGGGTATTTTAATTTCACGCGATACATGGGATCGCCGCTTATAAATTATATCATAGGGTTTGAACGGACATACCACACATATATATATATCGACAAAGATTATGTAGTCAAGATATGTGACACCGAAAGTTTTGATACCCCTATATTGTATAAATATATGTCTTAAAGTAATAGTGCCAAATAATATATATATAGATAATGGCCTTTACACTTACCCATATATGTGTATTAATGATATTAGTTCTATGTAAGAGAATACATAGATAGATGTGTGAAGTATATAGGGGACTCAACAAGATATGAGTGGAAAGTATAAAGTGTTAGGAGAGGATTGTAAAAGTTATGTAAATCCACCTACACTAACTATGGTTATAGTAGAAAAAAAATCTGCTCCCTTATTATTATCGAAGGATATATATATATATATATATATATATATATATATATATATATATATATATATATACGGTTGGAAGACCTATAGATGGAGTGCTCAATATTGTATGAAGAGGGAAAGTATTAGAGTTGATTAGGTCAAAGAACATAGTTATGTGAATAGAGGGGGAAAACCCCAGGGTATTCGAAAAAAAAAAATAAAAAAATTTCCTTCAACTGGAGATGTTACAGATATACCTTGAAAAATATTTTTGATCACCCAATTTACTTTATCTTGAATTGTTCATTCATGAATTAGTGGCCTCATTTCTTCAATTTTAATTGATCCTATATTATCTAGAAAATTATCATCGAAGACAAATTCTTGCAACTTTCGATTAATGTCCATGTTTTTCTACGTGTGGTAGGATATTTTTGTAGGTACGATGTTGTCCCTACAGAAAAAATATATATATAATTTTTTGATTTTTTATTTCAACTTGACATGTACATTGAAAAATTTTAAAATATTAAAATGGTGACTTCATTTGTGTGGTCAATATTCTCATTGACAAGTTCCTCTACATCTCTCATTTCCTCATCATTTCCAGGTACATCCACATATCTTTCAAGCTCTCTGTTTTATACCTATACATCTCCTTCATGCTCTCTATTTTATACCTCAACATTCCTTTAGGCTCTCTATTTTTCGTTAATGCTCTTCTCTTTTATAGCAAATCATCATTTTTTTCATTTAAAATAAATTCATTTTATAATATATTTTTTCACTACTATATATATATATATATTAACAACTAAAATTTTCAACAAAAAATTCTAAGTTGTTGCAGGGTTTTTTATATTGATGCATCACACTATACTACATTTGGAGGCAAGGAACACTAGCACCCATTCATTTAATGTGCCCTAATGTGTTACATTTCTATGGAATTCACCAAATCCATTTAGTTCCAGCTTAGTCTTTTTTTTTTTTTTTTTCTCGTTTAGACTAATCCTAATCTTTCCATTTTTTCTCCTCCCATCCCACCCACGGGTTTCGAACCGGTGACCTTACAGAACGAAGTGCCTTAATAGTGCACCCCATCACCGACTGTTCTACACCACGTGGGCCGTTCCAGCTTAGTCTTATTTTCCAAAAAAAAATTATTATTATCATCAAATATATATCTTTAAAATATACAATTATAATTCTATATAATTATAAAATAGTATTTTTAAAAATTAACGTAGAAATTTGATTTTGAAAGTGGTCCTTTTTAATGATATAACTAGTAAATGTATATTCATTTTTTATTTTTTCAATGATTCAAATAAGATTAACATTTGTATGTTGTCATGAGGAGATTTTTAATTTTTCATGTCAATTATCTTTTATAACTCTAGGAGCTTCTTAATATTTCCTTTGTTTTTAATAAATGGAACTCAATTATATATTTTAAAACATGATTAGGAAAGAGACTCTTAGGATTATATTTTTTTTTTTCCAACTTGACAATTGTTGGCTTGAGGGGTCCTGACCCAGGTTCAGAGGTTAAGGTTTGCTAACAAACCCCTATACTACTAGCCCTTTCAGCAATGACCTACTTTCGCAGGCCAAGGTCTCACCCGAAGTAGTATGGGAGGGTGCTGGAACCACGTTTCCACATCCTGGGAGAGAGTAGGCAATGAAGGCAGATCGACGTTGCACTATCAGATATACATAGAGTAAGGTTATTCACAGGCTTTTAACAACATAATCAGATATTAACCATATTACCATTCACAGATCTAGATAGTATCCTTGAATCCACGTGCGTAACATAAATTACCAGCACATAATATCATAAACGCAGCTATAGACACATTCATAGCATAAACAGATAACACCGATATATTCGGAGCTTTAAACAGATACCATAGATTTGCATCAATAGTAACATAATAGATCCAGATAACGCAAATATACTTCAACTATATCTGCATATATTATCATCCAGAAACCAAATTACATCCCAAAACATAGCCTACGCAAACAGCCAACAGGGTCTGCACACAGCCAACAAGAGTCCTTACCCAGAACAACCCAAAATAGATCTAACAGTTCACACATAGCATCAGTCTCAATTCATCCATACCTTTAGACTCCAACTATTCATCTATTTATATCAACATTGCCTAGCTATCCCATGGTCTGCAAACCGTGGTTTGCAGACCCTAGGTCTACCCTTTGACCCATTACAAAGCATTGGGGGCTTTGAACCACCCCAAAACCCCTACAAAAGTCTAATTAATACCAAAATATAAAAAATTAACAGCCTAAGGAGTGCCGCTCCAACTGGCCCCCAACACAATCTTGTGACTCGTCCCGAGTCACTATGGTCATGGGTTCTCAACCTTCGCCTTAGCAGCCTGATTACATCAATCAGCTTAGGCATCACTCCTCCACTCTACGTAGCAACATTCTAAGCAATATCCACCAACTTCTGTGAATTTAGGCCTTCTGTAGCAACAATGATGCTCTCCAAAGTCTGATTGAGTTGCTTCACTATGAACGCGACAGTCACTGAGAGTCTTATTTTCTTGGTGGAGCTCTTCAATGTCATCTCTCAAGGTGTGGCTGGTACACATCCACATAACATCCAAATCCCCTGCAATGGTTGCAACACACCAACATTACTTTATTTACGAGGTATTACTGCCCTTTTTTTTGGCTTCCTTTCATCGATAGGATTTTGTTTTGGCCATTCTTCTCCAAGCTATCCAGTAGCATCAATTTGTGGCATCACCTCTTGGATGACTCCTTGGCACCGCAAAGAACTTCTAGTTGTAGCAACCATACATAGCTTCCTCATGCTACTGCACTGGGAGCTTAATTCATTCCTGCATCGACAACCAAAGGTTATTAATACACTTAATTCACCGAGTGTTAAATGCGTCTTCCCATGGACTAGAGCTTCATTCCTGTGATCGACAGGAAATTAATGCACTGCCTAGCTTCTTAACCCTCTAGCTACGCCAATATTTTCCAAGCTATCCACTGTTAGCTAGTTTTTATGCTATTTTTTTATTTTTTCTTGGTCTTATGTGTTCCTTCTTGCCCTGCCTTGCCTGGCCTGATAATGGTTGTTTTTGCAGGGTTCCTTATGGTGCTCTTTCAGGGGCCTGATAATGGTTGTTTTTGCGGGTTCCTTATGGTGATTTTTCATGGGGATTCTTTTTTAGAGATTGCATGTATGCATATTGTTATTTCATACTCACTTTTGTAAAATATAAAATTATTTTATTTTTTCTATGAAAAATGGTGATGAGGCGGGTTGTTATAGCACTCACAGGTTCAATTTCCTTCTCTGATCGATGAAGATGGAGTACAAAATTTTAAAATGAAAATGAAAAAGAGAAAAAATGAAAAGTACTACCAAACTTTGAAAAAAAAAAAAAAACACAAATCTATCTTAATTTTGGATTTTTTTTATTACAAAAAGGAACCAAATCTCTTGCGATTTAAACTTTTACTCAAATTTTACATTAAAAAGTCTTTAAATTTCATAAAAAAATAAATTTATATTTATGCAAACTACACAATTTGTCATACAATTTAGCAAAAACGATTTTTAAATTTATATAATCAATTTCACTTGTATAATTTTTTTTAAATAGATAAAAAATGAATTTATATTTATACAAACTACACAATTTTTCATACAATTTAGCAAAAATAATTTTTAAATTTATATAATCAATTTCACTAAATGAATTTATATTTATGCAAACCCCACAATTTGTCATACAATTTAGCAAAAATAATTTTTAAATTTTATATAATCAATTTCACTTATATAAAATTCCATATTAATAAAACATTTGAACAATAGCCTGTCAGATTAAATCAATGGCATAGTAAAATGTGTTATTGGAATGAAACATTATAGATATAAAATAAAAATACAAAATAAAGTGGGAAATTCAGAAATGTGTTATTGGAATGAAACATTATAGATATAAAATAAAAATACAAAACAAAGTGGGAAATTCAGAGTACTTAAGTTTGACACTGATGGTTCAGTGTAAACTCCTTCCTCGCCAACAACCATCCAACATATTTTTATATGGGAATTACATTCAGCATATCATCTTTTTAATGTTCCTAACGTGTGTAGCCTATTTCATTTATTTATTTTTGTTAATTTGTTTTTATATTAAATGATAAATATATTTTTATAATTTATGTTTAATTAAATTTTTATGGTTTTCATATTTTTTATTATTAAAAATAGAATAAAGTAAATGGTTAATAAACTTTAATACACATTAATTCATTATAAATATTAAGGTATCAATTTATGGTACATTACTCAAAAAATATAAAAATTAACTTTGTTTTAAATTATTATTATTAATATTATTATTAATTATAAAAAGATAAATATAAGCTATATATATATATATATATATATATATATATATTTAAAAATAATGTAACAATATTTTCTATCAAGGCAATTCATTTTTTTTTACAATGAATTTTTTTAATTTATAAATATTGTTTCTTACAATATTAATTTATCAATAACACATGTCTAAAAATTAACTACTCGTTTCATATCAGACCTAACATTTTTTATTTTTTATTTTAATTAATTAATTAATTAAATTAAAAATGGAGAAAGACGTAAATAATTTTGAAATTCCCTTTTTACAAGGAAATTTTTTAACTTATTGGTCAAGACCACAATTTATCAATACCACATGTCCAAAAATTAACAACTCATTTCATATGACACCTAACATTTTTTATTTTTTTATTTTAATTAATTAATTAAATTAAAAGTGGAGAAAAACATAACTAATTCTCAAATAAATCTTATCATTTGATTTGTGACTATGTTAAAAATATTCAAAATGAGTTGAATCCCTACTATCTACCAAATAATATTTAATAATTACATCATAATTATGGAATTCCTATTTCAAAATAGGCACACTTATTGGCATTAAAATATTTATAAAGGATAGAAAATGGGATTATATATTTCTTATTCTAAATGTATGTGATAATTAAAATATTTTAATCACGTTATTTATTTTGATGAAAAATAGGAAAATCTTATTTTTTTTTGTAAGATTGTTTGGACTACATCTTCAATATGACCAATATATTACCATGGGAAATTGAACCGGTGACTTCACATTAAGGAGTGTCTTAATGGAGCACAGATCACCCTATATCCAAGACCACGTGGAGAAAGATATCATTATTTTAAGTTATTAAATTTATATAATTGAAATAAGATTTTCATAGTATCGTTCTATCTTTTGGAGTTTTCTCGATTATATTTTTAGGTAAAACTTGCACGAAATTCAATAGAAATTTGTTAGAATTAGAAGATTAATTTATGATTTTTGCACAATCAGAATAACCCATAAGTTTTCTAAGTTGTTATAGATTTATGTATTAAAAAATACAAAACAAGTTCTCACCAAAAAGTGCCAAAGAAAACTCTAAAATGGAAAATAATTAGACAAAAAAAAATTATGTAAAGATCCATAGAAAACCTAATGGTACCTAGGTAAGATAATTATCTTCCATGTAGAAATTACTCCAAAAAAAACCAACATGTCAATCTCAGTAAGACTAATGACTCCCCTACCACCCAAACTACATCCGCTAAAACAATTTTTTATTTTTTTATTAAAAAATATAATTTGAATTCTAAATTAAAATCCCATCAAAAATTTAACCACCAAATTGAAAAACTGTCGGTCAGAAATTTAATCACCAAAAAAATGTACAATGACGATTGTATCACCAGATTTGAGACACAATCAACCGACACATTAGAATCCGTGATAACAGATTTTTCACAGTGAAATTTGAGATTCGAGAAAATGCAATAAGGAACCCATTAGAACCCGTGATAATGAGATGTACAGTTGGTAAACCCGTCCTGTCAATGAGCTCATTATGAATAATAAGAGCGATCAACGTCATTTGGGCATATATATGTCTAATGACGCAATAAAATTATACTACCATTGTTGTCAATCTAGGCATCTGCGTATTTACGTGTCGGTCCAAACCTTTAAAAGAACACACGTCCCTCTGTGCTGAAATTTCGCATCACCACCGTCACCACCCAGCTGCTCGCATTATTTGACGTAACTGGTTGGTCGTTTTCTAACAGACCAGACCCACTGGCAGTGCCCCCACAAATAAATATACTAACCAAATTGTATCATATTAAATCAAATTTACAACACCTATGGTTAGTCTTATCACATAAATTCAATGACCAAACTAAGGTTTTTTTTAATGAAAGTTCTAAACCTTAATCATTATATGATTATATTCAACTCCCATAAACAATTCCATTTTCCATGGAATACTTTATCGTGTTATATGTATTAATTATTAAAGGTCTTTGCTAACTTTAATGTTATAATATAGTTGTTAACATTTGCCAACTCACATAATGCATCAACCATATTCTTGATACTACCGAGGGTATAGCTGGCACGTCTTGGATATTGAATGCAATAAGTATTGGCAATTATACTCTTGGACAGTTGTAGGATTTACCATGATTCTTTGCAAGTTTAAAAGGTACTTGCCTTATATCTTCACCATTGATTTCTAGGAGATCGATGGTTAACGTTTCCGACAGGAAATGACATTGTTAACTTCGCCAACCCTAGCTGACACCGTCATTTGTCACTGTGTCTGCATCAAGAAGTTTCTTCTGCTCTGAGGGTTTGTTACCACGTTGTCTTCGAGCTTTGGTTCCGACAACAATGGGATTCAACCCGGTTTGTGAGGTTATCAGTGGTGTAGCACCCCATAGTTTTGCAGCATGGTGGAGAGAAGGTTCTAATGCATACCATGATGAGTTTCTGGTGGAATTTGTCCTCCGTCACCATGGAAATTTATTCAGCTCCAATTCCTATGCACTTCAAAATACACAACTAGGTAAATCATTCCGCTCCCATTGCAATTATGGTTTCCTCCATTTATTTTAACGAATTTGGGATTTTTAACTCCTAGCAGCTTACGGTATCAAGTTTTAATTTTTTAATATTTACATGACTTTCAGTTCGATGATCAGAACTGTTGAGGGAAACTTCTTTTATAGCTTTATCTCTTCACTAATCCCCCATTTTAAGTATTGTTCCTTTTTGTCTTGTTTATATATACTGTGCCTTAAAACCTACCTCACATGATCCTTTCAGTGTTTTTAATGTTCGCAAGTTAATTTCCTCCTACTAAATGGCAAAGTCTTCTGCACCAAAATTTCATGTCGCATATCGGAAACCTCAGACTTCATGCTGGTACATTCAATTTTCCTTACAAGTACTCTTAAGGATCTCACTTCGTAACAGAAGTCTTTCGACCAGTTCAGTTTAAGTGTTTAGCTGACAGGCCTTGTTTATTTATTCTACGTTATTTTATGTATTGAACATTCTGACTTATCTCTAAAGATTTTAACATTTTTCCGGCCAGCTTCATAGGCCTCGGTTAATCCTTTCTCGCACTCCTTGTGCTACAAGATTTCCGTGTTAATATTTTTATGTGATTTTCTAAAGGCTACATTTCTTTTGTAATTTAACTCTTGAACTCATTTTATCCATACCAGAAATGGCTACTGCTGCATTTTTTATTTTAAGACTTCTTCATACGGTCCATGCGTATTTACATATTTAAGCACAATAGTTTATTTACACTACTTATTGAGAATTGTGAAGTGTGTAACTATGTGAATGGTTCGCTTCAGTTATCTTGGTTACAGTTGTTAAATTTACTTTAAATACATACATACATACCAAAAAAAAATTACTTTAAATATACCCAAATTGTATCATATTAAATCAAATTTACAACACCTATTGTTAGTCTTATCACATAAATTCAATGACCAAACTAAGGTTTTTTTTTATGAAAGTTCTAAACCTTAATCATTATATGATTATATTCAACTCCCATAAACAATTCCATTTTCCATGGAAAACTTTATCGCATTATATGTATAAATTATTAAAGGTCTTTATATAATTTCACCAGTGCTAACTTTAATGTTATAATATAGTTTTTAACGTTTTCCAACTCACATATTTCATCAATCGTATTCTTGATACTACCAAGGGTATAGCTGGCACGTCTTGGATATTGAATGCAATAAGTATTGGCAATTAAACTGTTGGACAGTTGTAAGATTTACCATGATTCTTTGTAGGTTTCAATGGTACTTGCCTTAGATCTTCACCATTGATTTGATCGATGGTTAACGTTTCCGGTAGGAAATGACATTGTTAACTTCGCCAACCCTAGCTGACACTGTCATTTGTCACCATGTTTGCATCGAGAAGTTTCTTCTGCTCTAAGGGTTTTTTTGGCGATGTCTTCGAGCTTTGTTTCTTTTTCTCTGAGGGTTTGTTACCACAGCATCTTCGAGCTTTGGTTCTGATAGCAACGGGATTCAACCCGGTCTGTGAGGTTATCAGTGGTGTAGCGCCCCATAGTTTTGCAGCATGGTGGAGAGAAGGTTCTGATGCATACCGTCATGAGTTTCAGGTGGAATTTTTCTCCGTCGCCATGGAAATTTGTTCAACTCCAATTCATGTGCACTTCACAATACACAGCTAAGCAAATCATTCCGCTCCCATTGCAATTATGGTTTCCGCCATTTGTTTTACCGAATTTGGGATTTTTAACTCCTAGCAGCTTACGGTATCAAGTTTTAATTCTTTTATATTTACATGACTTCCAGTTTGATGATCAGAACTATCGAGGGAAACTTCTTTTACAAGTTTATCTCTTCACTAATCCCACATTTTAAGTATTGTTCATTTTTTTCTTGTTTATATATACTGCACCTTAAAACCTACCTCACAGGATCCTTTCTGCGTTTTTAATGTTCGCAGGTTAGTTTCCTCCTACTAAATGGCAAATTATTCTACACCAAAATTTCATGTCGCATACCGGAAACCTCAGACTTCTTACTGATACATTCAATTTTCCTTACAAATACTCTTAGGGATCTCACTTTGTAACAGAAGTCTTTCGACCAGTTCAGTTTAAGTGTTTAACTGATAGGCCTTGTTTATTTATTCTAGGTTATTTTATGTATTGAACATTCTGACTTATCTCTAAAGATCTTAACATCTTTTTCGGTCAGCTTCATAGGCCTCGGTTAATCCTTTCTCGCACTCCTTGTGCTGCAAGATTTCCGTGTTAATATTTTTATGTGATTTTCTAAAGGCTACATTTCTTCTGTAATTTAACTCTTGAACTCGTTTTCTCCATACCGGAAATGGCTACTGTTGCATTTTTTATTTTAAGACTTCTTCATATGGTCCATGCATATTTACATATTTAAGCACAGTAGTTTATTTACACTACTTATTAAGAATTGTGAAGTGTGTAACTATATGAACGGTTCGCTTCAGTTATTAATTTTCATTTGAATTTAAGCATGCATCACTGTTCATTCAATTTTCATGTTTATATGCTTAGTCTTCGATATTTAAACTCTGGTTTGGATATATTGTACCCGTATTTAATATAATTTCATAATTTCAATCTTAAGCATGACTTCCTTTTTTAAGATAGTAGATTTGTCTATAAGATCTTATAGTTATAATTTCTTACTGGCTTCTTCGTGACTGGACCACCTAAAATCCTGTCTGTGTATAGATAAATAGGTGTAGCGATGAGTATTGGGTTGGGGTTCACCCCCGTACCCAGTACCAACGGCTCACCCTGTCCTAGCTTAAATAGACAGTAATCTTTCTAGTTCGTTTTTTCTTTACATAGTAATTTATAATTATAGTATTTACATATTTTCCATTTAAACTTCTTTGTCATAGTTCTTTCTAAATTCATCCTGACAGATTAAAGAATTCCTGCAATAGATTAATGTGTACAGTTAACTATTTTATGATTAACTGGGTTTATTCTAGACAACATCTGTTGTACTTTCCATATGTCTTACAGCTAACATAGAATGTTCTCAAGTTTAATCTATAAATCTTACAATAGAAACACATAGAGCCATGCCAGTATTTGCTGAGTTATTTCACTATCATAACTTATCCTTTTCTAACAGAATAAAGGTTCCAACGGAAAAATAGTGTTTCTCCTAAAATTAAATAATAAATATCTATGAACAACAACTTGAAAACAATCTTTCTGTATAAATAATATTAAAACAAACAATCACTTATATGAAAATGTATTTGGATTTTGGTGTCCACCCAACCTTCAAGAGAGGCGATTATGTCCTCCTCTTTTCCCCGTGCTCCATTCCTGAAAGGCACGGATTGTTAGTGGATTTTTCTGTTGTGACCTCAAGGCTCCTAGTCTAGTCAGTACGAGAATTTTTATCATGATTGCTGAGTGATTTCCACTGGTCTCTACCAGATCAGGAAAATATCCACTCTCTCCTTAGTCCATGAACAGAACCCCCATTCCTCACTGGGATCAGTCTCTTATCCCCAAAGGGACAGGTAACTATTCAAAACTATCCAACCACCTTTCAGTTCTTGGAAAACATTTAGCATTAGCCTTTTTACTTTTTATGGAAACCAATTTCCATAACTAATTTTATTTTTCAAAATTAACGATAAAGAAAAATAACTTTTCCAGCAAAATATTAAGTGTCTCAGTATTTTCTTAAAACAAATAATAAAATGTCATTTAACTAGTTAACAACTAGTTAACACTAAATGCAGTTGTCACAAATTCCCCCCTGGAAGTAACACCATCCTAGGTGTTTCACTCCAGCTCAGAAAATAGCTTTGAGTAAGCCTTGAGAAAAAATCCTTCATCCTCCCAAGTAGCCTCATTCGGGCTGAAGTGCTTCCACTAACCTGGGTGATGCCTCGCTTCTGGAGCATAATTTCTCTCCTGTCGAGTATGCGTTGAGGCTCAACTAGAAACTCGTCGTCTAGATCTACTTGTAAAATCCGCAAATGAATTACGTTCTTTGAATGATGCACATATCACTTTAATATCGATACCTAAAACACATTGTGTACCTAGATGTGACTAGGTAAAGCCAGTCGATAAGCCACAGGTCCCACCCTTTCCAAAATTTGGAAGGGTCCACAGAACCTAGGAGCCAACTGGCACAAGAGGCCCACTGCAAGGTACTCTTCTTGGGTTTTATTCTCACATACACATCACCACCCACCTCAAATTCCCAATAATTCCTCTTCTTATCCGTATAGATCTTCTACCGATCTTGTGGATCTTTCAAATTTTGTCTGATCTTCTTTACCTCTGACTCCATTTCTGCCAGCAATTCTGGTCCCAACATTAGTTTCGTTTCAGGGTTGCTCCAATTTATGGGTGTGTGACACTTCCTTCCATATAGAGCTTCAAAATGACTCATCTTAAGGGACTCCTAATAACCATTGTTGTAAGCAAATTCAACCAGATGCAAGTAGTCTTCCCATTTGGTTGGCTACTGCATCATGTGCATGCGCAACATGTCTTCCAAAACTTGGTTTACAAGCTCTGTTTGACCATTTGTCTGGGGATGATAATAATTTCCAAAGTTTATTTCGGTCCCCAGACTTGTAAATAGAGTCTTCCAAAATGTTGAAGTAAACTTAACATATCTGTCTGAGATAACCGTTTTTGGAATGCCATGTAGTCTCAATATTTCTCTCATGAAAATATCTTCTATCGTACAGTCTTATAAGTAGACTGTACTGGTATAAAATGTGCAGATTTACTCAATTTGTCAATTACCACCATGATTGAGTCATTGTGTCTCTTTGACCTTGGTAAACCCATAATGAAATCTACGGATATGACCTCCCACTTCGATTCAGGTACTAGTATGGGCTGCAACAATCTTGCGGGATGTCGATGCTCCACCTTTACCTATTGACACTCCAAACAATTATTTAAATACTCAATAATATTTTTATGCATACCAGGCTAGAAATATACCTTTCTAATAGCAGTTAACATTTTTTGGTATCCTAGGTGTCCCGCATAACTACTATGATGATATTCATTCATGATTAGCTCCTTTAGGTCCACATGGTTTGGTACATACAGCTTTCCTCTACATATTAGCATGTGTTCTTGTTTAACTCCATATTCATAAGTATTTCCTTGCTTTATTGCCTCTTCCATTTGCTGCCATAGAAATTGATATTCAGGATCCTTTTGTGCTTCCTCGTTTACTTGTTCTAAAAACTTACATTCAAGCTGATTATAGTAAAGCTACTGATCAGGATTTATGCGGGAACGCAGGCTCTGAGAAAGAACCATAAACATAGATATGCGAGCGGAAATAATGTGTCATTTCATTAATATCAAATAGCAAATATGCTTACGATGTTAATGGAGTCTGATAGCTAAGTACGTAGCAAATCTGCGAGAAGAATGTGGTGGCTACGGGACCTCTCCAAGCGTGTTACAATGAGACTCGAGGGCCTATTTATTATGGAGAAACAATGGAGAATTCTAAACGTCCAAAAACCTAACCCTAGGAGATGAAGCGCCAAAACTATGGGCCCCGTTTGGGTAAATTGGTGTTTCAACTTCCCAGGGACATAGCTTTGGCATACTATCTCCGTTTGATGCACATGATACATCATTAGAAAGCTCTTGAAGGGACTACGGTGACGGGACTCTAGTGGTTATCAAATTTCATTTCATACCCAAAACGTCGTTTAGGGCCTCAAAACGGCTCCGGAAGTTCAAGACCCGAAAAGCTGCTAAAAATAGTAAGTTTTGTTGCAACTTTGAAAATTGAAAGAACTGAAGATGGGGGTTCAAATGGAATAGGTGGGTGGCCACCAATATCCACCTGGATCATTAAGCCCCCAAAATGGCTCCGAGAGTGGAGGACCCGAAAACCTGCTAAAAATAGTAAGTTGTGCTGAATGTGAAAAGTTGCAAGAATTGATGGTGTTGGTCCAAATGGAATAGGTGGGTATTATAGATATCCAGAAGATCAGACTCATAAACATAATGTGGCTTTCTACTTAAAGCATCAGCCCCTCGGTTTTCCTTACCCTTCATGTGATGGATGTACATATCAAACTCACTTAAGAAGGCATTCCATCTTGCCTGATGGGAGTTTAAATCAGCTTGCTTGAAATAATTTGTTAGGCTGCTATGATCTGTCTTTAGTAAAAATTTCTTACCCAGCAAGTAATGTCTCCATACCCAGAGTGCATGTACTGTTGTTGTTAACTCTAGATCATAGGCTGAATATATTTGTTCATGTTCCTTCAGCTTTATTGACTCATAAGCCACTACCTTCACTTCCTGAGATAAAACTGCCCTAACTCCCTCTTTACTAACGTCTTTAAAAGCTTCAAATTCTTTGTTGGGATCAGCTGCCCTCAACACTGGTACAATGGTCAGTAGCTTCTTTAACCTCTCAAAACTATTATGGCACTCAATAGTCAAGTTAAATAATTTTCCTTTTTTCTGCAAGGAGGTAATTGGAAAAGAAATTCTGGAAAATCCCTCAATGAATCTTCGATAGTACCCAGCCAATCTCATAAAGGATGGAATATCTGCCACATTCTGGGGTACTCGCCATTCCATGATTGTCTTGATTTTCTCTGGATCAACAACAATTCCTTCTACTAAAATAACATGGCCTAAGTACTGGATTTCTATTTTGAAGAAATCACACTTGCTAAACTTAGCGTACAGCTGGTGTTTTCTTAACATTTCCAGCACAATCCTTAGAGGTTCTTTATGTTCTTCCTGGTTCTTAGAATAAATTAAAATATCATCAATGAATATGAGTACAAAATTTTCTAAGAAAGGATGGAATATACCATGCTTTAACCTCATAAATGTCATTGGTGCATTAGTTAACCTGAAGGGTAACACCACAAATTCATAATGCACGTATCTAGTATGGAAAGCAATCTTGAAAATATCTTCATCCTTGATTTGGATTTGATGATATCTATATCTTAGATCTACTTTTTAAAATACTCTGCCCCCCTTCACGTGATCGAACAAATCATCAATCCTTGGTAAAGGATATCTATTTTTTACTGTTAAGTTGTTGAGCTGTCTATAATCCATGCACATTCGCATGGTTTTGTCCTTCTTCTTAACGAACAACACTGGCGCTCCCGAAGGGGACACACTTGGATGAATATATCCTTTGTCCAACAGTTTCTGTAACTACATTTTTAATTCGTTTAATTCTGGAACACTCATTCTGTAAGGAGCCCTTAACACAGGTGATGCTTCTGTCATTAATTCAATGGTAAAATCGATATCTCTTATTGGTGGTTATCTGAGGATATTTTATGGAAATACATCTATGAAATCTTGTACTACTGGTATGTTTTCCATCATAGGTGATTTTTCCTTTGAATTGGCATATCACACCTAGATTGCATAAATCTGACATCCCTTCCTCATACACTTATTCATATGGGATGTTGTAATAGGACACAACATTAGCGGTTTCTTGATCCCCTGAATCTCTTTGTGTGTACCATCTTGCATTCTGTAATAGATAATATTTTCTTTGTAGTCCACTAAGGTCGAATTTTTTTCTAGCCCATCCATGCCCAGCGAAACATCATAGGACCCTAATGGTAGTATATTCAGGTCCACGTTTAACTGTTGTTTTGCAATTTCTAATGTGAAGTTTGGAATTTTTGCAGTTACCTTTCTTTTTTCTCCTGTGGCTAGTTGTACTAGCCAAGGGTTTTTGAATTTCTGCCCTTTAATTTACAAATTTCCACTATTTTGGGATTAACATAACCTAGAATTGCACCTAGGTCTACCAAAATAGAAACAGATTTAGACAGTAATTTACCTTCCAGCTCTATCATTGTTAGATGATAATCTACCAGTCGATCCTCCAATGCTGCATTGATACGAGGTATGTTTTGAGCCACATCACTTGATGTAGAAACCTCCTGCAAATTTGCAACTATTTCGTTTCTTGCTTGCTGTGGGAAATTTTTGTAATAATGTGCCTCTCCACACCGCCAACATTGCAGAGGTGGTTTGGTCACTTTCCCTTGCTCAGGTTTGCTAGATGCCTCCATAGGTCTCACTTCAGTGGGCCAGTAAGTTCCTTGGTGATTTTTGCCAAATTACTTTCTCATAGAACTTCGCGCAGAAATCTTAAAATTATTATTTTTGGCACCCTTGAAGTTTGAGCTACTTTTCTGTCCTTTTTTAGGCTGCCAACGTTTCCCCACTACCCCTTTTTCCTTAGACTGTTGGTAGCACATTCGTGCCTTATGAATGGCTTCATCCATGGCTTTAGGATTTACAAATTCAATTCATTCCTTCATATGTGTTGGCAAGCTGCTCATAAATATTTGAACCTTATCCTTTTCATCTCTGAGGTATGGAACATATCTTAACAAAGAGGTGAACTTGGTGATATACTCATCCATGGTCATCTGTCCCAGCTTCAAGTCATGAACCTCTTTAGATTTATCATCGTAGAAACAATCTGTTAAATACTTGTCTTTAAAGTATTGCTGGAACGATTCCTAGGTAACATCTTGGTCCTCAATGCTGCGAACATTCTTCACTTCTTCCCACCAGAGAGTGGCTTTCTCCCTTAATTTATATATGGCCAATCGGGCCTTCAGGCTACTGCTGTACTCGTACAATTGAAAATATTTGTTCGTATTGATCAACCAAGCCTCTGCCACTTCCTCAGCTTCACCACCAAATGTTGGCGGTTTTATTTTTCAAAACTCACCCTAAATCTCAACTTTTTTCTTTTTAACTTCTTGCTGATCCGACAAATTGCCAGAATCAACTTCATTATAGGTTTTATGATTGTTGCTTCACTGAGAAGGGCTTCTTTCCACTCTGTTAGTGGAGTGGTCCCTTGTTTGTCGCTCATTGCCTTCTTGCATGTCTCTATCAGCATTGGGCTGTTCCATTCCCTGATTTTGCTTGTCTGACAGGCTCTTAAGTATCTTTTCTTGCTCTTGCATCAAGCGCTCGTTATCACTTCGAACCCACACCATTTCTTCCTGAAGCTTCTATACTGTATTCAAGCTAGTTTGTTGCTGTTGTTCCTCTAGCATTCTACTTTTTTGTTGGTGCTGATCCACACTTAGTTGAACCCACATTTCAGGGCTCACTTCTGGTCATGTTTGGGGTTCCCCAGTGTTCTATGGTGGTTGTTGCGTTGACCGCCTTCTCATGATGTTTCTTGTTATTCTTATTTTCTGTGCATCAATATACACATAGCTTAAATCGTTAGTTCACCCTTAGGGTCCTAGCGTATGAACGCTGCTCTGATACCACTTGTAAGATACATACCAAAAAAAAATTTACTTTTTACCCTACAGATAAATATACTAACCAAATTTTATCACATTAAATCAAATTTACAACACCTATGGTTAGTCTTATCACATAAATTGAATGACCAAACTAAGGTTTTTTTTATGAAAGTTCTAAACCCTAATCATTATATGATTATATTCAACTCCAGTAAAAAATTCCATTTTCCATGGAATACTTTATCGCGTTATATGTATAAAGTATTAAAGGTATTTATATAATTTCATCGGTGCTAAATTTAATGTTATAATATAGTTTTTAACATTTTCCAACTCACATAATGCATCAACCATATTCTTGATACTACCGAGGGTATAGCTGGCACGTCTTAGATATTGAATGCAGTACGTACTAGCAATTAAACTCTTGGACAGTTGTAAGATTTACCATGATTCTTTGCGGGTTTCAATGGTCCTTGTCTTAGATCTTCACCGTTTATTTCTGGGAGATCGATGGTTAACGTTTCTAGCAGAAAATGACATTGTTAACGTCGCCAACCCCAGCCGAAACCGTCATTTGTCACTGTCTCTGCGTTGAGAAGTTTCTTCTAATATGAGGGTTTATTTTGCGGTGTCTTTGAGAATTGTTTCTTCTGATCTGAGGGTTTTTTACCGCGGCGTCTTCGAGCTTTGGTTCCAACAGCAATGGGATTCAACCCGGTTTTTTGAGGTTATAAGTGGTGTAGCACCACACAGTTTTGCGACATGGTGGAGAGAAGGTTCTAATGCATACCGTGATGAGTTTCTGGTGGAATTTGTCCTCCATCGCCATGGGAATTTCTTCAACTCTAGTTCCTATGCACTTCACAATACACAGCTAGGTAAATCATTCTACACCCATTGCAATTATGGTTTCCTCCAATTTTTTTTTTACCAAATCTGGGATTTTTAACTCCTAGCAGTTTACAGTATCAAGTTTTAATTCTTTTATATTTACATGACTTGTTGTTTGATGATCAGAATTGTTGATGGAAACTTCTTTTATAGGTTTATCTATTCACTAATCTCGCATTTTGAGTATTGTTCCTTTTTGTATTGTTTATATATATTGCACCTTAAAACCTACCTCACATAATCCTTTACACTTTTTTAATGTTTGCAGGTCAGTTTCCTCCTACTAAATGGCAGAGTCTTCTGCACCAAAATTTCATGTCGCATACTATAAACCTCAGACTTCCTCCTGATACATTCAGTTCTCCTTACAAGTACTCTTGAGGATCTCGCTTCGTAACAGAAGTCTTTTTATTGGTTCAGTTTAAGTGTTTAACTAACATGCCTTGATTATTTATTCTGGGTTATTTTATGTATTGAACATTATAAATTATCTCTAAAGATATTAACATTTTTTTGGCCAGCTTCATAGGCCTCAATTAAGCCTTTCTCGCACTCCTTGTACTGCAAGCTTTCCGTGTTAATTTTTTTTGTGATTTTCTAAAGGGTACATTTCTTCTGTAATTTAACTCTTGAAATCATTTTATCCATACCGGAAATGGCTACTTCTGCATCATTTATTTTGATACTTCTTCATATGGTCCATGCGTATTTACATATTTAAGCACAATAGTTTATTTACACTACTTATTGAGAAGTGTGAAGTCTGTAACTATGTGAACGATTCACTTTAGTTATTAATTTTCAATTTCATTTAAGCATGCATCACTGTTCATTCAATTTTCATGTTTATATGCTCAGTATTCGAGATTTAAACCCTAGTTTTGATATATTGTACCTGTCTTTCATATAATTTCATAATTTCAATCTTCAGCATGACTTCCTTTTTTAAGATACTAGATTTTTCTATAAAATATTATAGTTATAATTTATTACTGGCTTCTTGGTGACCGGACCACCTAAAATCATGTCCGTGTATAGATAAATAGGGGTAGCGATGAGTATTGGGTTGGTGTTCACCCTCGTACCCAATACCAATGACTCACCCCATCCTTTACACAGTAATTTATTATTATAATATTTACATATTTTCCATTTAAACTTATTTGTCATAGTTCTTTCTGAATGCATCCCGAAGAATTAAATAATACAATATCCTTCAATGTATGAAGGTTGGTTATCCCACCATCGTTCATTTGTCGTTATTCGGCATGTGAGAGAGTTCGTCTTCTTAACTATTGAATGAGGGTATATATATATATATATATATATATATATATATATATTTCATCTTTGTTAGTTTGAAGCCAGTGTGTGCATAGCACACTCATGAAGAAGAGTTGGCCTCAGAAACAAGGGTAACTTTTTCAAAACAGAGGCTCAGCAGAAGGATCCTTTCAAATCTTGAGAGTGTTTTAGGGATTTCATAGCACAACAGGGCCATTCTGCAAGCTCATCAATTTTGGAAAGAACTCGGAGACCCCAAAGAACTCATGTGTGACAATTGAGAAGTTATATTTGGTGCTCTCAATTTGGGCAGAGGACCAGAAACAAAGATGATTGCAACTCTATCAGACTTGCACGGTTGGAAAAATGGTTCAGAAATCTAGAGGAAAAGAGACACTGTACTTTATATTTTATTGATCATAACGATTACACTTAGACACATCTAAATTAAAATTTCAACTCATTACATTGACCTTTGGGAACTCATAGCACATAGAAACATTACTTCGAACATAATCTCTACAACATACTAGATAAAGAAAAATAAAAATGTGAAGCATTTAACTACACAATGTAATCTTGTTTGGCTTATTTAGTCAACTTTGTGGTCATTTCTTAGTCGTTTATGCGTTGTGAGGCGAGCCTCTAGGAATCGAAGCCGAAAAGTCACCACCGGGTGTATGAACTCCTTACAGGTTATCTCAAATTCTTAGAAATTGAATTCATAATCTTTCTACGCCAGATGTTTTATAGATAGAGGGGGGATGATAGTAGTGTTGAAGAGAAGAGGAACAAATATGAATTCACGGATGTGTGTGGAATAAAAATTCTCCTACTTTTATTTGTTGATTTTTCTAATTTATTCAAATTTAATTTTTCCGGTCACGATGGCGTCTGTAAATATATCATTGAAACAAAGAAATGAGAAGAAAAAACAACTTTATGCATGAAAGAAACATAATCTGTTTGTGAAAAACTTTTACTTTGAAATTACTTGACCTTAATTTTAGCCATAAAATTTATTATCAAGGATCGTTCAGATCGATGCATGGTTAAGTATTAGCTTCATAAATTATTATTATATATGTTTTTTTCTATTTTTATTTATGACAATTGAAATGTTTTAGGCATTAAATCTGATAAATGTTTATATCGTTTTTATAATGTTAATTTTTTTATTTTTTTTAATAAGTTAGTCTAAATTTAGGTTTTGGTGACTTTTAAGTTAAAATGTTGTTATTAAAAATTTGTTATATTTTAACCTCAATTTTTTTTTAAACTATAAAAACAACCCATGGTATTGACCCATGATATTCATGTGGAATGTAGTTTATTTAAAGGGGGGAATTAAGATGGCCTAGATCAATCTTAACACTGTATCTTCCAAAAAGCCAAGAGCAATCAAATGTCTTGATATGCAAACCTCTTTTAGAGTGAAAAGAGAATTGACCCCTCTGATAAATAATATAGATCGAAACTAACTATTTAATAAAATGATTTTTAATTGTTTATAACCATTATTCTTTTAAATTTTTACTTAATAAAATGTATCTAAATTTTCTTAAATCCAAAAATACATATTTTTTTTTCTTCTATATTATTTTTGTTACAACTATTTTATTATTACAAAAATACATGGTTTATATATATATATATATATATATATATATATATATATATATATATATTACTTATGTTGCAACTGTTTTATTATTCATGAGTAGTATTTCTTAATATATATAAAATTAAATTAATAATCAAAAATTTTAAAATATGTGATCTTTTTGAAATTTCCAAATTATATCACAGTACATGATTTATCTTGAGAAATAATTATGAATGTTCATAATTCTCATTTCTTAAGTAACACTAAATCTACATTTAATTACTTAATTGTAATAGTTTGTAACTACATTACAGTTTGTAACTACATTACAGTTTGTAACTAGATACATACTCTTTCTAATTTTTTTTGTTAATGAATATGAAATTTCTTTCATTAAAAAAAAACGATATACATGTATTTAATTACCTAATTATAACTAAAAAATCTTACATGTATTTTTCTTTATAATCATAAACAATTTTCAAATTTTTTTCACTACATAATTATCTTTTATAATTTTTTATTTTATTTTTCAATTCCAAACAAAACTTACAAAAGAAAAAACCCACTAGTCATTACTGTGGATTATAGTTTTACAAAATTGACACTACATAGAGTGAGTAAGCTGACACAACCCTGAGGGGTTTTTGTACATGTTTTATCATAATCTTTCCCTCCATCCAATATACACTATAGTGTATTTTGAAGAGAGAGTGTATTCTAGTTTATAAAAGTGATCCACAATCAAAGAAAATGGCTAGGGATTTCACAAGTTATTAGTTTGTAACCGTATCCACGATCAAAGAAAACGGCTAGGGATGTCACAAGATATCATTCACATAGTGATGTATTGACGTTCTCCATTGAAATGAATCCTATTAGATGCATGGTGGCCATAGACACTAAGAAATTCAAAACAGATATTTTTTATGACAACCATATTGTCTACAAACCATCCAAATTTCCCACCTTATACAACAATTCCTAACCATAACCACTCAATTTACTCTCCAATTTTTGAAACCCCCACCCATGCTGGGGAGATCATAGTGTAAAATCAAATGTTCCTGTGATTTTTTAAAGGGCTCATAAACAAAACAGACAATGTGAAAGTCAATATTATGGTATAATAACTCATTTTTGAATCATTGTGACAAAAAAAAATCAAACTAGGTCACAAAAAATTTCTAATGCTATAAGGATTTGAGATGATAACAAAGTTTTGAATCATGATAAGTAGGTGACAACCAAAAATATGTTTTAGGTATAAGAAAAAAATTACAGCAAATCACAGAATATATCCAAGGTTGCAACGAACCCCATACATAATGATGGACATCATGGGAATTTTAGTGCACATAGAACACCACCCTAAAAATTCTATACTCTTGATCAATTTAGAATAAACTAAGAAGTCTAGATTGGACGCCGAGGTGGGTGGTACAATAATTGAGGATGCTTCTTAAAGGGTAAGGGAATTTAGATACTCTATCCTTCCACCAAAGCTATAAAAAGTGAGACTTGTAGATTATAGTTTTACAAAATTGACACTATGTGATTAAAAATAAGTTACAAACATCAGGTATTTAAAAATTAATAATAGGAAGGTACACGAGGGCCATGGTAATTAATGTGACTCTTTGTACTATTTTTATTGAAAATAGTAATTTGTATTTGTATTTTTTAAATGTGTTGTACTATTTTTATTTTAAAACAGTAACTTATATTTGTATTTTTTTATATTAATATTTTTCAATGTGTAATTGAGTAAAATATATTAAATTGATGTTCTAATTTTTAAGATATTTATTTAAAAAATTTAAATGTATACTGTAGATGTGCAGATAATGAATCTATCTCAAGTCCCAAATAAGATTCTCATGTCCCAAAAAAAGATTCTTCTTCTGCTTATTATTCTAGCTTGCACCTTGACACTCCTCGTGTCTTCCTCCTTGCACAAATTTAAGCTATGAGGCACAAGGTAGTTGTTGCATATAGGAACATTTAGATATGATAAGAAAAATGTGATACTCTATTGTAATTTTCTCTACAAATTTCATGGCAAGTGTGTCCTAAATGTTGACAATTTCATGGTTATTGTAGTATAATCTACATGCAAATTTACAGTATTTTATACAAGATCGAGAAAGCTATGCCCAATATCCAACACCATAGAGCAAGACATGTTCACCAATTCAACAGTTGCTTCCAAATATCTCTCAGTGTTAGAGTTGTTTTCTCAATAAACTTGTTTTTACTACTCTTGAACTTATGAAAGCCATCATTGTTACATATAGGAGTATTTAGTTATGATCAGAAAATTGTGATATTGTGTTATAATTTTATCTATAAATGTGCTGGAGTTTTTTTCTCAATAAACTTGTTTTTACCACTCTTAAGTGATGAAATCCATCATTGTTTCATATAGGAGCTTTGGCTCTGATAAGAAAAGTGTGATAGTGTGCTATAATTTTCTCTACAAATGTGTTGGATTTGTTTTCTCAATAAACTTGTTTTTACTTCTCTTAAGTGATGAAATCCATCGTTGTTACATATAGGAGAATTTATCTCTGATAAGAAAAGTGTGCCATGAATGTTAGGAATTTCATTGTTAATGTAATATAACATAAATAAAAATTCATTTCTTCTACACAAGATCAAGAGAGCTATGCTGAGTAGCCAACACCACATAACAAAACATGTTCGCCAACTCCATAAATGCTACTGAATCTCTCTCGGCGTTGGAGTTATTTTCTCAATAGAATTATTTTTACTACTCTTGAAGTGATGAAAGCCACCTCTCTATGTATTTTTTACTATATTCACAAAGAACAAAAGAAACCAACTTCATATTAGCGATACTGAAAAAACAAGAACATGGCAGACATCAAGGAGATCAATGGTAAAGAACAATGTGATATTTTGAATAGTTTCAAATATCATGAAGAAAATAACACATAGGTGAGTCAATAGGAAGTGATCAAGATTAAATATGGAGGAACTGCACCAAAACAACCTTTTATTTTGAAGGTATAAAATCAAGATCTATTTCTTTATTCATGAGGCATTCTTGTTGGCATGATCGGACAAGGTCTTTAACTTAACTTCAACATAGGCCTCATGATTTTTAATGTTCAAGGAGGCAGTATTGGAGTAAGCCTTTTCTTGATATAATTATTTGTTAAATTAATAATTATTTATTTAATTTATTCAAATAAATTCTTTTTTTATTTTTAATATAAACGTGTGTGTATATATATATATATATATATTGAATAATATAACATTTAATGTTATACAAGTTGTGTGAAGAAGACTTTAAATTATTTCTCTTCAGTTATATTTTATCAGTTTAGTATGTTTTCAATGAAGAAGAGGCTTCAGAGTTATGAAACAAATTTAATTTTTACAACTTGTATGTTCAAATATGTGATTTTGGAAGTGTTGATGGCTTCTTAAGATACTTAATTCGTATTGTGGAAGAATTTTGAGTATATCATTAAGGACTATGAATAGTTCCTGTAGCAGTTTCATTACTTATAACAAATTCTAATATCCTTTCTTGCTAATACATATACCTAATCCATGAAAAAGTGGTTATTCATGAAAAACTATAACCATGTCTGCAATTATATATGCTAACCATTTCAGTTTTATGTTGATGACAAGTAATTTTAACATTTGTTAAGTAAGCCTTCCAGTTTTTATGTTTATAATAGTTTAGAATCATTGATATCAATCTAATAAATTGATATTGCAAACCAAATGATGTTTGTGACACGTTTTTAGGTGTTTCCACTCATAAATTGCTTACTCATTTTTTCTCGATATTTCTAGATAATGTTGAAAGAAATACAGTGTTGATCCAAGTGATCGAGAGAGGTATTCATGCCCAGCTTGGAAAATCAGGCATGAAGATGATTCTAATTTTCAAATTAGTAGTCTTCAAAATTTCCTAGTTCTATTTTAATTGCATAAATGCATTGAAAACCAACTGATAGTATTTAATTTAGTTGTTTTATTTGGACATGTTGCAAGCTAACATTTACTGCTATACAAGTTCTGCATCAAATTATTATGTAACAATTGTGTGAAGAAGTTTTTAAGTTCTTTCTCTTCATCTATATCTTATCATTTTAGTATGTTTTCAGTCAAGAAGAGGCTTTAGAGTTTAAGAACTGTATCTTAGATTTGAGCACATGATTCTATTAAAATTTATGAAGCAAATTTATTTTTTACAACTTCCATGTTTAAATATGTGATTTTGAAAGTGATGATGCCTTCTTTAGACACTTGATTAGTCTTGTTGAAGAAATTTGAATATATCATTAAGGACTGTGAGTAGTTCCTATAGCAGTTACATTTCTTATAACATATTTTCATATCCTTTGTATAAGCTATTGTATATAAAATTCTAAGAAATTCCCCCCAGACGTTACCTATATGGTGAGTAGTTCATGTAGCAATTGCATTACTTATAATAGTTTTTTATATCCTTTGCATAGGTTCTTGTATATAAAATTCTAACACATTTCCCCCAGGTGTTACCTATATGGTGACTAAGTGATGATGGCTTCTTTAGACACTTGATTATTATTGTGGAAGAATTTTGATTATATCATTAAAGATTGTGAGTAATTCATGTAGCAGTTGCATTTCTTATTAAATATTTTTATATCATTTGGATAAGCTATTGTATATTCCGTTATACTATGATTTGGATACACATTTCCCCCAAGCGTTACCATATGGTGACTACTGTCCAATTGTTGATATTGAGAGAAATATAATTAAGTGATTGATGGTTTTTGAACATCAACGTTACTATGATGACCTTTTATCTTAGGATGAATCCTTAGTGCTGAGATTCGATCTGCATGACAAAGATGCATAGATCGCTTCACAAGAAACCCATTTTTCTAATTGATAGTATGTGGTAGTTGTATGAATTGAATGCTTATATTGTCCTCACTCTCATAAGAATCCAGTAAGGTTATATTTTTTTTGATAATTCTATATAAAATTTATACATATTATGTAGTAAGAAATGTTCTTTAATAATAACAGTCACTGAAAGGGGAAATGATCCCAATACACCTCTCTATATATACAATGTCTCATGATATTATTCTCATTTTGTGACACTTGGAAATTCCATTACCAAAAATCTTTCACATTGTCTCTCACATTATACGAAAGTATATCTTGATAAGGTTTTCCACACATATTAGCCCAACATGCGAGCTCATCATTCTCATGTTATTGAATCCTAATTTTATAATACCTCCATAAAATGTTTCTTAATGTTTTGTACATTTTTTTTGTCATTGACATCAATTGATTTGATGTAGTTCCTTTTCAGACAACACCTGCCAATAATGCCGTAATAGCAATTATGCCATATTGAGATTGATATTTTGCAATTTTTCCAGGGGTTGATGTCATATTTCTTGATCCCATCACATTTACCTTCACCTCTTTGGAGTTTATAATGCCCAATAATTGAGCTATATTTCTTAGATATTTGTGCTTTAAAAATATATTTAAGAATTAAGCTTGTGCTATGATAGATATACCTTGAAAAATATTTTTGATCACCCAATTTACTTTATCTTGAATTGTTCATTCATGAATTAGTGGCCTCATTTCTTCAATTTTAGTTGATCCTATATTATCTAGAAAATTATCATCAAAGACAAATTCTTGCAACTTTCGATTAATGTCCATGTTTTTCTACTTGTGGTACGATATTTTTGTAGGTACAATGTTGTCCCTACAGAAAAAAATATATATATAAATTTTTTATTTTTTATTTGAACTTGACATGTACATTGAAGAATTTTAAAATATTAAAATGGTGACTTCATTTGTGTGGTCAATATTCTCATTGACAAGTTCCTCTACATCTCTCATTTCCTCATCATTTCCAGGTACATCCACATATCTTTCAAGCTCTCTGTTTTATACCTATACATCTCCTTCGTGCTCTCTATTTTCTACCTCAACATTCCTTTAGGCTCTCTATTTTCCCTTAATTCTCTTCTCTTTTATGGCATATCATCATTTTTTTCATTTAAAATAAATTCATTTTATAATATATTTTTCCACTACTATATATATATATATTAACGACTAAAATTTTCAACAAAAAGTTCTAAGTTGGTGAAGGGTTTTTTATATTGATGCATCACACTATACTACATTTGGAGGTAAGGAACACTAGCACCCATTCACTTAATGTGCCCTAATATGTTAAATTTCTATGGAATTCACCAAATCCATTTAGTTCCAACTTAGTCTTATTTTCCAAAAAAAATTATTATTATCATCAAATATATATCTTTAAAATATACAGTTATAATTAGATATAATTATAAAATAATATTTTTAAAAATTAATGTAGAAATTTGATTTTGAAAGTGGTCCTTTTTAATGATATAACTAGTAAATGTATATTCATTTTTTATTTTTTAAATGATTCAACTAAGATTAACATTTGTATGTTGTCATGAGGAGATTTTTTATTTTTCATGTCAATTATCTTTTATAACTCTAGGAGCTTCTTAATATTTCCTTTGTTTTTAATAAATGGAACTCAATTATATATTTTAAAACATGATTAGGTAAAAGACTCTTAGGATTATAATTTTTTTTTTTTCCAACTTGACAATTTTTGGCTTGAGGGGTCTTGACCTAGGTTCGAAGGTTAGGGTTTGCTAACAAACCCCTATACTACTGGCCCTTTCAGAAATGACCTACTTTCGCAGGCCAAGGTCTCACTCGAAGTAGTATGGGAGGGTGCTAGAACCACGTTTCCACATCCTGGGAGAGAGTAGGTAATGAAGGCAGATCGACATTGCACTATCAGATATACACAGAGTAAGGTTATTCGCAGGATTTTAACAACATAATCATATATTAACCATATTACCATTCACAGATCTTGATAGTATCCTTGAATCCACGTGTGTAACATAAATTACCAGCACATAATATCATAAATGCAGCTATAGACACATTCATAGCATAAACAGATAACACCGATATATTCGGAGCTTTAAACAGATACCATAGATTTTCATCAATAGTAACATAATAGATCCAGATAACGCAAAGATACTTCAACTATATCTTCATATATTATCATCCAGAAACCAAATTACATCCCGAAACACAGCCTACGCACACAACCAATAGGGTCTGCACACAGAAGGACTGCGGATCTTCGTGCAAACAGCCAACAGGAGTCCTTACCCAAAGCAACCCAAAACAGATCTAACAGTTCACACGTAGCATCAGTCTCAATTCATGCATACCTTTAGAATCCAACTATTCATATATTTATATCAACATGGCCTAGCTATCACATGGTCTGCAAACCGTGATTTGCAGACCCTAGGTCTACCCTTTGACCCATTACAAAGCATTTGGGGCTTTGACCCACCCCAAAACCCCTACAGAAGTCTAATTAATACCAAAATATACAAAATTCACAGCCTAAGGAGCGCCGCTCCAACAGGCCCCCAACACAATCTTGTGACTCGTCCTGAGTCACTGTGGTCGTGGGTTCTCAACCTTCGCCCTAGCAGCCTGATTGCATCAATAAGCTTGGGAATCACTCCTCCACTCTACGCAGCAACATTCTGAGCAATATCCACCAACTTCTGTGAAGTTAGGCCTTCTGTAGCAGCAGTGATGCTCTCCAAAGTCTGATTGAGTTGCTTCACTGCGAACTCGACGGTCACTGAGAGTCTTCTTTTCTTGGTGGAGCTCTTCAATGTCATCTCTCAAGGTGTGGCTGGTACACATCCATATAACATCCAAATCCCCTGCAATGGTTGCAACACAACAACATTACTTTATTTGCAGGGTATTACTGCCCTTTTTTTTGGCTTCCTTTCATCGATAGGATTTTTTTTTGGCCAGTCTTTTCCAAGCTATCCAGTAGCATAAATTTGTGGCATAACCTCCTGGATGACTCCTTGACGCCGCAAAGAAATTATAGTTGTAGCAACCATACATAACTTCCTCATGCTCCTAAGCTAGGAGCTTAATTCATTCCTTCATCGACAACCAGAGGTTATTAATACACTTAATTCACTGAGTGTTAAATGTGTCTTCCCATGGACTAGAGCTTCATTCCTGTGATCGACAGGAAACTAATGCACTGCCTAGCTGCTTAACCCTCTAGCTACGCCAGTATTTTCCAAGATATCTAGTGTTAGCTAGTTTTTATGCTATTTTTTTACTTTTTCTTGGTCTTATGTGTTCCTTCTTGCCCTGCCTTGCCTGGCCCGATAATGGTTGTTTTTGCAGGGTTCCTTATGGTGCTCTTTCATGGGCCTGATAATGGTTGTTTTTGTGGGTTCTTATGGTGCTTTTTCATGGGAATTTTTTTTAAGAGATTGCATGTATGCATATTGTTATTGTCATGGGCCTTGTAAATTATATTGATTGAAATGTTAGAATGTGTTTTCAAAAGTAGGTTCAAACATGTTTTATTATTTATATCATCTTACAATCCAACTCATAATGGAAAAAGTTGAAATTGAGAGTTCCACTTCAAAATATATTATGGTTAATGGATTTGACCAACATGATTTGTAAAATATTTCAAATTATCTACACAAGCACTATATACGATTGCACCAAATCATTATTTAGTTTTGTGACAAAAACACAACACTTGAAAATGTTTGATCTTGTCAAAAAAAATAAACACTTATTCTTTTATGATTTTACTGAATTAAATGCTATTTAGACCAAACTAGAAATAAAATATTTCCATATTAAATCATAATGAAAAACTTATATCACGAAAAAACTAATTTTATATTAGCAACAAAAAATTTAATAAAACACATATAATACATCATATTTAAATAATAGACAAAGATAATCATTCATATTTATTATTGTACAAATAAAGTATCATAAATTATATACTTTAATAGACCAAATTTTATGTATTTACTAGACTTTATGACTTTGACATAAAAATAACCTGCAACAGAATATTGCTAAACACCGTGAAATAAGTAAAATTACTTTTCCACTTGTTTCTTTGATAAAAAAAAATGTAACATTCAACCAATAGAATAATAAAATACTTTAAAAAAATCATTATGCTTAATATGTACTCATACACTACAACATCAATAAATACTTCATTCCTTTCGAATGGTAAATACATTTTTTTTTCAACTGTCAAATGTTCATCTGCCGTTGTTGAATCGTAATTCCTAGATGCCAAAACTCTCTAAGGAACCGCCCATGCAGATGCCTTCAATGTCAATAACAAACCAGCAGTATGCCTTCAATGTCAATAACAAACCATCACACGTTTTACTTAAGGGATTCTTGTGTTCTTTGTTTTTAGTTACAGAGAGGTTTATTAATGTGTGAGTATTTCTATCCTTGAAATAAAAATAAAATGTTTTTTAAATTGAAAAATAATATCACTATAATAAAAATAATAATAATAATTTACTTAATATAATTTTATTTTTAAGTAATTAAAATTAAAAAATCATATAAATATATTTTTTTAACTTGATTATAATATGATATATATATAAAAAAATTATATAAATGTTAAAAAACCATTTTAATGTTATATAGAATAAAATATCTGAATTTAAGTAAAATATTTTAATATGAATTAATATTGATATATTTAAAATTATATTAATTAAAAAAATATAGTTCAATTTGGATTAATAAAATGATTTAATACACATGTCAAAATATAATTTAAACAATAAAAAAATACACATTATTTTTTTTCACTCTAAAATAAATTTGTATGTAAAGAAATATTAATCCTTCTCAAGTCATGTTAAATACATACTTAAAATAAATCTATTCTCATTTCCATATTATTTTATTAATATATCTAAAAATAAACATCTTTCCTCAAATTATATTTCACTATTTCTGAAAAAATTTCCATCTATACATCTGTCTTCAAAAATTTAAAATCCATAGTCGTTTAATTGGGATGCCCAACATAGCTCCTGTAACATACATCTTTACTACAGTTTTGACCACACATATATATATATATATATATATATATATATATATATATATATATATATATATATATATATATATATTCTTACTTTTACTTATCGCCTATCAATCATAAGGATAATTTACCAATTATTTCCATCCTAATTAACATTAAACAATTATACCCATCATTACGACTGTTGTAAGGAAAATGACTATTGTAATTACCTTGTTTCAACTATTTCATCTTTCAAAGATTCCCTGAATATTGTTTTGCGATGATACCAAGCCTAACACTATGGTCTGGCTATGGGTGATGTCGCACGCATCCAACCTTGGGGTTCGACACTACGTACACAAAATTGATATGAACATAGGCCAAAATTGCCATGGCAACAATCATTAACATTCTCATTTATTTGACAACTAAATTCCACGTCCTTTGTGATCTCAGTGTTGTAAGGCTTATTCAATGGGCTATTCATTTCAGTGTACTATGGTTCTGATGGGTCTATGAAGCCGACCTTTTTCTCCGCTGGCATCCACCCTGGCTCCCACCACTCAACACCCGACGATCTACCACCCTTGATCATAGGTTTCATTCGATGGTGCTTGTTCATTAGGGTTGGCTAATGACCTTTGCCCGTAATGGTTTCTCATTTGCATTGTTTTCTTGTCGAATGCTCTGGAGAGCGGCTCTATGAGTTGCAGGGTTTCGTATTTGGTTTTTTCTTTCGAGCTCCATGATAGCATGGGTGACGGCATGGTGCCTCAAAGGAGGCTCTCCTCTCGACGACTGGTAAAAGACAACCCTTGCTCGTTTTTCATTGAATTTCCCTGCGTGATAGGTTCTTTGTTCTCCTCTTTAGGGTTAGAAAACGATTTAGATTCTCATTTGTTATTTTTTTATACTGCTGCAGGTTGCCCTTCTTTGAATGTTTGAGTAATCATTTGTGTTTCATTGCAAAAATATTTGGGCTTGCTCGCGAAGGTGGTCAATTTCTCATCGGCTCTCATCGGGTCTCTGTGAAATCACAGGTAACTTTCTTCCCGAATGCCATGGTTAGTTGTTTATATGTATATATATTTCATAAGAGAGTTTGGGTTTTACTCCGTTTCCGCTCAGATTAACATTTCTTCGCTCTTGTTTGCTAGTTACAATTCTACCTCCTCTCCACATTAGTTACAAAGCTCTGTTTTCTTTCATGGTAACTACCATGACTCCAGTTTTTCAAAGGTTCTGACCATTGTGTCTACACTACAGGTACCCTCCACATTTTCAAGGTTCGAACCCTTGACTTGTTCAAGTCTAGGTCTCCTTTTGTTTAGTGGCAATGTTGTTTTGTTGCACAAGATAAAGGCCCATGGCCTTGTTTCCTCAGAACTGTTGCTATTTACTACTCTGTGGTAGCTTGAGGGTTTTGTTAAAATTTATGGCTCCAGGCAAGTTAATCTGTAATGTGCATCCAGCACTCTCGGAGGGTTTTGCTTATGGATTTTACCCATTTAAAATTTGTATATAAATTACTATTGTACAGAAGGGCCGGGATTTCTTTGCACCCACGTACCTTTCACTCTTAGATGGATTTTTGCTGAATAGACATATGGCAAATTTTGTTCCTGACTGGTTCCTTTCAATTTAAATATATATGAATATGTATTCGAAGCATAAATGTCTGAGATATTTCTTGGTAGTTCTTCTCTGTAGCTTCCATTTCCATTTTTCTTCACTCAGTGGAAAATATGCCCCTTGCGTTTTCAATTAAATTCCTTCCTTGTATGGTTTACCTATATTAGATGCTTATGTCGAGAGGCTTAACTATATACTTCTCTGTTCGATATTGATGGCTCTTATAATTTACAGTTTCCTTCTGGGGTTTGTTTGCCGAGGGATTAAACTTGTACTACTATTTTTATTACTTATGTCAAGAAGGATTGTCCTGTTCCTCATCTGGAAACTGAAGGCTCATTACTCGTTGCTTACCACCTAACTGTAACTTCATAGATTTTTCGATTCTTTACCCATTTTTTTCTACCGTAGTCTATTTCTGCAGGACGGCAACCTTTCTTAAAAACCCATGTTTATCTAGCTTCCTCTTTTCTTTTCTTGAATCCTACAGGGTGTCCGGACCACCAATGTCCATGTAGTATCATAGGTTGGAGGACGATCAGCCCAGGATTTCTGGTTTCGGAGGTTCTGAGTTAACGGTCCTCCCTTAAATCACCGGCTAAACCCATTTTATATCTTACTCATGCGCTATTACTAGTACAGGTAGATGGGAAGATACGCATGCATTTATATGTCTACTTAACAACTTCTTCAATGAGTTTTCTTTTCTATTTACATTCTAGTTTTGCTAGAATAAAATCATTAGACATGAACACAACCAATCGAACATGTGATGTTTTTCCTAGCTTGCTTCTGTTACAAATTAACAGAGAAACAATGTATTCTGTTGTCATTACAAATTTCAACAAAAAATCAATATATTCTACTGACCTTATAAATTTAACAGAAAAGCAATGTATTCTACTGACTTTATAAATTTAATAGAAAAGCAATGCATTCTTCTGAATTTATAAATTTAACAGAAAAGCAATGCATTCTACTGTCACCACAAATTTTGACAGAAGAACGATGTATATTTTTTTTACATGAAAGATTTAACAGCATTCCACTCATCTGTTCACAATGTAACTAGTATGTGATTTCCTCCCTTCCATGACTGAGGCGATTACGTCCTCTAACTCCCCCCATGCTCCAAGTCTAATTCTTCGTTGAACTTAGAAAAATCTGGAAGAGAAATTTGGGATAGTCCGGTCCAATTCTCCGATTGTAGTGGAACAGCTTCTCCTCTGTGAGTTCTTCCCTTCAAGGATCACTCCTCAGGATAACCCAAGTTCCTCAGTTCCCTCCGAGAACCCCCAAAACTCCCTGGAATTCCCCCTTTTATCCAGAGTGTCTTTGGATCTCTATGGAAATACTTTTCTGTTCAACTAACTTCAGATCTTGAATTTATCTTTTTTTACCACCAGTCTTTACTTATGAAACCAATTCACAAGTAAATTTTTTTATTAAATACCAAAAATCAATTTATGTTCAAAATATTCCGTTTGTTCAAAATAAATAATGTTTAACATTTTTTTTAAATGAAAGCCTAACAATTAGTCAATAATTAATTAAGGCAGTGGTTATGGTTTTCCCCCTCTGAAAGAGAACATTGTCCTCGGTGTTCTTATTGCATATCAGCAAAAATCTCAGGGTATGCTTCCCGCACAAAACTTCCATCCTCCCAGGTGGCCTCTTCTGGGCCAAATTGCTTCCATTTCACTTTAACCTGGGCGATGGCTCATTTTCGGAGCATGATTTCCCTCCGGTTGATTATACTGTGAGGCTCGACCAGAAATTCTTCGTCTGGTTCTACCTGCACACATTAGACTTTGTATTAGTTTACATAAGTCTTTAACATATAATATCTTAACTATTGTGCTTACCTGCTACTTGAATGTTCTGCCAATGAATTATATGTCTCGGATATGGCAGGGAAGAGCCAACCGATAAGTCGTCGATCCCATTGTTTCCGGTATTTGGAAAGGACCACAAAACCTGGGAGCTAGCTTTGCACAAGTTGCCAATATTAATGTACTCTTCTTTGGTTTAATTCTCACATACACGTGATCTCCAACTTCATATTCACGATATGATCTTATTTTATCTACATATACTTTTTTCTTGTCTTGAGCTGCTTTTAAATTTTGCCTAATTTTCTTCACCTCTAATTCCATTTCCGCTAGCATGTCTGGTCCTAGCATGAGTTTGGTTTCGGGACTACTCCAATTAATGGGAGTTCTGCACTGCCGCCCGTATAGGGCTTCAAATGGATTCATTTTTAACGATTGTTGATAACCGTTATTATATGCAAATTCCACTAAGTGTAGATATTCCTCCCACTTAGTCAGTTGTTGCATGACATACATTCTCAGCATGTCCTCCAGTACATGATTTACTCGTTCAGTTTGTCCGTCCATTTGTGGATGGTATGAAGTACTAAAATTAACTTGAGTTCCTAAACCCATGAACAGTGCCTTCCAAAAAGCTGATGCGAATTTTATGTTCCTATCTGAAATAACTGTCTTAGGAATGCCATGCAGTCTGAAGATCTCTCGCATAAATAAATCGGCCATCTGTACTGTCTTGTAAGTGGATTGGACAGGTATGAAATGTGTCGATTTACTCAATTGGTCCACAACTACCATTATGGAATCATTACCTCATTTTGATTTTGGTAATCCAGTGATGAAATCTAATGAAATCACCTCCCATTTCCATTCTAGAATTTCTATAGGCTACATTAATCTAGCTGCATGCTGATGTTCTACTTTCACCTGATGGCACTCTAAACACTGGCGTAGATAGTTTGCTATATCCTTCCTCATACCCAGCCAACAGTAATCCTTTCATATTGCTGTCAACATCTTTTGGTATCTAGGGTGCCCCGCATAATTTCTTCTATGACATTCATCCAATATTAGAGTCTTCAAATATATTCTATTTGGGACAACTTTTCTTTTCTTGAAAGTCAACAATCCATCTTGATTGATTTCATATTCTCCAAACTTTCCTTGCTCTTTAGTTTTTTGTGCTTGCTGCCACAAAAATTCATATTCAGGATATTTTCCTGCTTCCTTTCTAATCTCATCTAGAAATCTGCTTTCAACTTGGTTAACATATAATTCATAGATGTTATGCAGTTTTCTACTCAATGCATCCGCAACCCTGTTCTCCTTTCCTTTTACATGCTGCAGGTCAATGTCAAACTTGCTTAAGAAGGCATTCCACCTTGCTTGTCGGGAGTTTAAATCAGCTTGTTTGAAATAGCTAGTTAGACTGCTATGATCTGTCTTCAATACAAATCTTTTCCTAAGTAATTAATTTATCCATACCTGGAGAGCGTGCACGACTACAGTTAGCTCTAAATCATAGGCTAAATATCATAGCTCATGATCTTTTAACTTACGATATTTTTATGCAATTACTTTTCCTTCCTGTGATAAAATTTCCCCAACACCCTCCTTGCATGCGTCCGTGCAAACCTTGAATTCCTTATTCGGACCAGCCACACTTAACACTGGTGCTGATGTTAATAATTGCTTCAATTTTTCAAAACTATCCTAACATTCCTTTGACCATTTAATTTTTTTTCCTTTCCTTTGCAGAGAGGTAATAGGGAAAGCTATTTTTGAAAATCCTTTAATAAATTGCCGGTAATAGCCAGCGAGCCCCATAAATGATCGTATATCTGCCACATTTTGTGGCACCTTCCATTCCATAATAGTTCTTATTTTCTCCGAGTCTACTGCTATACCTTTTTCAGATATCACATGTCCGAGATATTGTATTTCTTCCTTGAAGAAATCACATTTACTAAATTTCGCATATAAATGATGCTTCCTTAAAATTTCCAATACCATTCGCAAATGTTCCTTGTGTTCTTCCACATTCTTGGAGTAAACTAGTATTTCATCAATGACGATTAACACAAAGTTATCCAAATAAGGGTGGAAGATACTATGCATCAGTCTCATGAAAGTGGCTGGTGCGTTAGTCAGCCCAAAGGGTAATACCACAAATTCATAGTGACCATACCTTGTGCGAAAGGCAGTTTTATGTATGTCTTCATCTTTGATTCTAATTTGATGATAACGTGACCTCAAATCAATTTTTGAGAATATAGTGCTCCCGTTACCTGGTCAAACAAATCGTCAATACGTGGTAAGGGATATTGGTTCTTAACAGTCAGCTTGTTTAACTGTCGGTAATCCATGCACATGCGCATCGTTCCATCCTTCTTTTTAACGAACAGTATAGGTGCTCCCCAGGGAGATACACTTGGTCATATATATCCCTTTTCTAGTAATTCCTGAAGCTGCATTTTCAACTCAGTCAATTCTGGCACACTCATACGATAGGGTGTTCATGAAATCGGTCATGCTCCTGGCAGCAATTTTATTGTAAAGTGTATATCTCTTCTAGGTGGAAATCCTGGTATTTCTTTTGGAAATATATCCTTGAATTCCTGTACTACAAGTATATTTTCTAGCATGGTAGATTTTTCTTTAGAATCAGATAAACCTACTTATATAGCGTATAGTCGACATCCCTTTCTTATACATTTACCCATTTGGGAGGCTGTAATTGGGCGCAGCTGTACAGGTTTCTTTATTCCCTGAATCTCTTGGCGAGTGCCATTCTAATCTCTGTAGTAGATAATATTCTCTTTGCAATCTACTAGAGTCCAATGCTTTTCCAACCAATCCATACCAAGCAGCACATCATAACATCCCAAGGGTAAAATATTCAAGTCCACTGTTAGTTGTTGTCCTTCGATTTGCAATGCACAATTTGGTATCTTGGCGCTAATTTTTCTTTTGGCTCCAGTAGCCAACTAGACTAACCATGTTTTTCTAAATTTTTGACCTTGCAATTTACAGATCTCTACTACTTTAGGACTTATATAACTTAAACTTGCTCCCAGATCTACCAAAACAGAAACAGTTTGGGATAACAATTTACCTTCTAGCTCTATCGTGGTAGGTTGGAAATCAGTTTGTCGATCCTCCAACGTTGCATTAATTCTAGGTATGCTTCGAGCAACATCTCCCACAGTAGAGGCTTCCTGTAGATTGGCTACTGCTTCATTTCTACCCCGCTGTGGGCAGTCTCGATAGTAGTGCACTTCTCCACAACCCCAGCACCATAAATGTGGCTTTTGATTTTGAGGTTGCTCATGTTTACTAGAAGCCTCAATGGTTTTATCTTCCACAGGCCACCTTACCCTCTGATGGTTTTACCGAACTACCTACTAACTGAATTCTTTATTGTGTTTTTAAAATTACTGGTTTTACCTCTTTTAAAACAAGCACTACTCTTGTTTTCTTTCATTGACTGCCACCCTTTGCCTTGATCTATCTTGGCTTTAGCTTACTGATAGCACATTCTAGCCTTCCTAATTGTCTCGTCCATTGTTTTGGGATTTACAAATTCTATGCGTTCCTTAATATGGATGGGTAAGCTGCTTAGGAACCTTTGTACTTTAACTTTCTCATCTCTTAAGTAAGGTACATAGCGCAGTAATGAAGTGAACTTAGTGATGAACTCGTCCATGGTCAATTGTCCGAGTTTCAAATCATGGAATTCCCGAGCCTTTTCATCATAAAAGCGTTCTGTTAGGTACTTATCTTTGAAATACTGTTGAAACTTATCCCACGTCACATCTTGATCCTCTATTTCGTGCATGTTTTTCACTTCTTCCCACCATAAAGTGGCTTTCTCTCTTAACTGGTAAATAGCTAACTGTGCCTTAAGACTACTGTCATAATCATATACTTGAAAATATTTTTTCATATTAATCAGCCACGCCTTTGCTACCTCTTCTTTCTCTCCATCGAATGTGGGTGGTTTTATCTTCCTAAATTCGCCCTGCAGCGCTATCTTCTTCTTTTTATTTGCCTTTTGCTCGGTTTCGTTATCAGATTCAACCTCATTAAAGTTTTTATTTTGAATACTTCGTTGAGATGTACTCCTTTCTTTTCGGCCTACATCCTGATCTCCCGTTTCTTGTTCATTTCCTTCCTGAAATTCTCTATCAGCACTAGGCTTCTCAATTCTTTTGTTTTGCTTATCTGAGAGGCTTTTTTGGATTATTTCCTGCTTCTACATCATTCTTGCATTTTCATTTCGTACTCTCTCCATTTCTTCATGCAGCTGTTGCACTGTGATTAACAAGATGCGGGTTTGGTGCTGCCGTTCTTCAATCTGCCTGTTAGTCTATTGATGTTGTTCCATTCCTAACTGAACCCACATTTCGGGGTTTCCTTCCTGTTGGGGTTGGGTCTCCCCAACATTTCGAGGTGATGGATGTAAAATTGTTCTTCTCATTTGTCCTCTTATTCTTTCCATCTAACTCTCTCTCTTTGTGCATTAGTAACACACAATTTAGCATTAGTTGACCCAATAGGGTCCCAATGTTGTAACGCCGCTCTGATACCACTTGTAACATTCATCTTTACTACAGTTTTGACCACATAATTTTTTTTTTCTTAATTTTACTTACCACCTATCAATTATTTCCATCCGAATTAACATTAAACAATTATACCCATCATTACGATTGTTGTAAGGCAAATGACTGTTGTAATAACCTAGTTTCAACTATTTTGTATTTCAAAGATTCCCTTAATATTTTTTTGTGATGATACTAAGCCTAACACTATGATCTAGATATGGGTAATGTTGCACGCATCCAACCTCGGGGTTCGACACTATGTACACAAAATTGATATGAACACAAGCCAAAATTTCCACAGCAACAATCATTAACATTCTCATTTATTTGACAACTACATTCCACGTCCTTTGTGATCTCGATGTTGTAAGGCTTATTCAATGGGCTATTCATTTCGGTGTACTATGGTTCTGATGGGTCTATGAAGCTGACGTTTTTCTCCGCTGGCATCCACCCTAGCTCCCATCACTCAACACCCGACAATCTTACCACCGTTGATCATAGGTTTCATCTGACGGTGCTCGTTCATTAGGGTTGGCTAATGACCTTTGCCCGTAATGGTTTTCTCATTTGCATTATTTTCCTCTCGAATGCTCTGGAGAGCGGCTCTGTGAGTTGCAGGGTTTCATATCTGGTTTTTTCTTTCTAGCTCCATGACAGCACGGGCGGTGGCATGGTGCCTCAAAGGAGGCTCTCCTCCCGGCGACTGGTAAACAACAACCCTTGCTCGTTTTTCGTTGAATTTCCCTACGTGACAGGTTCTCTGTTCTCCTATTTAGGGTTAGAAAATGATTTAGATTCTCAATTTTTTTTTTTTTATACTGCCGCAGGTCACCCTTATTTGAATGTCTGAGTAATCATTTGTGTTTCATTGCAAAACTGTTTGGGCTTGCTGGCGAAGGTGGTCAATTTCTCATCGGCTCTCATCAATTCTCTGTGAAATCACAGGTAAATTTCTTCCTGAACGCCATGATTAGCTGTTTATATGTATATATATTTTAGAAGAGAGTCTGGGTTTTACTCCGTTTCCGCTCACATTAACATTTCTTCGCTCTTGTTTGCCAGGTACAATTCTACCTCCTCTCCACATTAGTTACAAAGCTCTGTTTTCTTTTATGGTGGTTGCCACGACTCCAGTTTTTCAAAGGTTCTGACCATTACGTCTACAGAACAGGTACCCTCCACATTTGCAGGGTTCGAACCATTGACTTGTTCAGGTCTGGGTCTCCTTTTGTTTAGTGGCAATTTTTTTTTGTTGCACAAGATAAAGGCCCCTGGCCTTGTTTCCTCAGAACTGTTGCTATTTACTACTCTGTGGGAGCTTGAGGGTTTTGTTAAAATTTATGGCTCCAGGCTAGTTAATGTGTAATGTGCATCCAGCATTCTTGGAGGGTTTGCTTATGGATTTTACCCATTTAAAATTTGTATATAAATTACTGTTGTATAGAAGGGCCGGGATTTCTTTGCACCCATGCACCTTCACTCTTAGATGGTTTTTTGCTGAATAGACATATGGCAAATTTTGTTCCTGACTAGTTCCTTTGAATTTAAAAATATATGAATATGTATTCGAAGCATAAATGTCCAAGTTATTTCTCGGTAGTTCTTCTCTATAGCTTCCATTTCTGTTTTTCTTCACTCAGTGGAAAATATGCCTCTTGAATTTTCAATTAAATTCCTTTCTTGTATGGTTTACCTATATCAGATGCTTATGTTGAGAGGCTTAACTATATACTTCTCTATTCGATACTGATGGCTCTTATAATTTACAGTTTCCTTCTAGGATTTGTTTGCCGAGGGATTAAACTTGTACTACTATTTTTATTGCTTCTGTCCAGAAGGATTGTCGTGTTCCTCATCTGGAAACTAAAGGCTCATTACTCGTTTCTTACCACCTAACTGTAACTTCATATATTTTTTGATTCTTTACCCTTTTTTTCTACCGTAGTCTATTTTGTAGGATGACTACCTTTCTTGAAAACCCAAGTTTATCTGGTTTCCTCTTTTCTTTTCTTGAATCTTACAGGGTGTCCGGACCACCAATGTCTGTGTAGTATCGATGAAACCAAAATTTCTGGTTTCGAAGGTTCTGAGTTAACGGTCCTCCCTTCAATCACCGGCTAAACACCTTTTTATATATTACTCATGTGCTATTACTAGTACAGGTAGATGGGAAGATACACATGCATTTATATGTCTACTTAACAACTTCTTCAATGATTTTTATTTTCTATTTACATTCTACTTTTGCTAGAATAAAACCATTAGACACGAACACAACCAATCGAACATGTGTTGTTTTTCCTAGCTTCCTTCTGTTACAAATTAACAGAGAAACAATGTATTCTGCTGTCATTACAAATTTCAATAGAAAAGCAATGTATTCTACTGGCCTTTTAAATTTAACAGAAAAAAAATGTATTCTACTAACTTTATAAATTTAACAGAAAAGAAATGCATTCTTCTGACTTTATAAATTTAACAGAAAAGCAATGCATTCTACTGTCATCACAAATTTTGACAGAAGAACAATGTATATTTTTTTTACATGAAATATTTAACAACATTCCGCTCATCTGTGCACAATCTGACTGGTATGTGATTTCCTCCCTTCCGTGAGTGAGGCGATTACGTCCTCTAACTCCCCCCGTGCTCCAAGTCTAAGTCTTCGTTGAACTCAAAAAAATCTGGAAGAGAAATTCGGGACAGTCCGGTCCAATTCTCCGATTCCAGTGGAACAGTTTCTCCTCTGCGAGCTCTTCCCTTTAAAGATCACTCCTCAGGATAACCCACGTTCCTTAGTTCCCTCCCAGAACCCCCAAAACTCCCTGGAATTCCCCCTTTTATCCAGAGTGTCTTTGGATCTCTATGGAACTAATTTTCTGTTCAACTAACTTCAGATCTTGAATTTATCTTTTCTTACCACCAGTCTTTACTTATGAAACCAATTCACAAGTAAATTTTTTTATTAAATACCAAAAATCAATTTCTTTTCAAAATAAATAATGTTTAAATTCTTTTTTTAAATGACAGCCTAAAAATTAGTCAATAATTAATTAAGGCAGTGGTTACAGTTTTCCCCCTCTGAAAGAGAACACCATCCTCAATGTTCTTATTGCATATCAGCAAAAAGCTCAGGGTATGCTTCCCGCACAAAACTTTCGTCCTCCCAGGTGGCCTCTTCCGGGCCAAAGTGCTTCCATTGCAGTTTAACCTGGACGATGGCTCATTTCCAGAGCATGATTTCCCTCCGGTCGATTATACCATGAGGCTCGACCAAAAATTCTCCATCTGGTTCTACCTACACACATTAGACTTTGTATTAGTTTACATAAGTCTTTAACATATAATATCTTAACTATTGTGCTTACTTGCTACCTGAATGTTGCAATTGATCTACTTACTCTTCAGCCTAACCATGACCATAAGCACGCTTCTTTTACGCTTAAGATCGTATCTCGGGAGTGGGCCTATACCTTCACCTTTTGATTCTTATACTATTTAATTGACTTTTGTGTTTTCTTTTATCTGAATTGATATTTTTTATACTATGGAATTGAATTTTGTTTCATCCTCTCACTCTTTTCATTATTATAACGGTATTTTGAGTTTTCTAATTTTTATTTATTTATGAGATCTATTTTTTATATTATTGAAAAAATTTATGTTATCTTTCAACTTTTTCTATTACTTTGAGTTTTTTTTAGTTTTATCATATTTACATATTTCATGTTAGAATTTTATTACATGCGTCACATATTATTTTTCATTATTTTTTTTTGTTAATGACATGGAAACTTATTTAGCATGTGATATGGAGGCTTGCTTTTTTGAGCACATTTTATAGTTTGAATGTTTTTTTTATTTTTTTTTATTTTTATTTTTTTACAAATTTTACCAAATAACAAAATTGTATGTCTATTGGAAGTTTGGAAATGCTAGGTTGTATTGACTTAAAGTTATATCAGGTTGTAATTTATTAGATTGGAACAATGTAAAGGTTTTCAAGCCATTGGAGCATTGTAACAATGAAATGGAAATGGCCACTATGATATGCCAAGGAGAATACCAAGTGGGTCCCATCTCAAGACATTGAAATTTTGGTGTTAGTTCAATTGACATGTGGAAAACAAGGATGAATCTCGATACCTAAGCTCTGATATAAGTAGAAATGATGTAAGCAGGTTTCAAAGAAGTTTTTCAAGTGATGGGGCTTCGATATTGGGACTTTGGTCTCAATATTATAGGATGCAAGCAGAACAAACTTGATTTGCCAATGTCTATGTTTTAAACCTGGTGGTCACAACCACCAGTCATGAAATGCTAAGAAATAACACCTAAGGGCTTTGGTCTTAAGAATTTGATCTCGATACAAAGGAACTTTCATTGGAAAGCTGGGAGTAGAACCAATTTTTAGATTATAGATATGGAATGAAGCCCATGGTCATAACACTTGGTATTAAGAGATGGTGTTGGATATGAGTTAAGAAGCGTCTAAGAAAAATATTCAAATGTACTGTGTGAGAATCCTTTTTGCTAGCCCTCTTGTAAATTTCATTATGAACTATAATTCAAGTAAATAAGGTGGAGATGTAAGCACTGATTGGGATAGAGAAGTGGGAAAGGATTCAAATACTAAGGAGGAGAAATTACTTACATTGAGTATAAACCCAAGGCATTAAATGTATTTTAACACATGTATCCCAAATGATTTTATCACCATAATGGTGCAAGCATTAAAGGGTGTATGGGAGGCCGACGGTAAAGGACAAAATTCCCATACGACATCCTTATCTCAAAGAATTTTTTGTGTAAGTCAACACAAAAGGACTAGATGAGAAGAATCATGCAAATAGTGCACACGATGATGAGTAAGGAAGTAACTCCTATATGTACATAGACATACAAACTCTCAGATGTTTAGAGAGTGTGGCATGAAAGAAAAAATAGCTAAGGGGAGATAATGCAAGGGAATAGAATATGCACAGGAGTGGAAGCATGCTAAAGAGAATTGCACAAAGTGAATATAAAGAGGAGTGGGTGGATTAAGTGAGTGAGTGCCCTGGATTTGTAGTGTTGTTTAACAAGTGGATACCATAAGTGATTTGGATTCCCATGGTGCCTAGAAAATGTAGACATGGTGTGCTTTGGATTCATGTTTTATCTAGTTGACTTTTATTGGTGTGAATTTCATTTAGTACTTCCCTTAAAATCTAAATTTGGATCAAGGGTGGTCAAAAACACATAATATTTTATTGTAGATGGCCTATGGTTGGCTGGAGAGTTGAAGTCCTTACCTTAGTTTCCTATCATTGACGTTAATTAGATATGTTTGTTTACTTGTATATACGTCACACTGAATCATGCATGATTCCATTATGTTTTATAACAAGGTATGTATCAACACTACTACTGGAGGAATGTGTTATTCCTATTTATTTACAATGAGATTCCTATGTGAAATTTCTCATAGTTAAGGAGACTTGCAAGTATTAATGGCTACTAATACTTCTCTAAATTGTAGAGCTAATTACATGGTAAATTATGAATGCTTAATGTTCTTAATTAAATATGATGGTGTGTAAATTCCATTGTCTAGCATGGTCATGGATCTCTAACTATTTGAGATTGTTGGATTATCCGTCTTAGTAAAGGATTGAGAATAATAAAATGTACTATATATCAATGGATTTGATAGTATTTTGTGATATCCATCATGTGGTGTAATATGTTTCTTTAATGTTTGGAATTATAAATCCCTATTATCTATGTCTTAGCTAGTTTCAATACCCAGTAATAGGCATGTTTATAAAAGCATTGGTGGTACTATGGCTATGAATAATATCTAGATTGTTCCTGTTAGAATGAGGTTTTAATTCGTATAAAATTTAGTGTCTTGAGAAATGCTTGGTTCTAGGGAAACCATGGGAAATGTCCTTGATATCCTTAAAGGTCCTAAGTATGAGTATTGCAGAGAACGAGACATGTATATGGGATTGGATGAGTCATTAACAAGAATTATATCCTGGCTAAATGTAATTCATGAATTATAGATGTATCCAAGAATCTAAGAATTTTGATGTATTTTAGTTATATGCATTGTAAAATAGCTAAATTAGGAAAAATATTGATAGCTTATGGATAAGAAGGAGAGGTAAAGCTAGTGTCAACCCTACTTAGGCAGACAAAGATGTTATTATGTGGTAAGTGAATCTAGGATTAAGGGGATCAAGGAGGTCACACATGATGAAGAGAGTTTGGGAATAACATTATCTAGAGCAAGTCACAGTGTGGTAAAATAATGTTGTGGGCTTATGTTTATTAAGTCATTAAAGTATATGGACATTCGAAGGTAAATGAAAGGTGCTAACATGGGGAAACCTTGATGGTGGGCCAAGTTCAATATAATTGTGGAGACATGGTATTTTGGTGGCCTACAGGTATGGGAATTTTACCACAGTGGAAATTTGATGGACACATAACTATCCCCTAAGTCCAGATATAAAGGAGTCATCATATTACAGAAGTAGTGCTATGTGGGAGTAGCGAGTGTGGTTTATGTGGAAAGTGCCACAAATGTGTGACCACCATCATGTGGATGCCACATAAGAGTCACAGATGGTATGGTGAGGCCACGTGGGGCAGACGTGGTAGTGGCTTCTTGATGTGGCAAGGGTAAATTGGTTAATATTTAAAAAAGCATAACTTCCAATTTAGGAGTCAAATTAGGGTAAAATTTATACCATAAGAAAAAACTTTCCAACAATGCAGTGATGTTATCTAAGGCTAATTTTGCAAGGTTTGGAAAGGAATAATTTTTTAACCCCATCTTCACAATGAGACCATAGAGGTTGAGTTAGTTGAAATTAATACCTCCCATTACCTTGGGAAGTCTATGGGGGTGGGAGGTAGCATTACAATGTGTTATCAGGGCTAAGTTCTACACTATACCTTTGGAGATAAAATTTGGAACTATGTTATAGATTGAAGTAATGATCATTATTTTTCATGTGCAAGAAACTGTTGATTGTAGCATTTTGATTGATGATTTTGTCTTGTATGCACATTTTGATATCATAATTGTGAAATTACAGGAATGGAAGTTATGTATGTTTCATTATTTTTTAACTAGAATACTAACTTGAAATTTTGTCATTCAGATAGAATTACATTAAAATTCTTATTGCAAATAATCCAAGGCCGTGATTAAATATATTTGTTTATGTTTTGGTCTGATTAACATTCATTTGTGTCTAACAGCACATAATAATAAACCTAATATCAATAAGGAAGTAAAAGGATGAGTATCAGAATGGTGTATTATAACACATAGATCTCAGAATGGTCAAGAATAAGAGTTATTTAGAAAGAGGAGAGAGGAAGGCTCCACTAACTGGATGGAATCCCTTATAATTTTGAGGATGGAAAAGTGGAAAAGTGTGCATTACAAAATAAATACCAAGATGAATCATAGTTGATTCAAATAGCTACAAGGAAGCAAAGGAATGAGTAGAAAATGATTTAGTATAACACTTACAGATCTCAGCATGGTCAAGAAGAAGACTTAGTTAGAAAGAGGAGAGATGAAGACTCCCCTTACTTGATGAACTCCCTTAGAATTTTTAGGATGGAAAAGTGGAAAAGTGTGCATTACAAAAGAAATATCAAGTTGAATCATAGTTGCTTCAAATAGCTACAAAAGCCAAAAGGTGAATTATAGACATGGCGAAATTGTGTCGAGTAATAATAATGGATATTCCCATGTTAGCCAATTTGAATTTGCTACCATAGGGTGCATATGATGTGCTAGTCATAGTCCACTCTATAGCATCCCGCTAAACTAAAATTGATTGATACACCAAGTTTTTGGATTGTCTTAGTGACAAATGGGAGAGAGTAACATTGCACGGAGACCCCAACCCACATCAGGTTCAACTTGTGACTTGATAAATCCCAACCTCGTGGAATCTAAGACATCAAAATCTCTTGGGTATCACACTTTGCCTGCACCACACCAACCCTTAACATGGCCGGATTTTTTCCCACATAGTTTCAGAAGGTTGACCTCCTCATCATAGAGTTACTTAATGGTACAACCCATCACCCTCTATTCTACACCCTTTGGACTAATTCATATATATTAAAAAAAAAAATATCCAATAAAAAAATTTGAAATTGTAATCTCATATTCTATGAAATACAGAGATTTTTTCAATGTATAAAATCTTTTTCAAATTTTTTTTATTCGTGGAAATTTTAAATATGTTATTTAAATTTATGTCTAAATAAAATAAAACAATTTTTAACTAGTGTTGCAAGCTAGCTTAGTCCTTTCTATTTAAGTTAGAAATTATTCTTTGAGAAAATTGGGGAATTGATATTTGAAGTGGAGAAATTAATTGTGTGTAGTAACACTAGTAAGTCTTACTCATTTACATTTTAAATCCTACTTATTAAAGTGTGGAAGAATACATAAATAATGGTTGGAAATGTCTCTTGCTAAGTATATTTATTTACATCTCATAACTATCAATTTTTAATTCAAGAACTTGCTTAAGTTATGGTGGATAGTAATTTATGGTAAATATGTTATTTAGCTGAGTATAAGATATTTGCAAGAATTCTAATTTTGGGTGGTTTTCCTCCAAATATTTAGCATAAAATATCATTTCACAAGTATCCAAAATTATGCAATGAATATTGCAAATATATCCAAAATTTATGGAAAAAAATATAAGGCAATTATCCTCATTGCATTGTATATGCAAAGGTTGCAATAAAACCTTCAAGTTTTTGTCCAATTAAACGTTTAGAAAATATATTTTTAATGACATTGAAAAGCAAATATTTATATTTCAAAATTAAACGACATAATTTTCACTAATCAATATCGTTTCTCAAATATTGCTTTAGCAAAGATTAATAATCTAAAAAAAATACATGAAATATTATCTTTATTTTAAACTACAATCTTTCCTTTAACATCTATTCCATTTATTTCTACACAAATATCTGAAGGCTCGACTGATCACTATATGTATTCAAATGAGAAATTTAGGGATGGTGGGAGGCTCCATCATATTGTGCAATATTTTGAAGTCACGTGACATATTTTTCCTCCAAATTCAATGGAATTTCGGAGGTGGAAATAGGATCATCTTGGGAAGAGATGCGATATTGGGGGTGGCTCAAGATGCACACTCATGAAGAGATGGGAATCAAAAGGGGATTTTTTTCTTGCCCAATTGATTCGGGGTTGGCAAGGGTTTGTCCCCATCTAGAAGGATGCCACTCAGATTAGATTTGTTATTCAACTGGCCAGTGATTGGACAAATTGATCTCATTGACTGCAAGATGCTGACATTTTTCGTAATGATGTTGGGGATACACTCACTTGGGGTGGTAGAATACTTCAGAATTATGTTATTGTATCTCAGAGACATCATTACAATTCACATATGGATAGGGCATATTCTAATATGCCTTGGTTCATACGCATTTGGAAATCCCAAGTGGCACTATATATTTTTATATTTTCATGGCTGGTTTGGTTGAATCATGTTCTCACCTGGGATAACCTATGCAAGTGGGGCTTGATCGGTTTGGGTTATTGCTTCCTTTGTTGGTCTGCTCCGAAATAGGTAACACATATCCTTCTTCATTTCACATTTTCATTAACAATTTGGTCTCGTATGGTCTCTCTTTACAGGATTCCTCCCACCACATTCCTCTCTGTGGAGCACTGACTTTGTTCCGGAATCTCCCCGGGGGGGGATTTTCTTGAACATCTCACTTATACTTTCTAGGATATTTGGAAGCCTCACAACCATTTCATATTCAACAATACTCCTATATGTATGCACTGTATTATTGCTAAGGCTCTATCATGGTTGGATTTTTGAATCCCATATTGTATGGCTACATCTGACTTATCTCGTTGTTTCAGATCTCCTTAGATTATTATGCTTGTTGGTTTTTTTGATGGGGCATCCCAACAGGGTATGAGTGCATGCAGGGTCTAGCTCTAGATTGATGAGCATACTTCCTATAAACTTCATTTTAATGGTGGTCATGGCACCAACTCCCTTGCGGAGTTAATTTCCTTATTGGGACTTCTTTGGCATTCCCTCTCTTTGCACATCAACTATTTACATATATATGTGGATTATAATGCTATTGTGGAATGCATTGATATAACACAATTTTTTGTCCTCCAAAACTTTGTGGCTAGTGCAAGCGGACCAGACTATTGTCACAAAAACTTCAACACTACTCTATCAACCATATATATCGTGAATCTAATTATTTTGCTAACTCACTCAAAGTCGGAAATCCGTGATTTGGAAGGATTCATGCACATATATATTTTTCATGATGGTGTTGGGGTGGTTAAGGACCATATATCCATATCATAAGTAATTTTTCGAATACTTGTTTCAATTTGGGATGAATATTTTATTTTTGCTATTTCGTTTTACTATATCCTTGTATGAAGCATCAATGTTGAACTAGACTAGACCTTTTGTCTGCTTAATGTTGCTATTTTTTTGTTCGGCATGTCTTTGTAATATGCTTGGATTTCATGGGAATATGATGAAAATAAAAGCATACTTGATCCTGGAATGATGTAACTGGGTTTCATATTAATAAAATGCCAGTTCTTTTTTTCTTTTGGTAAAAAAAAACTTAAATCTTGCCTTGAGAGAGAGATTAACAATTTAAAAAAATATATATATATATATATATATTATCTTTAAAATGTTATCTTTGTATGAAATTGCGAACCAACTACATGTTCCTATGATAAAAAATAAACTTGTTCTCAACCTCTCTTTTGATCTAATGAGCCTTCGGTGAGTTTTTCATTTTGGATTCTAATAAGTGAGTGAATATGATGACATGCTACTTGTTACCAGATTTTCGTAGAATAGGAAAACCATCTTGGTCATATTGTTGCAATTTATGTATGTACTATTGAGCCTAACCATGAACATTTGGACGCTTTCATATCCCATTCATCGGCGTGTACCTTCACATGTTGATTCTTATACTATTTAATTTAATTTTGTGTTTTCTTTATCTAAATTGACATTTTTATACTATTGAATTGACTTTTGTTTCATCCTATCACTCTTTAAATCATTATACTATTATTTTGAGTTTTCTATTGTTTTCTTATTTATTATATTTATATTTGGGTTTCAAATTATATCGGGTTGCACATTATCATATTGGAACAATTCAAGGGTTTTCAAGACATTGGAGCAACGTAGCACTGAAAGGGAAATGTCCAATACGAAAATACAAGGATAAACCAAGTGGGTCCCATCTCAAGACATTGAGATTTTGGTCTTAGCTGAATTGGTATGTGGCAAGCAAGGAGGGATATCTACACCCAAGATCTTATATAAGTAACAGTGATGCAAATAGGTTTCAAGGAAGTCTGTTAAGTGATGGGGCTTCAAAATTGGGACTTTGGTCTTAATATTATGTTCAAGTATACAATTAGAACAAACAAGATTTACGAATGTCGATTTTTTAAAGGTTGTGGTCACAACCACCAGTCACAAAGTGCTAAGCAATAACACCTAAGAGATTTGGCCTTAAGACATTGATCTTCATACAAAGGAACTGTAGTTGTAAATCTGGGATTATACCTTATTTGTAGATGATAGATTTGGAATGAAGCCCATGGTCATAACACTTCATATTAAAAAATGGCGTTGGATATGAGTTAATAAGTGACTAAGAAAAATAGCCAAAAATTTATTTTGTTACAAACCCTTTTGCTATCCCTCTTGTAAATTTTATTATGAATTGCAGTTCATGTAAATAATGTGGAAATTTAAACATTGATTGGGCTAGAGAAGTGGACAAGGATTCAAAGACTAAGGAGGAGAAGTTACTGGTGTTGAGTATAAATCCAAGCCACTGAATTTATTTTAACACATGTATCCCTCATAATTTTAGAACCGTAATGTTGCAAGCATTAAAGGTTGTATGTGAAACCTTAAGTGAAGGAAAAAATCCCATACGATCTCATGATCTCACAAGATGTGTTGTGGAAGTCAAGAGGAAAGGAGTAGACGATAACAATCATGCAAAGAGTGTACGAGATGAGGGGTAAGTTAGTAAGTGGTATGTGTAGACACACAAAGAAACTCTTAGATGTGTAGAGAGTGTGGCATGAAAGAAAAAGAGCTCACAAAATATAACACAAGGGAATAAAATATGCACAAGATTGGAAGCACACTAAAGATCATTTCACAAAGTGAAGAAAAAGAGGATTAGGTGAAGTCACTGAGTCAGTACCCTCGATTTACAATGTGTTTTAATAGGTGGAGACCATAATTTCTTTGGATTCCAATGGTGCCTAAAAAGTGGAGACACGGTGTGCTTTAGATTCTTGTTTGATCTAGTTGACTTGTATTGGCGTGAATTCCATTTAGCGCTTCCCTCAAACTATGAATTTGTCTTAGGGGTGGTCAACATCATGAAATATTGTACTGTAGTTGGCCTATGGTTGGGTGGATATTTGAATTCCTTCCCTTAGTTTCAAGTCATTGAAGTTAATCAGATAAGTGTTTTTAATTATATATGCGTCACACTATGAATAATGCATGATTCCATTACGTTTTATAACATGTTATGTATAAACTGTATTACTGGAGGAATGTGTTATTCTTGGTTATTTACAATTAGATGCCTATGTGAATGTTCTCATAGTTAAGGAGACCTGCAAGTCTTAGTGGCTAATAATACTTCTCTGATTTATAGAGATAATTACATGGTAGTGTATGAATACTTGATGTGCATAATTAACAATGATGGTGTGTAAATTTTATTGTCTTGAATGGTCATGGATCTCTCACTATTTGAGATTGTTGGACTATATTTCTCAGTAAAGGACTGAGAACAATACAATGTATGATATATCAGTGGAACTGATAGTGCTTTGTCAGATCCATTATGTGGTGTAATATGTTTTTTCTATGTTTGTAATTATATAGTAGTGTTATCTATGTCATAGTTAGTTTTAGTTCCCGCTAGTAGGCCTGTTTATAGAACAATTGGTGGTATTATGATATGAATAAATATCTATATTTTTAGCATTAAGATGGGGATTCAATTCCTATAAAATTGGTGTCTTGACTAATGTTAGGTTCTAGGGAAACCATGGGCAATTTCCTTGAAATCCTTAGAGTTCCTAAGTATGAGTATTGCAGAGAACCAGACTTCTCTTTGGGGTTGGATGAGTCATTAATGAGAATTATATTGTAACTAAATGTAATTCATCCATGATATGTATTCAAGAGTCTGAGAATTTGTATGGATTTTATTTTTATACATTATAGAGTAACTAAATTAGGAATAATATGGATAACTTATGGAGAAGAAAGGGATAGGTAAAATCTAGTGTCAGCCCCACTTAGGCGGAGAAAGATGTTATTATGTGGTAAATGAATATAGGATCAAGGGAATCAAGGAGGTCACACAGGATTAAGAGTGTTTGGGAATAAGATTTGAATGAAGCCATATTTTGTAAATGGTCCAAAGTATCTAGAGAGGGGCCTAGTGTGGTGAAATAATGTTGTGCGCCTAGGCTTATTAAGTCACAAAAGTTTCTAGACATCGAGAGGTAAAGGAAAGATATTAACACGAGGAAACGTAGATGGTGGACCAAGTTTGATAGTGGGCTAGATTCGATATAATTGTGGATACATGGTAATTTGGTAGCCTACGGGTCTAGGAATTTTACAATAATGTAAATTTCATGGACAACTAACTATACCCTAAAACCAGATACAAACGAGTCGTCACATTACATGAAGAAGAAGTTCTATGTGGGAGTAGTGAGTATGGTTGACACGGAAAGTGCCACAAATGTGTTACCACGGTCATGTGGATGCCACATAAGTTTCATAGATGGCACGGTGAGGACACATGGGTCACACATGGTAGTGTGTTATTGATGTTGCAAGGGTAGACTGGTTGATATTTAAAAGTGCATAAATTTCAACTTGGGAGTCAGATTGGGGTAAAATTTATTCCATCATAAAACTCTTGACAATAGAAATGTAATGATTTTAGCTAAGGTTAATTAAAAAGTCTTTGGAAAAGAATATTTTTCTTAACCCCATCTTCATAATGATAGGTCAAGTTAGTTGAAATTAGCACCTCCCATTAGCCTGGGAAATCTAAGGGGGGTGTGAGGGAGAATTACAATGTGTTATTAGAGTTAAGTTCTACACTATACCTTTGGAGATAAGATTTGGAACTATGTTATAGAGTGCAGTAATGATGACTATGTGTCGTCTCCAAGTGTGTGCGGATTATAGCATTTTCGGTGATGATTGTGTGATGTATGTACATGTTGATATAAGAATAGTGAAATGATATGAATGGAAGGTTATGATATGTTTATTTATTTTATAATTTTCATACTAACTTGATATTTGGTCTTTTATATAGCCTTACATCAACATGTTTATTGCAAATAAGCCAAGGTCATGAGTAAATATATTTATTTATTTATTGGTTTGAATATCATTCATGTGTGTGTAACAACACATAAGAAGACACCCAAGATCAACAAGGAAGAAAGGAATGAGTAGTAGAATGGTGTAGTATAACACTTACAGATATCAGCATGGCCAAGAAGAAGAGTTACTTAGAAAGAGGAGAGGAGAAGGATCCCATAAATAGACGAACTCCTTTATAATTTTGAGGATGGAAAAGTGGAAAAGTGTTCATTACAAAATAAATCCCATGATGAATCACAATTTCTTTAACTGGCTGCAAGAACCAAAAGGTGAATTATACACATGGTGAAACCGTGTTGAGTAATAATAATGGATATTCTCATGTTAGCCAATTTGAATCTACTACCATTGGGTACATATGATGTGCTAGTCAAAATCAACTCTATAGAACCCCACTAAACTAAAATAGATTGATACAACAATTTTTTGGATTGTCTTAGGGACAAAGGGGAGAGAGTAACATTGTAGGGAGTAAATAATTTCATTACTACTTAGAAAATATCAGTAACTGATTAATTAGAGGTTAATAGATAGTAAATGAAAGAGTATCCAATATTGAAATAGTTTATCAATGTGTTTCCCAAGGAAATACTAGGATTTCCACCATGAAGAAAAAAATATTTCTTAATTGAATTATTTCCATGATCAACACTATTGTCAAAATATTGATATTGTATGAACACATCAAAGTTGTTTGTACTAAAATTTTAATTAAAGGAAATGTTGGACAAGGGGTAAATCAAACTGAATATATCTCCTGTGGGATCTCCGATACTAATTTTCAAGAAAAAGTATAGCACATTGAGACTATGCATTGACTACATGAAATTAAATAAACCCAGAATAAATAATAAGTATCCTTTTTCCAAAAGTATATTACTTGCTTGATCAACTAAGAGGATCCGTAATATTCTCAAATATAGACTTGGGGTTTGGATACCATCAAGTGTGAGTTAAGGATGTTGATATCCACAACATAACTTTTTGAAATACATATGGGCATTACAAGTTTGTTTTGGTGCCATTTGGACTCACCAATGCTTTAACAACATTTATGTGTTTGATGAGCAACATCATCATTCCATATTTAGACAAGTTTGTGTTGGTCTTTGTTAAATACACTTAGTTTTATTATAAAACCAAGAAGGAGCATGAGGAACATTTTGAAACAATTTTTCAATTGTTAAGAGAGAAAAAAATCTATGTAAATTTATACAAATGTGATTTCCTCCAATCACAATTTTCTTACTCAGGAAATATTGTTTCCATGGAAGGAGTAGTAATGGATACTAAGAAGATCAAAGCCATCATAGAGTGGAATACATATGATAATGTGACATAAGTCAGATCCTTTATGTGATTTTTTGGGTAATTCTAAATGTTCATTTAGAATTTTTAAAATTCTGGGCATCCAATGAAAATTTTGGAAAGAAAGGATATTAAGTTCCAATGGAAATTAGAGTATGTAATTACTTTTCAGCAATTAAAACAACTTCTCATGCATGTACCAATACTGAGAATAGAAGAACTAAAAAACCATTTTTGTGATTTGCATAGATGCCTGCAACGAAAGGCTCGGTGGAGTTCTAATGCAAGAGTGATAGGTAGTTTTCTACGAATTAAAGAATTTGAATGAGCATGGGAAAAATTATATCAATCCTACCTTGGAGCTAGCATCAATAGTGCATGCATCGAAATTGTTGAGGCACTATTCACTAGGAAGGATGTTTTTTTTAATGTTAGATCATGGAGGGTTATGGTATATATTTTACAAACCCAAGATGCATGCAATATAGGTAAGGTGGATAGACTTAATGAATTTAATTTTGGAATAAAATATATCGAATCAAAAGAAAACAAAGTAAAATATACATTTAGTAGAAGGTTATAGGTGGCTCATCTAGTAGTAATGAGTGATTTACAATTTGATATCAACGAATGGATCAAAGAGGAAATGCATCACGATGAGTAATATCAAAATGTGAAGGAACACTTGCTGCAAGAGCCAAAAGGAGCATTCAGTGTGAATTACTCAATCATCAATCATGGTATGCTGAAATTCAAATTCATATGGTATATACATTGTATGGGTGACTTGAAGAAGCTCATTGTTGATGAATTTCATAAAATACCTTATTTAGGTCATCCTAATTATTGTAAAATGCTAAAATCTATGAAAATGTGTGTTATCAGTTGGGCATGAAAAATAATGTTGTCGTTTATATTTCCATATTCCTATAATTTCAACAATTTATGTTGGAATGTAAACATCTACCATAATTTATACAACCAATCCCCATAACTCAGTTGAAGTGGGAGGTCATTTCTATGGAATTCATCATACGACTACCAAGGATATCTAGACAACATGATGCTATAATGGTGGTGGTGGAAAATCTAAGTAGGGAAGCTCATTTTATAATTTTCAATTCTATCCACAAGGTAATTGATATTGATTATATTTTCATGAAATGAATATTTAGATTACATGGTATTCCCAAGAAGATCATTTCATGCTCGAATGCAAAATTGAAATCAATGTTTTGGAAAGAATTGTTTGCCAATTTTGGAATAGATTTATCATTCAATACTATGTATCATCCTCAAAGGGATGGATGGACTGAAAGAGTAAAAAAGGTGCCGGAAGACATGATAAGAGTGTATATCACACATTATCCCAAGAGGTGGGAATATTTTTTACCTTTGGTATAATTTTCTTACAAAAATGTGTACTAGGAATCATTAAATATGAGTCCTTTTCAGGATCTATAAGGCAAAAAATGCAATACACCCATCAACTTTAAGGATCTAGTGAATAGGGTGGTTATTAGACTTGATATGTTGGCTAAAATTGAACATGAAGTAGCTACTATCAGGAAGAAATTGAAGCTACTTCAAGTCAGACAAAATATCTAAGAAAATAAACACATAATGCACAAGGGATTTCAAGTGGGGGAACATGTTTACCTCCACATTGTACCAATGAATATTTCACAGAGTATTGGCTCTTATGCTAATTTACCATCAATATTTTTGAACCATCTCATATCCTATTAATAGTGGGGTCGATGGATTACAAATTATCTTTGCAACCCACAATTAAAGCACACAATGTTTTTCCTATTTATTTTCTTATAATGTATGTGCATGGTGATAATCATGTTGTTGATTTTTCTGTGATATTTATGGAATCTACAAGAGAATTCCAACAAGAACAAAAATGCATTTTGGATCAGAGGAGGACCATGCTCTGGAACCGAGTAATCAAGTAGGTCAAGGTGCAATACATATATATGTACATATAAATATACATAGACACACACCATGTGTAATTTTTCTTTGGGAACTTGGATTGTTGTAGAGTACATAGCTTAAAATTGCAGTGCCAACAAGTCTTCGTTGGATTTTAGATAACATTTACCTAAATATCTGCATGAAAAAGAGTCAAAATGTAGAATTGTGAGACAACTTAAAATCCATAAAATTTATTTGTTATGATTCTCTCTATAATATATACATGAATTATTATTTTTTTTTAACCATATATAAAATATATGGCATTCAAATATTTTATTTAATACTAGCATCACAATATTTTATTTATGCACCTAGCAATTGAGAGTAAAATTTTCTTTTTTAATTGTATATTCTTAAATACACTTCAAAATTATTAAATCCTACATATTGAAATATTTTATTTAAATACAAGAATTTTACATCTTCCACATATTTAAAAGTGAAAATATAATATTTTTTTTTGTAATTATATCCTTCTAAATTCCATATATAATTATGTTATTTCAAAGTTATTCATGAAAAAGAAACCTCTCAACCCAAGTAAGGACATCATAGAGAAAAACAACAATGTAAAATTGGAGAGAGTGTTTGGATAAATAGGGGAAAAGGATCAAACTAATAACCTCTTGTTGGGATTCTCAAGCAAGCGTCATTTTTTAACATAAATGGTGTCCCCATGTTGGTAGGTATAAATCCCTCCTTCAACAACATTGTAGCCTAAATAAATTTCTTGTAGGAAAATCAAATGGTCGATAATCCCTCCGAGACAAATAATAATCAACAATGTGTATCAAACACAAAGGAATTGGGGAAGGAAGGAAAAAATAAATAAGAATAAAAAAATCGACAAGTTAAACTTCTAGGAAGCACAAACGCTTTCTTTCCACAAAACAAAAAATCCCCAATCTATGAAATCATATTACATATAGTGGGAAGTGGGGGGGGGGGGGGAGAATAAAATACATGGAAAAATGTGCACTTATTTGTAATTTTGTAGGAATATGGCCCTCAAATAGAATCCTCCGAAGTTAGATTCAAAAAAATAGAAATTAAAAGGAGACATGAAACTATAACTTAGTTCAAATAGTTTATTCAAAATTATATTCACATTTATCTTCAAGATTCTCGAAGACAAAAAAATATATTCCAAGAGGACCCTAATTCCTTAATATGAAACCCTATATTGAAAGATTAAACCCTAACAAGGATAGTTTCAACTCGTCCCCAGAATGACTTCACCTTTACTCTGTGCTACAATAATTTTGATATCCACACGTCTTAGAAGGTATAGGTAATGATATTGGATCCTTCATCATGATTTTAGAGACCACAAGGATGGGAATATTTATGTTGTATGCTAGATTGTGTGTCTATATTTATCTAACTAAAGCACTACCAGCAAGCATGAAAACAAGTTGTAATGATGATGTATGGGAGAAACCCATAAACTATGAGAAAATCCCATTAAGATGCCGAAAATATCATGAATATGGATATATGCTTAGGGAATTCCACCAAAATAAAATATTCAAGAACCCAATGGTAGAGAAACATGTAGACGAAAAAAGATTCAAAAAAGTTTCCAATAGGAAAAATGAAATAGGGATAGGAGCAATGGATCCCTTAACATCGAATGAATCAAACCATAAAAAATACTCAACCCTCGAAATGAAAGAATAAATTAAACAACAATAAGAATAAATTGTGAAGTAATGGTCTATCCCAAAAAGTAAGGAGAAGAAGAATAAGAAGAGAATCATGAAGAACAAATAAAAAAATAAGTGAGATGGAATATTTGGAAATGATTTAGGAAGATTAGGAAGAAGCAAAAAAATAAGAACTAGAAGATCCAAAACTAAAAAACATGGACTTGCAAAAAATTGTACAAGAGTGGATAATAGATAATCTAGTCAACATACCAGAAGAAGAAGTGCAATTGATAGCAAGGCTTACCTCAAAAATAAAACAAGAGGAAGAAAGAAAATTTCAATTAAGAACTCAAACCCCATATATTATTGTTCTTTAGGGGTTAAATGTAATATAAAGAAAGGGAATCTAAAATGAGAACAATAATAGAAAAAAAGAGGTAGGAAAAGAAAAAAGTAGCTAATACATGAAATGGGGAGCTACCTTGTAAATTTGGAAGAGTTTAGAAAATGAAGGAGGAATTTTAGCCTTCCAAATATCATCCTTAATGAAATTACATCATGGAACATAAGGGGTATCAATGTAAAATCCAAGCAGGGACTCCTTAAAAACAAAATAAAAAAATGAAAACGCTAATATAGTTTGGTTGTAAGAAACCAAATATTCCATTAACACCCTCCAAAATATTTCCATATCCATTGGGATAAATCATAGGAAATGATCCTAATTGAGTTTTAGGGGGCATAGCCATGTCCTGGAATCTTAATAGAATAACCATGCAAAACTCCCTGTCAACCCATAACACCATTACAACCCAATTCCAACCCCACCGTTCCACAAAAAGGGAGTACATACCCAATGTCTATGGCCCTACTGCTCCCAGAGAAAAGAAACTCTTCGTAAAAAAACTTTAAAACCTTGTGAAGGTTGTTAAGGATAATCATTAGATTGTAGGATGATATTTCATCTTGATTAAGTATCTACAAGAGAGAAAAGGGGGCACTAGAAATTCAGATAAGGAATCAAAATTTTTTATTGAGTTCCTACAATTCGCAAATTAGTGGACTTGGAATCCAACAACAACACCTTTACCTACAAAAACAGAAATGCGAGGGGGGGGATTTCACAAGTAGCATCCTGACAAGGTAGATATTAAATCTCAAATATCATCCTCCTATTTAGATTAAGTTTGAAAGAAACTATTATTCTTTATCATGGCTCAAACGAGTGGCCTACACAACTATTAATGGACTAGGTTGGGATACCAAAAAACAAAGAATTTTCCTTAGAAGAATTTTGGATAAGATATATCCCACCTTCAAAAGAAATATTTCAAAACGGTGGAAAGAAGCAGATATGATAGTTGGAAAATCCATGTATAAACTCCAACAGAAGATTAAAATCATAAAAAAAACTCAAGGCCTAGAATATTCAGGAATTTTGCAACATACAATAAAGAAAAAGAAGTTTGGAACAATAAATGGATATATTCCAACAAGAATCACAGAATATGGAAGAATCGAGGAACTATAAATTAGAGAAAAAAATAAAATTCAACTGGAAGAAATATTGAAACAAGAAGAAATTCTATGGAGACAATATTTTGTGGTTCAATGGATAAAAGACAGTGAAAGAGATACAAAATTTCCCCAGAGATGTATGATTCAACATAGTTATAGAAACAAGACCATCAATCTAAAAAATGACCAAAATAATAAATTATACGGGCATGAAAAAATAACCTAGGAACTTAGTATAATTTTCAAAATTTTCTAACAGAACCCATAAGATACATGAGTCAAGAAATAAGGAAAACAACTACTCATATTCCAAACATAAAATCCCAAGAACATAATGATGTCGATGAGGAAAATCACACTTAAAGAAGTCGTTGAAATAGTTATGTATATTCCCATGAATAAATCCCCAAGTCTAGATGGATTCATGGTGGAGTTCTTCCAATAATGTTGGGACATAATAGGAATTGATGTGGTTTAATTAGCAAAGGACTCTTAAATATTGGCATCATTACTCAAAATCATCAATGTCGCCTTCATAACCATCATACCCAAGGGTTCTTAAGAGGAAACCATTGTTGAATTCAACCACATTGCCCTTTGCAACATCATCTACAATATAATCTCCAAAAGCATATACAATAGACTCAAGTTGCTTCTTCCCCTCATGATTTCTCAAAACAAATAACAATATGTGGAAGGAAGGTAAATTCTAGATAACATAATTGTTGTTCATGAACAAATGAAATTATTTTCTAGCAAAACTATCGGCATGATAACCAAATTGGACATGTTGAAAGCATTCAATAAACTTAGTTTGAAATGCATAACTCATACACCAAAAGCCTATGGATTTTTAGAGTCTTGAATCACATGGGTTATAAATCTCATATTTGAAGCATTCCTTTCCATCCTTGTAAATGGATCACCCTCACTCACATTGTTTCCTTGTTAGGGTATGAGACAAGGCCCATCCTCTCTCTCCCTACATCTTCCATTTAATGGTAGAAGGAATTGGTAGGTCCATTTATTATGCATCTTCTCCTCTCTCCCTTATATTCCTCTCTAATGGCCGAAATTGTGCTCCTTCCACCCATCAAAAATTCATAGATGACATTATTCTTATGGGAAAATCCTCCATCAAATAAGTCTCAATTTTCAAAGAAATTCTCTTAGATTTTTATAATACATCTTGTAGTGATATTAATCTACATAAATCACAAATATTTTTCTTCAACACCCCTATACTTGTCGAAACCTTCATTTACATGTCTCTTGTAATTCAATGAATCTACCTTCTATCCAAATACCTCATTTTCCCCCTTACAAGAAACTCATTTATATTCAATGCCTTGGAAGGCATCCTTTTAGAATGAGAGCACAAGATCACTTGTTGGACCTTTAGACCGCTCAATATGGCTAGTAGACTCACCCTTCTAATAAAATTTTCCAATCTATTCCATTATATTGTATATATTCTCCTACAACTCGTAAATCCATCATTCAAAAACTTGGATTCATCCAAGGGGCCAAACAACAAAAAAAATGGACATTGGTGGAATGGGAAAAATAATGCAAACCAAAATAGTTAAGACAAATAGGGATTAAATATTTATAAATATAAACTCAAGCAATGGGAGAAAAAAATTAGTGCATCTGAATCAAAATTCAAGAAGCTTTGTGGAGAAAAAATTGGAAAAAAAATATTCCCATGAGATTTACAACAATCAAATTTTAAGATTGTAGGGACATCTAAAAGGCACGTATGTATGCAACAAAAATTGGAACAACAAGTTTCTCATACAATAAAATATTTTTTGGGAATGCATAGTGGAAACCTTTGACTATTCAGATAATACTCCTAGAAATTGTGGCCAAAGCTGGAATAAAAATAATAAATAATAAATATCAAATTTGAGCTGTAGTAATAGGGAAAAAATATAGTCTGGGTGTATTGGAACCAACCAATAGAACAACATCAATGGAGACAATGGGAAAGATAAAAACATGGTATCCCCAACAATGAATTAGATTCACATCAAACTCTAAAAAATATTTTTTTTCTCAAAAAAGATAAAATTATCAATGGGGATAACATTCTAAGATCAGGGAAAAATCACAATGGAAATTTCAGTCTTAAAGAAAACTACAACATACTTGCAGGTACAACAGTTCAAAATGATGAAAATGAATGGAAGAGATTATGGAAAGCACAACTGTGGTGAAAAACAATAATATTCATATGTATTCTATTAAAAAATAAAACTCTAACATGGGACAGATTCCAAGACAGAGGCTTTCAAGGTCAAACACAATTCCATCTATGTTTCTTGAATATAAAAACAATGGAATATTTATTAAATGATTTCCAATAAACTTCAGAAATATGGAAAAAATGACTATCATCCTAAGGATAGATGACAGGAGTAGAACCAAATAAAATCCATGCTTGAAGAATGGATACCTAATCCATTTAAGAACAAAATTATCAACACAATCTCGAATGTTTTCCTAGGATTCATAGTCTAAGAAATATGCAAAGAACTTAATAAAATAGTATTCGAAAGTAAAAAAAAGGAGCTAAACCAAGTCTAGCAAAAAATAATCAAGAAACCTAAAGAAACAATTTTAGTCTCCCCATGGACCACTGAAGACTAGGAACATGAGGTAGGAGAATCAAATATAACATGAATCTTGGGATTTCACCCATCAATTGTAGAAAACCAACCCCACATGAATACCCATGGATAAGAAAGACCCAACCAATGGTAACCCCCAACACATGGGTTCATCAAATTGAACTTTGATGGATCCTGTAATGGTAATGTCAGTCTAGAAAACTATGGAGGAGTATTTATGAATCAACATTGTATAGTACAACACATGTATGTCGTAGTCATTGCCTATGATACTAATAATTCAACAAAATTATATTTTGTTTAGCAAGGTATAAATAAAAAATGAGTTAAAAATAGGAAAAATCATGTTAGACGAGGATTCTACAACAATTATCAACATGATCAAGAAAATTCAAAAGGGTTACAACCCACCCAATGTCAAAAACAACCAGAGAAGGCTAGTCATCTTGGATAACATAGTTGAGAAAACTAAGAAATTTAATGTTATCATTCCCCAACATGTCCTAAAAGTAGCAATAAATTGGTATAAAAGTAAGCAATTGCACGACTTGATTATAAAATTAAGGTTCTTGATTCAAATTAGAAACAACTAACTTTATAAAAACTAAAAGAAGCTTGCAACCAAATAGTAGAGAAAGACATCAATCCCCATGGGGGTTCCCATATACGATGTTATACAAAGCATCATATGGTGGTACCAGAGCACAATAAAAGGAAGCAGGTTGCCTCCATTTAGAAACTTTCATAGCAACCCCGATGCGATGTAGGATGCAACGAAATGGGAAACTAAATATCTCGAACTGTGGCATAGACTAAGAGAGAGCGAAGAATCATGAATGTATGACAAAGTAATGGTCTTCATATTCAAGGACAAAAGGGATAAATAATTAATAAATATACGCCAAGGTAAGGACATCATGTAGGGAAATGGAGAAGAGACAAGTGTAGGGTGAGCAAGAAGTGTTTTGAACCATTTATAATGAACCAACCATGGTCGGAAGTGAACAAGATTGATGAATTTCGCTTTATAAAAATATTTCATGGAGCATCTTCTGCCACAAGCATTCTCATCCTTTTCGGAAACTCTAGGCTTATCTCAACTCTTCACATAATTCCTCACAACAGGACCTTCTCTCTCAAGGAAATAATCATTTGTATGGTTGAAATTATGTAGAAAATGGACAACACTAGAAAGAAATTTATCGTAATGACTAAAATAATCATAAGAATAGATCCCTCAACATCAAATATTAATGGTGAACCTTAAGCACCAGATCAGGTGAACAATTTAGCAGAATAATAGATTTCATGGCACATGCCCATGCCCACAGAATAATTTCTAGCAGTTCACCAATGTATTCTATTTTACGCAGTTTCTTTTCAAATCCTTGTACTTTTTCTATCTTGTTTTTCCTGTAGATCTCGAATAATAGGAACAATCTAAAAGATTTTTGTTTATGCTACTAGTATATTTTCACTACTAGCTCACCAATAGAGACAATCACTATTGTAAATTTATGTTGTTAGCAATAATATAAACTCTCTAATATAACAAAAAACAAAAATTATGTTATCTCACTTGGACATTGAAATATTGTATTTATTGCTAAGAGTGAAAATGAAATATTATTAGGATATATCTCTCATATAAGGTTGTAATATCAATAAGGAATGAAGTGAGAATAATGAGAGTGGATTAATAATGTTCTATAACACTTTTAATTAGAACTAATCAAACATGTGTATTCATTTTTATTTCTTATTATGGTAGAAATTGTTATTATATTATTTAATTATTTTATTTTAAAACAGACATGTGCCAAAATGAGGTTGGGTGGAAGGAATTACACATACCCCTCCTACTAGGCTATAGAATGTTCCTCTCACCACAATAACTAACTAAGTGAGCATAAATAAAATTTTATTTTCATTTTAAATGAGACATTTATTAACTCAAGGGTGAGCATGGAAGGAATTACACATCTACCTACAGTGGTATTGTAATGTGGTGTAATAAAAAGTGTTACAAAAATCTTATAATAGGATTTAAAATTGCATCTTCTTAGATCTGGAGATATCTTGTAGGAACGAAAACCATCCTACTTAAAAACCACTAGCATTTCATTTTGACAACTAAGTTATGAAAAGTTCTCTCTCTCTCTCTCTCTCTCTCTCTCTCTCTCTCTCTCTCTCTCTCTCTCTCTATATATATATATATATATATATATATATATATATATATATATATATATATATATAACTTTAAGAAAGTTGAAAATTTAATTCAACCACATATAACATGAAAGAAAATTAAAATGTATAAATATATCATTTTCTGGTACATATGTTTCATTTCTATTCTACTTTGTTTAGAAATGGTGAACACATAATTATAGAAATCTTCGAGGCTATAAGACTATTTTTTAAGGGAAATGAGACCACTCTTAGAGATAGTCCAAAAATACCCCTATATGCCATGAGTTTATAAGAAGTCAAAAAATTAATCTAACATGCCCATAGGGGAACCTAGTCATAGAAAACATCAGAGTTATAAAATAAAAATATATATTCAAAGATAAAACTAGAAAAGTACGCCATAGCGGAAATTGGACTAAACGTGACATAAAACGATAGAACAATGCTTATGAAGTAAACAAAACTATGACAAGTAATATCAAAAGTAATAATTATTGTAAGGAAAGCATGGAATTAGGATTAATTACACCCATCTATAGCAAGGAAAGGTGTATCATGATAGGTGAGTCTCTCTATTAGGGGGGGATCCACCTGTTCTTCCACATTATCTAGGAGTAAATGGTAATAATGAAATGATTTGGGTTCTCAAAATCACACAACCTTTACCAAAATTATTGATGGTCATTGTCCTTCACGACTAGGGAATATGTAACAAATTTATTGGTGTGCTAATATAATTCCACTCTTTTGAGAATTTGGGGTCTCATGAGTGATTGTAGTGCCAGTAGAATTTTATTGTTTTGAATAATTTTTTGCGTTGTGTACGACTAGTTCCAAGGTTAGGGATGGACTTCTCTACCCTTTCATTAATGTATTCATTATCCTTGTAAGTTCCTTGTACCTTGACATCCTCGTAGAATCCTTCATATATTTCTGAATGATGGACAAAGTTAAATTCTTAAAAGTAGCAACCAAAACATAATATCACTGTTTTTCCTTTCCCTTCATAAGATGCACAAAGAGCCATGCATGCAAAAAGTATAAGTAACACACTTGATACTAGAATTATCTATAATGATCCAATATCTCGAGAGAGAGGGAGTTGTGGCACCAAATCATGCTATCCAATTATTAGATCAATCGTAATCTCTACTCATCACAGAACACAATGAGTCAAATCCACATAATGAATCCATAATTTGTGTTGTGCTCATTGTTCTGAATTCAAACACATTTTAGTATAAAGTCAGTTGCGTCATTATACCAATGTTCTACTTGGAAAAAACCCTCACCAAGAATTATCCTTATCATTAGTTTCCTCCAATAAATTCACTAACCCCTACGGTTAATTGTATAACATGTGGCAATACTTAACATATTCATAAACATCCCATATAAATCAAATACATAAATTTACTATTAAATTTAGATATAAAACATTTTATCTATTAAAATTACAATTTTAATATTTAATCAAATTAATAACATAAAAAAATTTCTAATTCATTTAAAAAAAATTAAATAATTCTTGTAAAATTAATTTCTAAAATATAGTATTAAAAATATCAAATAATTGAATTAAATGATGAATAAAATAGTACACTTTATATTATACAATCAGATCAGGAGTTTAGACTGATATTTCTTTTTCCCTATTGGCACAAGCAGGTATTCATGAATAATAATCTTGATTCAGATAGTCATATATCATTATTTTATATGTCGGAACATTGAAAGCAACCCAGTCATGTAAATGACACATATTTTCTCTATTAATGTGAAAGTGTGGGAATATAGATGCCAGAACACTATCACTTTATGAAGGAATATAATATTTTGTTTTAATTTTTTATAAAAAAAATCAAAATAATAGTAATTTAATTTAAAAGTAGGTCTATTTAAACTTTAAATTAAAGTTTCAATTTAATTAATTCATATTTTAATTTATGATTTTATTAGTTATTGATTAATTATTCAATTATATATTAAATTTTTCTCATGATTCAGTTTTTTTAAATAGGGTGTATATAATTTAAGGATTTGAGAATTTGAATCTTGGATTTCTTATTTTTTTTAAGACTCGTATAAAACAAACAAATCTAAATACCCATAATATTATGATATTTTAAACAAACAACTCTAAATACCCATAATATTATGATATTTTAAATTAATCTTATAAAAATCAGATAAAACACTAATATATTGTTAATACCTATTGAATAAGTGTTGCACAATAATTTTGTTTTTATTATTTGTATTAAGAGTTATGTTTATATAAATAATTCGATATTAAGAAAGAGGTTTAAATTATAATCTAATTAAATCTTTTAAAAGTAATTTTTTAATAATATTAAAAAATAAATTTATACTTTTCAAAATATTAAATATTATAAACATTATAGCAAATTAATAATGATTGACCTGCAAATCGATTATTGTAATTCCACATGATTAGTAATTTTTCCATATTGAAGTTGAGTTATCTAAGTGACATAATGAAAGCTTACTGTTACTAAACTTGATAAATTATTTTAATATTAAAACATATCGCAGATTTACAGAATATCCCAATTGTTTAACTTGGCTCACTCCTCTCCAATCCATCAGATTCTGGGATTCGGTACCTTATTCATAAGTGACGCGCTTTAAGCTTCAGACTGGTTCATGTGTGGATCCGTAGTGAGAAAACCCTTATTCAGTCACTAAGCTTTCCAAATCCTAAAAGAAAATTCACGAGTGCAGCACAAAACATTCGGCTTCAGCATCAACTGTCTCTGAATCCCGATCTTGTGAGTTGTTAGTCCTTATCAAGTGCCAAAGCTTGAGGTATAGGGTATCGACATTAAAAATATTGATATCAGACACCTGCAAATTGAGGAAAAGTCATATAAAAACATGCTAATATATTAACTGATAACAAAGGGAAGGATTTTACCTTGGTATGTATGGTATGATACACTCTGTTGCTAATGGTAGAAGAAGCAGCGCACACAACTTCAAGCCCGCCATATTCCAAGGCCATCAGAAGATCAGAGTATAGAATCTGATTTTCAAACGTGTTCGTCCAGACCTGAACGGCTGAACCCATAGATTTTATATTTATTGAAGGGAAACCCTGCTCTGATTCCCCAATGGCCGGCGCTTTATTGCAAAATTTCTCGTTACCGGAAAATCGCAGTTCCTGGAATGAAACAATTGGAATTTTATCAGAATGAGCCTTCATCTTTTCTCTTTCTTTTTGAAGATCTTCGACTTTTCCCTGTAGATGGTGGATGTAATTGACAGCTTCCCGCATTTGGTCTGCCACTGATCGTTTTCCCTACAGGAGATCAAGCTTCCATTAAATTAAAACCCTAGTAAGTACAGATGAAGTAAAACCCTTGTTATCGATCAAAGACAATAACATACCCTAAGATTTTCATGGGGAAGCAAGGACTTCAGAGTTGACAAAAGTGCATTCATATCATTACGCCTCTGCTTTTCGATCAATTTATGATTCCTTTTGTTATTCGAGACGGTCGGAGACTGAAGATCATTTGAACAAGCTCTAATTACGAGAATTTTGTTAGAAATTAATGGAGAATAGGTTACGATTTGCTCTTTATTTGACATTCAGTTCCTATTAACTAAGAATCTGTTTTGCCTATGTATCTATTTAATTCCTGATGATTAATGAAGAATGCCAAGCGAATGCATTTGCTGGTGGGAGCTCCTGGTGATCTGCACCTGTGAGCTCCCGTGTGTTTGTCCAAACTTCTGTCTTCTGCATTTCTTATCATGGTATCAGAGCTCAGGAAGAGGAAGAGCTGAGAGAGGCTGTGCGTGGTGGCTCGTTGGACTGGCGTTGTGTTCACTGTGGACTGCGTGAGGCAGATCCTAATGCCGTGAAGTCAATCTTGTTTGTGGAAGCGGTGTCTAGAAGCTTTGCGGCGTTGAGAGCCAAGTGCTCGATTTTACACATCTGTTAGCTGGTGAACCTGACGTGAAGGCGGCTTTGGAACGAACACTCACTTGGATCAAGCAACGGAACGCAGTCATTGGCGTTGGCCAGATTTCAAATCATTCTTGACTGACGAGTCTCTCGACGCGCTCTCAAACTGTAAGTATCTCAAAGAACTGACATTAAAGGGAATTTTTCTGTTTACGCCCTCCGGGCTCGCCAAAGTTGATGAAAATTGTCCAGATCTAGTTTCAGTCCGTCTCGAGTTTAGTCTGGCCTTGAAATCACTTGCCATTAATTGTCAGAAACTTGAGACCCTATCACTCAAATTTAGGCACGGGGATTTGGGGAAATTATCACGGTGTCGTTCTCTCATTCGCCTGTATATAGAGGCAGATAACAGAAATGATGTGGATATTCCGATAATGAACATTGCTGCCGCTTCCGCCGTGCTTCTAGCTCTTGTAATTTGTGTTTCTGTCGAACATATTCAGACGAAGAACAGTCGTATAACATTCAGAACTTTTGTCAAAGCGATTCAAACATCAAATAAATTTCTCAAAGGAGCTTGCGACGGGATGCCGCACCCACAGGTCTGAAAGAATTTTGCTATGATAACACTTCGGTATTCCTTGGAGACTCTGCTGTTTAAAAATACAGATAGATGCAAATTCTGCTTATTTTGCAGCCTCTGAATACATAATCCTTCCTTTTCTTATAAGATGTCCATTACTTGATCCTCACCCATAAAGCGTAAACATCTATTGTTTTGGAAAAGATTTGGCCACCAGAGAGGAAAGATCATAATTTGCTCCTGAGGAAGTGTTTGAAACTTCGGAACGAACTGGAAGTGTTTAACCATTATACATAATTGCTCAGATTTGGAACGCCTCTGTTTCCATAGCAGCGGCCGGTCTCTCAGTGTGCTGGCCCAATCGGGGATCCTTGAAGCTCGCCATTTCCAGATTTGTGTTAGAGATTTTTTTTTTTTTTGTTGTGATCGAATTTGATTGCAGAAGTTTTATATATATATATATATATATATATATATATATTGATTTGACAATTTGATCCAAGTGTGGTTAAAAAAAAAAAATTGGATACAATCAAGTTTTTTTTTAATTCTATTTGAAACTTGAAGGCCCTCATTAAGTAATTTTTTTTTTTTTATCCAATTTTTTTTTCTTCAAGATGAATGCTCAGATGGCAGATTATTTAAATGAAAGCAGCAAATTGGATGGTTCCAATTACACAAATTGGAAATTTAAGCTTCAGACTTTGGTTGAAGGTCAGAATACCTATAGCATTGTCATCGGTGATGAAGGTAAGCCGACTGTTGCAAATGGTGGAACGAATGCAACAATTCAAGAATGGGAGAAAAGGGAGCTGAAGGCAAAGGTTCTACTAAAATTGTCAGTTAAAGATTGCATCATCCCTCATATTCGGGATTGCAAGACAACGAATGAGATCTGGACAACTCTCAAAGACATGTATGAAATCAAGAACACCAGCCGAACCTTGTTCCTCAGGAAGAAGATCCTCTCAATCAAGATGGAGGAGAATGAGTCTGTTTCGTCATTCTTATCCTGGATAAAGGAAGTTAAAGATAAACTATCCGATATCGGTCAAACCGTGGCAAATGATGATCTGGTGACAATCACCATGAACGGTATGACAGATGACTATCAGATGTTTATAACTGGATTGAATGCAAGGGAAAAGCCTCTGTGTTTTGAAGAGCTTACTGGAATTTTGCTACATGAAGAGGAAAGGAGGTCGTCTCTCAAGCCTCAAGATCCAGATCTTGCATTGATAACAAAGTTTAAGCCAAAAGGGAGAGCGATGGCTGATCAGAGGAGGGGCAACACATCAAAAATGACACCACAAGGTATGACCTCGTATAGAAATGACTCTGCTCCTGAATGTTTTTATTGTGGTAAGATAGGCCATATTGCTAGATTTTGTCGCAAGAAGAAGGAAAATCAAGAGAGGTACAATCAGAGAAGGCATGCAGGTCATTTGGCGGATGCAGATGCAGATGCAGAGACAGACCCAGATCAGAATCTGGATGTTAGACTATTTATGGCCGAGGCTGACACTGCTACTGAGGAGGATGAATCAGATATTTGGTTCGTGGATTCTGGAGCCTCCTCGCATATGTCAGGTAAAAAGAAATGGTTCAAAATTTTTAAAGAATCCAACTCTGGAGTAAAAGTCTATCTTGGAGATAATAGTGGGTACGAGATCAAGGGACATGGAGATGTCCTTGTTACTCTGCCTGATGGTAAGATCAGGAATATATCTGATGTGTGGTATGTTCCTGGCATTAAGAAGAACTTGATTTCTGTGTCCAAGATTACAGATCAGGACCTCAAGGTAGAATTTTTTAAATCTTATTGCATTATTAAAGATTTGTTGGATCAGATGAAGCCCATTGCTACAGGTATTCGCATAGGAGGACTCTACAAATTGGATGTGAAAAGTACGCCTCAGCAAGCCTTGATGGCGTCAAATAAGTCAGCTGAAAATTTGTGGCATCAGCGACTTGGGCATATTAACTTTGGTGATCTCTTTCTGCTGCAAAATAAAGGTATGGTAGAGGGTCTTCCTGTTTTGAAAAAGTTGCATATTGATTGTGAGGCATGTGCGTTCGGTAAACAGCATAGAGATGAATTTCCTGCCGTTAAAGATAGAAAACAGAGGGATATACTTGAACTTGTACATACTGACTTATGTGGCCCGATGCAGACGAGGTCGTTAGGGGGGGCCTATTATTTTTTAATCTTTGTTGATGAATGTACAAGATTCACATGGGTGTATTTTCTTAAGCAGAAAAGTCATGCTTTTGAATATTTCAAGCAATTTAGAAACATGATTGAGAAGCAAACATGAAATTTCATCAGGATTCTTCGATCCGATCAAGGGGGAGAATTCAAGAAAGGAGTCTTCATCAAATATTGCAACGAGCATGGGATACAACAGAAATTCACAACACCTTACACTCCTCAGCATAATGGAGTTGCTGAGAGGAAAAACATAACATTGGTGGAGTGTGCTCGCAGTATGTTGAAAGGTAAGAATCTAACCAATGGTTTTTGGGCAGAAGCTGTTAATACTGCAGTGTATTTAAAGAATAGGAGTCCTACTAAAAGTCTTGAGTATAAAACTCCTTTTGAAGCATTGTTTGGCTTCAAGCCTGTAGTAAGTCATCTTAGAGTATTTGGATGTAAAGCTTTTGCACATGTTCCTAAAGAGAATAGGAAGAAGTTAGATTCAAAGGCCATTAAATGCACGTTCATTGGATACTGCAGTGAGTATAAGGCTTATAAATTGTTTGACCCTGCTACTCACAAGGTGTTTGTCAGTAGAGATGTATTATTCCATGAGCAGATTGATGATGGAAATCCTGTCCAAAACAATGAAGAATGGCATGTGCCCTTACTCTCAGAAGAGGATACTGAAACAGGAGTCAGTCAGCAGCAGGAACAGAAGCAGGAACAGCAGCAGGTACAGCAGCAGCAGGATAATGTGGAGTTCAGTCCACAAAGGGAAGAAATAAGCAGAATAATTGAACCCCCACCACTCAGAAGATCGAACAGGCCAAGACAGTTACCAGCTCGATATAGGGATTATGCGCTTATGACTGGTATGTTAAACATTGCAGAACCTTCTAACTTTTATGAAGCTAGTAAAAGTCTTGAATGGAAGAAAGCAATGAATGAGGAATATGAATCCATCATTAAGAACAATACTTGGGATCTAGTAAAACTTCATGATGATAAACAACCCATAGGTTGCAAATGGTTATTTAAGTTGAAATTTAGAGCAGATGGGTCTATTGATAAACATAAAGCAAGGTTGGTGGCAAAGGGATATTCCCAAATAGAAGGTATTGATTTTGAGGAGACATTTGCCCCTGTTGCAAAATTAAACACCATCAGAATGATCATTGCTTTAGCCACTAAACATCATTGGAAAATACATCAATTAGATGTTAAGTCTGCTTTCTTAAACGGTGATTTAAAAGAAGAATTATACTTAGTACAGCCTGAAGGATTTGTTAAGAAGGGAGAAGAACATCTAGTGTGTAGATTAAAGAAAGCTTTATATGGTTTAAAGCAGGCACCTAGATCCTGGTATGAAAAAATTGATTCCTTTTTCCTCATGAATGGTTATGAAAGAAGAAAAAATGATCCCAATTTATATACCATGTTTAATAATGAAGGGAAGATAGTGGTGATTTCTTTGTATGTAGATGATTTGATAATAACAGGAAGTGCAGACAATCTCATTGAAGAAATCAAGCAGCAATTATCACAGAAATTTGAGATGAAGGACCTTGGAGAAATGCAATATTGTTTGGGTCTAGAAGTTTGGAGAGATTCAAGTCAAACTTTCTTGTCCCAGGGTAAGTATGCAAAGAGTCTGTTATCCAGGTTTAAGATGGATGAGTGTAAGCCTTCATGCATACCTTTACAGCAGAATAGCAAACTTCAGATGGATGATGGTTCGAAATATGCAGATGCAACATTGTACATACAGTTGGTTGGTAGTCTTATTTATTTGACTACAACAAGACCTGACTTAGCCTATGCAGTGAGTGTTTTGAGTCAGTTTATGACTCAACCTCATGACAGTCACTGGAGTGCAGCAAAAGGAGTATTAAGGTATCTGCAAGGAACATCAGATTTTGGTATTTTGTATTCTGACTCATTTGATGTTAAGTTGACAGGTTATACAGACTCTGATTGGGCGGGAAATCTAGATGACAGAAGATCAATTACAGGTTACGCCTTCAACATTGGTTCCGGGGTCATCTCTTGGTGCAGCAAGAAGCAGCATACTGTTGCTTTATCCTCGGCAGAAGCTGAATATCAAGCTATGTTTGCAGCGACATGTGAGGCAGTTTGGTTGCGTAGACTTCTCCAAGATGCAGGGGAAGAACAGACAGAAGCTACGATCATCAATTGTGACAATCAAAGTTCCATCAAACTGGCCTACAATCCTGTGTTTCATAAAAACACTAAGCACATAGACACTCAATTTCATTTTGTTAGGGAGAAAGTGCAGTCCAAAGAGATTTCTGTAGACTATTGTAATTCTTGTGATAATATGGCTGACATATTCACTAAGCCACTAGGAAGACTGAAGTTTGATTTGTTTAGGGACACTTTAGGTGTGTTTAAAAATCCCTTTCTCCATTAAGGGGGGTGTTAGAAATTAATGGAGAATAGGTTACGTAGTTATGATTTGCTCTTTATTTGACATTCAGTTCCTATTAATTAGGAATCTATTTTGCCTATGTATCTATTTAATTCCTGATGCTTAATGAAGAACTCGAAGCAAATGCATTTGCTGGTGGGAGCTCCTGGTGATCCCGCCCCGTGAGCTCCCGTGTGTTTGTCCAAACTTCGTCTCGCATGAATTGCAGAATTTGGCCGTTAAAACGGGATTGGAATGATGAGGACGGCCCGCTACGCATCCAGAGTTGCAGTTATCAATGAAATTACATATGGTGGCATGATGGGTAGTATCTGTAATGGGTTTTTCAACGGGTTGTGTTGATGGAAATGAACCGGAACTCAAAACACTTTCGACACTAAAATCTCTCATAAAATCGTTACAAGAGAGCAATTCATACTCCAACCAAGAAGGAATGCTCATTTTTTTGTAAGGTCAAACAAACCCTAAGAAAATTTAGAAAGAAAAGGAAACCCTGCCAACGATCGCCAATTGGGTGCGAGATCATCTGCAACAAGAACAGTATTCCATCGGTTCCAGATTTGTGAAAATGATGATCCCAAATTGAAAGTTGGTAAATATCTGGTGATCACAACAATATTTAAAGAAATAAATTGAAATCTTTTAGGATGCCTTGCTCCTAAATGAAAGAAAGGCCCATCAAATATCATAACAGAAGATCCTGCTCCTACCATTCAACTGTACAAAAAACAGCTTGAAACGAGCAGACTTATGAATGTGACAAGCGAAGCTTGAACGAGAAGAATATAATCCTGCACTCCAACTGTATCAAAAACTGCTGATTGCACATTTAGGAATATTTGCAGAAATCAATGGGGACAAACAATTCAATCAAAAGCGCTATCCCATCGAACTGATCGTCAAGTCAGAGTATAAAAGGACTTTGATGTTGATTTTACAGCATGTTCACAAATGAAAAAGAGAACAATGTTTTTACTTATTTTAAATTGAGATTAATCATGAAAGATTTTGGCCATTTTTCAGTATGGTTTTTGCTGGTCATCCTTTTTCTGTGAGGCCTATTTATGGGTCTCTCTTGAGCTAACCGACTTGTGCCTGGTTTTTGTCTTCTTTTCTTTTATTTGCAGGGTATTACTGCCCCTTTTTTTTCTGCGAGGATTTTTGTTTTGGCCAGTCTCTTTCAAGCTGTCCAGTTTTAGCTAGTTTTTATGTTATTTTTTTTCCTTTTTCTTGGTCTTATGTGTTCCTCCTTGGCCTGCTTGATAATGGTTTTTTCTGTGGGGTTCCTTATGGTGCTATTTGATTGGTTTTTTTTTTGTTTTTTTGTTTGTTGGGCACTGTATGCTTCGTGTATGGATATGGTTACAAACTTATTCCTTGTGTATAGATATTTTTACTAACATTTTCTGCATCAAAATTGTATACACAAAGTCTATAAAATATTATAAATATATATATATATATATATATATATATATATATATATATATATAATTAAAAGTGTTATTAGAGTCTATCATACATTCATTTTAGTTTTAGATTTTTCTGCTACAGAAAGGAACTAATTTTTTTGAGGTCTAAACCTTCACTCAAATTTTATAATGAAAAATATCATTTTAAAAAAATTAATGTATTTCCACATTTGATAAAAAAATAAATTTATATTTATACACCTTCACATTATACAATCTCGCAAAAATATATTTTTAATTTAGATAATCAATTTCACCTCTATAAAATTCAAAATTAATAAAACATTTAAACAATAACCTATAAAACTAAATAAATGCCATAGGGTTATTCCCATGAAACATTATAAATATAAAATAAAAATACCAAAATACCAAAAAATGTGGGAAGTTCAAACTATTTAAGTTTCATTGCGATGGTCAAGTGTAAACTCTTCCTTACCCACAACGATCCCATAGATTTTTATAGGGGAATTACATTTAGCACACCATATTTTTAATGTGTGAAGGGTGTGTTTTTTAAACATGTGCTAGATGTGCCTTTTATTTATTTTTTTGTTTTTTTACATTAAATGATAAATATTTTATTTAGAAATTGATTTCATTTAATTTATGTTTAATTAAGTTTTTTTTTTTTTATCGATTTTATTTTTATTTTATTTAAAATTAAAATAATTATATAAATTAAATGGTTAATTAATGGTAATGGACATTAATTTATAATAAATATCAAAACATCAATTTTATGATAATCAAACATTGCAAATAATGATAATAATAATAAATTTATTTTAAATTGTTATTATTAGTATTAATTATAAAAGGATTAATATAAAATAAATATATATACATTCAAAAACCATGCAACAATATTTTTGGTCAAGGTACCTCATTCCTTTTTTACCATAAAAATCATTAATTTATAAATATTTTCTCTTACACTATTATCATTATTATGAGTCAATAGCATGAATTATCAATACCAAAAGTCCAAAATTTAACAACTCATTTCAGATGACATTGGTTGATTCACGTAACATTTTTATTTTTTATTTGAACTAATTAATTTAATTAAAAGTGGAGAAAAAACATAACACATTTTGAAATAAATCTGGTCTTTTGATTTGTGACTGTGTTAAAAATATTCAAGATATGCTGAATCCCCACTATCTACCTTATAATATTTAATAATTACATTAAAATATAATATTTAATAATTACATTAAAATTCTGAAATTCCTATTTCAGAATAGGCACACTTATTAGCATTAAAATATTTTTGTAAAGGATAGAAAATAGGATTATATATTTTTTATTCTAAATGTATGTCATAATTATAATATTTTCATCCCATTTATTTTTCCTCGATTTTTATTTTGATGAAATATACGAAAATCGTAATTCTAAGCTATTAAGTTTATATAATTTAAATGAAATTTTCATATTAGTATTTTTAGACATAATTTAACCATTTTATCTTTTCAAGTTTTCTAGATTATATTTTTGAGTAAAATTTGCACAAAATTCCATAGAAATTTGCACAAAATTCTATAGAAACTTGTTAGAATCACAAGATTAAATTATATTTTTTGCACAATCACAATTACCTATTAGTTTTCTAGGCCGTTATATATTTATGTATTCCAAAACAAAAAACATGTTCTAACCAAAAATGGCCAAAGAAAATCCCAAAATGCAAAATAATTAGACAAACTCTTTTTTTTGTGTACTCCATTGTACAGAAGATTCATACTACTTAGATCCATGGAAAACCCACATGTAACTAGGTGAGCCAATTATCTTTCATGTAGAAATTACTCCCAAAAAACCAGTATATCAATCTGAATAAAAATTGGTAAGAATATAATAATAATATCTCCTCCCTACCACCCAAGCTACATCCACTAAAACAAGTATTTTGTTTTTTACTCAAAAAAAAAGAAAAAAGAAAAGAAGAAAAAAAGAAAAAAGAAAAACTCTAAAATAAAATCCATATCAAACATTTAATCACCAAATTGAAACCATCAGTCAGAAATTTAATCAGCAATCTAAAGAAAAACGACCAATCCCCCATTAGAATCTTTGGTAATGAAATGTTAAAGCAATATTGAAAGCACCCGTTAGAACTTGTGATAACGAAATGTACAGTGACGATTGTATGACCAGATTAGATACACAATGAACCGACCCATTAGAATCCGTGATAACAGATGATTCACACAGTGTAAATGCAACAATCAACCCATTAGAACCCGTCATAATGAGATGTATACCGGTAAACCTGTATTGTCGATGAGCGCATTATGAATAATTATAAGAGCGATCAACGTCATTTGGGCATATATGTCTAATGACGCAATAAAATTCTATTACCATGGTTGTCAATCTACTACAAACTTATGGCGCAGGCATCTGCGTATCTACGTGTCGGTTCTCTCGACATGTAGCTCGTCTCTTTAAAGCTTTAACGAACACACGTCCCTCTGTGCTGAAATTTCGCATCACCGCCCTGCTGCTCGCTTTATTTGATGTAACTGGTTGATCGTCTTCAGACCAGACCGTGGTGGCGGTGCCCCCACAAATAATTAGCCACCTAATATTATGTGAATATACTTTTTCAACTTGAAATATTTTTTAATGTATGTTTTTATAATAATTATTATATATTAATAGTTTGTCAAGTTGTTTCAATTCACAGATTATATTACATTTGACGTGTGATTTTTGAAATTTTTATTTAAGAGAATTTAAGGGGTCAAATAATTTCATTTAGTTTGGGTCACACTAACCAATTGATTTTTTCGTTCATATCACAAAGTGATTTAACAATACATTTCATCATTCTTTATTCTACACCCTTAAGACTAAGTCAAATATATTTAAATAAATAAATTAGCCAATAATAAATTAGAAATTTTAATCTCCTATTCTATGAAATGCATACATTTTCTCAATGTATAAAATAATTTTCAGAATTTTTTAACACATGAAAATTTTAAATATTTTATTTAACTACATCTCTACACAAAAAATTAAAATAATTTTTAACTAGTGTTGCAAGATAGTTTAGTCCTTTCTATTTAAGTTAGAAATTATGCTTTTTGAAAATTGGGAAATTGATATTTGAAGTGCAGAAATTGATTGTCTCCTCAAAACTTGCATAAGTTTTGGTGAGTAGTAACACTAGTAAGTTTTATACATTTACATTTTTAATCTGACTTATTAAAGTGTTGAAGAACACAAATAATGGTTGGAAATGTCAGTTGCTAAATATATTTATTTACATCTCATAACTATAGATAAAATATCACTGCACAAGTATCCAAAATCATGTAATGAATATTACAACTATGTCCAAAATTTATAATAAAAAACCTCAAGTATTTATCCTTATAAAATTATATCTACAAAAATTGTAATAAAACCTTAAGTTATAGTCCAATTAAATATTTAAAAAACATTTTTTTAATAAAATTGAAAAATAAATATTTATATTTCAAAATTAAACATCATAATTATGTTGCCGTGGCAGATATTAATAATTTTAAGAAAAAACAATACATTAAATATTATCTTTATTCTAAACTAAAATCTTGACTGGCCAGATATTAAACATCTTGATTATATATATATATATATATATATATATATATATATATATATATATATAACCATGACCATAAGCACGATTTTTGTACACCTAGATCGTATCTCGGGCGTGTGCTTTACCGTCCCCTTTTGATTCTTATACTATTTAATTGACTTTTGTGTTTTCTTTTATCTGAATCGACATTTTTTATATATTATTGCATTGAATTTTGTGCCATCCTCTCACTCTTTCAATTATTATAATAGTATTTTGAGTTTTCTAGTGTTTTCTTATTTGTGAGATTTATTTTTTATACTATTGAATTGAATTTTGGGTTATCCTTCCACTTTTTCCATTAGTTTGAGTTTTTTTTAGTTTATCATATTTAGATTACTCTTGTTAGAATTTTATTAGATGCGTCTTTTAATAGTTTTCAAATTTTATTTGATGCCTCTCATAATAGTTTTCACTTCTTTTTATGACATGGAAATTTATGTAGTGTGATGTGGTACAGTTTGTCTCTTTTGGAGCACATTTTATAGTCTTGATGTTTTTATTTTTTTATATTTTTGTAAATTTCACTAAATAATAAAATTGTATGTGTATTGGAAGTTTGGAAAGGTGGAAGTATTGACCTAAATTTATATCAGGTTGCACATTATCAGACTGAAACAATGCAAGGGTTTTTAAGCCATTGGAGCATCTAGCATTGAAATTGAAATGGCCAATATGACTAGCCAAGGAGAATACCAAGTGGGTCTCATCTCAAGACATTGAGATTTTGGTCTCAGTTCAATTGACATATGCCAAGCAAGGAGGTATCTCGATAGCCGAGCTCTGATATAAGTAGCAGTGATGTAAGCATGTATCAAGGAAGTCTGTAAAGTGACGGGGCTTTGATATTGGGACTTTGGTCTCAATATTATAGTACCCAAGAAGAAAAAACCTGATTTACAGTATAATTAATTCTATTTTTTATTATAATTCCATGAGAGAAATAGAAGAGGAAAATGGGAGAATACATGGAGAATGGAGCCAAGGAAGAGGAAGAGAGTATTTCAAGCATGCATCAAGAGATGAGTAACCATATCCTTTGAAAATATCTTAGTTTGCATATGGACCATGATTATATAATGATTGAATTTATTTGCAATAAAAATTTCAGTGTATTAAAAGCTAGATCTACACTTATTTATGCATTATTTTGATAAAAACCCAGGGGGATCTTGTTTAGAAGGCTGAGTAGTTCCAGATCTGGTATGGATATGATGTTTCAGCCATATATCAGTTGTAGATCTGAATATTAACCTACATCAGCTGAAGCTCCTCATATAAAATGTTGTCAAGTCTTTCTGCAGCTTTTCCAATTGTTTTTGCTATTATTTTTGAAGGATTCTTGCTCTTGCTTCAAGTAAATCCAATGCTTCTACAAAGGAACTTGATTATAGATCTGATTTCTTGATGCCATACTATAACATGAGTCTAATGGCTGATTTCTAGTGTCTTCCAGCAGAAACTGCGCAATTTCTAAAGGATGGTTTCTCTATTTACCAACTCTCTCCTTTAGCTGATTTTCAGCTAGTGTTGATTGTGGGAGATCTGTTAAAACCTCTAAACTCATTTATTTTTGCTGAAACTTTTCTTGAGGTCTGACACAGCCTAAAATAAGGGAACCCAGCCCTGTTCTACATTATTTTCACACTGGCTTGCTTATACAATGACCTCCTTGAGCCTATTGCAGATTTTCCTGAGAGTGGAATTTAGCGCTTCTTCCTTGGTTGGTTTTTACTTCTCTTTTGGATCCATTGTTTAGATCTATAGATCTAAGGTTCCTAAGAGAAGAAAACTCTAAGATGAGTGTGTCATTCCCACACTTGATGTGTTCCACCATTCTTCTATAGACAGAGTCTGGAATGGGCCAGGAAGCCTCTGGATTTCACCCTTCCTTGTGAAGGTGATGCATCTAGTAAATGCCCTGCCAGTCTATCTTTGGTTTAGATCTATTGGTGTAATTCCATATTGTTGTGATTACATAGTGGAATATCTTAAGATATTCCCTACTGAGCCTATATTTTCCCATTTGGAACATTGCATAATTGTATGCAAGGAAATAATTATTGTGTTAAAACTCTTCAAAATGAATAGAAGATAAAAATATATCCTTGTATGAATTATTGGATTAGATTCTTAGAGAGGAAAAAGAGTAATCACATGCTTTATTATGTAAGATTATTTAGAGAAACATATATGCTTGCATGCATGGGAAAAATATATTTTTGAGTATTAGATTTCTAGAGAAAAGGAATATGCAATCACATAATATTTATTGTGTTAGCCTTATTTTGGGAAAAATAATATGTATTTGTCCAACCTAAAGGGATTAGCTATGGTATTAGCTTTATCTTGGGAGAATATTATGCATAGTTATTGGTTATATCTTTTGGATGAGAGGGAAATGTCACTTTGCATGCATGAAATGATAAGTGGTATGCATTTGACCCTTGGAAAAGAAATGTTTTTATTTTTCCATGAAATATTTATTTGGTTTCTTTTGGAAAGAAATATATGTTTTACATGCAGGAAGAACAAGATATGTTATTGCATGCACAAAACTATAACTTGTATGTTAACTTTGTTTGAAATAGAGTTGGCATTTTTATACATAGTAACCATTATGAATAGATCTTGGGTGGAAAATATGTTTTGGAAAAGAACATGTATTCACATGCGTAAGTATAACATCTATTGCATTAATCCATATTGAAAAGAAAACATACGAGTAGGCAAAAAGAGAAATTGCTTGTTGGGATAGTTATCTTGAAAATATTGTTATGCATTTGCATGCACAATATTATTATATAGTATGTTATCTTTCTTTTGGAAATAATAGGAAAGTGCATGCAAGATTTTATTAGTGTTTGGTGGAAAGAGGATGCTTGATATTGATTTATTTGTTACTAATGCATGTGAAATGATGTTAAATAAGGAAACTAATGTCAATGTGGTTATGTTTTATAATGCATACAAATATTTGTTGAAGTGTCACAAATAGAGATTGATTATTGGTTTATTAATATTTTATCTAATCATGATATCAAGTGTGCTGACGACAGAAATGGCAGGAAAGAAGGATGACTTGAGAAAAGGAAATTTCAAGTTTAACATTGTGGAAGATAAAGAGTTGTTGGTCCATGCAGGTTTAGTAGTTCCAATTGCACAATGATCCCCTGAAGGAAACAGTCTGAATACAAAGACAGAGATTGATGATTCATGGGTAAATGGTATCATGATGATTGTAATAACTTATAACTAGTTATGTTTCGTTTAAGATTATTTTTATATGTAAATTTTATTACAATGGTCAAGGGATGGACTCCCTTATAACCATTGAGTGAGGGGTGACAACCCTCACGAGCGTTTAATAATAAAATTAAACGTTTGTTGGTTTTCACCCTACGGGGTTTCCAGGGTATATCGGTGTCTATTTATGTGATTGTTAATTGTGTCGTTTTGATGATGTTAATTTATTTCATGATATGACGTTGATATTATCAATTAGGTGATCTACTAATTGAATTAAAATGATCATGGGATCGATGCATAGTTATAACAGGAAATTTAAGTTAATATGCTACAACAAGAACAATTAATGGTTGTGTAACTCACTATGATTTTTGCTAAATATTTCTCTAAGTGATGATAATGGGTATTCAAATGGTTAATGCATAAATATAAAAAGTAATTTATAAAGTTACACACTCGTAAATGTTGAAAAAATTTCCTAACTCTAGATATTTTTCTGCGAGGTTATCGGGGTATGTTACCAATGTCGATGTTTTAAACCCGGTGGTCACAACCACTAGTCACGAAATGCTAAGAAATAACACCTAAGGGGTTTGTTCTTAGGACTTTGATATCGATACAAAGGAAATGTAGTTGGAATGTTGGGAGTAGAACCAATTTGTAGATGATAGATATGGAATGAAGCCCATGGTCATAACGCTTGGTAATAAGAAATGGTGTTGGATATAAGGTAACAAGTGACTAAGAAAAATAGCCAAAATGTACCCTATGACAATCCTTTTTGCTATCCCTCTTGTAAATTTCATTAGGAATTGTGATTCATGTAAATAATGTGGAAATGTAAACATTGATTGGGATAGAGAATTGGGCAAGGATTCAAATACTAAGGAAGAGAAATTACTTACATTGAGTGTAAATCCAAGCCACTAAGTTAATTTTAAGACATGTATTTCTAATTAATTTATCACCCTAATGGTGCAAGCATTAAAGGGTGTATTGGAGACCTGCGGTAAATGAATAAAATCCCATACAACATCCCTATCTTATAGAATGTGTTGTGGAAGTCAACACGTAAGGAGTAGACAAGAAGAATCATCCAAAGAGTGTAGAAGATGATGGGTAAGAAAGTAAGTGGTATGTGTACACTATGCATACAAACTCTCACATGTGTAAGAGTGTGGCATGAAAGAAAAAGAGCTCACATAAGAGAATGCAAGGTAATAGCATATGCACAAGAGTGGAAGCATGCTAAAGAGCATTGCACAAAGTGAAGATAAAGAGTAGTAGGTGGATTGAGTGAGTGAGTACCTTGGATTTTCAGTGTTGTTTAAATAGTGTAGACCATAAGTGCTTTCTATTCCCAGGGTGCCTAACAAGTGTAGACATGGTGTGCTTTGGATTCATGTTTGATTTAGTTGACTTGTATTGGTGTGAATTCCATTTAGCACTTCCCTTAAATTTGGAATTTGGCTCAGGGGTGGTCAAAAACATGAATATTGTATTGAAGATGGCCTATGGTTGGGTGGAGAGTTGAACTCCTTCCATAACATAGTTACCGATCAAATAGGTAACTGAACCGGTACCTACTTTTTTGAGGTAGCAAAAGAAAACACCCAATTTTGCAAAGTGGTGATGCAGAATCACCCTGTGTTTTTGGAGCATATTTGTACACTTCAAATTTTTTTATTTATGAAGTATGAACATTTGTTTTAAAATGATAGTGATTTTCATGCTAAATTTGAAAAGTGTTGATGCAACATCAACTGTTTTTTTTGGAGTGGTGATTTTCATGCTAATTTTGAAAAGTGTTGATACAACATCACCATTTTTTTAAAGGTAATTTTCATGTTGGTAATAAAACATAAAATTAAAATTAAAAATCATGAAAAAAAATCAAATATATAAAATTAATAAAAAAAAACAATAAAAATGTAAAAATAAAATATTTAAAGAAAAATAAATAAATAAATAAATAATTCAAAAAAGCACATAATTAAAAGAAAAAAAAAAATTGAAAAAAAAATTGAAAAAACATCAATTTTTTTTATATAGTTATTAAAGAAAAAACCACATAATTAATAAAAATGACAAAAAAAAATTAAAATAGAAAATTTAAAATCATCAAAATTAAAAAAATAAAAATAAAATACAAAAACTAAAAAAAAAAAAAAAAATTAATTAAAATTTAAAAATTTAAATTAAAAAATAATAATAATAATAATGAAAAAAAAAATTAAAACACAAATTTGAAAATAAAGCAATTAAGATTAAAAAATATAAAAAAATGAAAAAGACATTTTAAAATCATTAAAAAAAAAAAATTAATTTTTTTTAAGATTCAACCATTTAAAAAAAAAAAAAAAAAAAAAATTATAAAATTTAAAAATTTAAAAATAAATAAATAACCTAAAATTAGAAAAAAATTAAAATATAAAAAATTAAATTAAAAATTAAAAATTTATTAAATTAAAAAAAGATTAAAATTAATTAAGAGAAACAAATATTAAATTTAATAAATAAAAAAAAATTTAAAAAAAATGAAATATTAAATTAAAAAAAAAATTATAATTTAACAAATTAAAAAAAAAAAATTAAAAAAAATTAAAATTTGGCTACCCTGATGGTAGCAAGGGCCAGCTGCTGGGTGGGCGAGGTGCTGAGTGCAACCCCCCCACCTGCACAACGACCGGTCCCCGCCGCCACTTCGGCGAGAGGCTTATTCTCGGAATTAGAAAACATATTCTTAATGACATTGAAAAATTAATATTTATATTTCAAAATTAAATGTCAGAATTTACAATAATCAATATCGTTGCTCAAATCTTTCTTTAGAAAATATTAATAATATAAAAAAAATAATATGTGAAATATTATGTTTATTTTAAACTACAATCTTTCCTTGAGTATTCATTCTATTTATTCCTACACAAATATCTGAAGGTTCGACTAATCACTATATGTGTTCGAATGGGAAATTTAGGGACGATGGGAGGCTCAATCATATCACACAATTTTTTGAAGCCATAAGACACATTTTTCCTCCAAATTCAGTGGAATTTCAGAGGTGGCAATAGGATCATCTTGGGAAGAGATGGGATATTGGGGTTGGCTCGGGATGCACAGTCAAGAAGAGATGGGAATCAAAAGATGAATTTTTTTCTTGCTGAATTGATTCAGGGTTAGCACGGATCTGTCCCCATATGGAAGGATGCCACTTAGATTTGATTTTTTAGTCAATTGGCTAGTGATTGGACGGATTAATATCATCGACTATGAGATACTGACATTTTCGTAATGATGTTAGGGATACACTCACTTGGTGTGGCAGAATACTTTAGAATTTGGTTATTGTCTCTAAGACATATCATTTCATTTCACAGATGGACAAGGAATATTCTAATACGCCTTAGTTCATCCGCATTTGGTTATTGTCTCTGAGAAATATCATTTCATTTCACAGATGGACAAGGAATATTCTAATATTAGTTCATCCACATTTGGAAATCGCAAGTGCCACTAAAGATTATTATATTTTCATGGCTGGCTTGGTTGAATTATGTTCTCACTTGGGATAACCTATGAAAGTGGGGCTTGATTAGTCTGGGTTACTGCTCCCTCTGTTGGTCTGCTCTGAAATTGGTAACACATCTCATTCTTTATTTCACATTTTCATTAACAATTTAGTCTCATATGCTCTCTCTTTACAAGATTCCCCCCACCACTTTCCTCTTTGTGGAACACTTCCTCCGTTGGGAATCTCCTGGGGGAGGATTTCCTTGCACATCCCACTCTATAATTTCTAGGAGATTTGGAAGCCTTGCAACCATTTGATATTCAACAAGACTCCTATATTTATGCACTCTATTATTACTAAGGCTCTGTCATGGTTGGATTTGGGAAATCCCTGCCGTATGGTTACATCTGACTCGTCCTGTCATTTCAGATCTCCTCAGATTATTATACTTGTTGTTTTTTTTATGGGGAATCCCAACGGGGTATGTGTGAATGTGGGGCGTGGCAACGAACTGATGAGCATATTTCATATAAACTTCATTGGCATAGTGGTCGGAGCACAAACTCCCGTGCAGAGTTAATTTCCTTATGGGGACTTCTTTGGCATGCCCTCTCTCTGCTCATAATCTATTTACATATATATGGGGATTCTAATACTATTGTGGAAGGAATTGGAGATACAAAAAAAATTTACCCTCTAGACCTTCGTGTCTAGTGCAAGCAGACCAGACTATTGTTACAACGAATTCAACACTACTCTATCAACCATATCTATTGTGAATCTAATTCTGTTGTTGACTCACTCTCCAAGCAGGGCATCCATGATTTGGGAGGAATTATAGACACATCTATTTTTTATGATGGTGTTGGGGTGGCAAAGGACCATATATCCATATCATAATTACTTTTTGGCATACTTATTTCAAATTTGGATCAACATTTTATTTTTAATATTTCATTTTACTGTCTCCTTGTGTGAAGCATCACACTTGAACTAGAGTACACTTTTTGTCTTCTTAATGTTGTTATTTTTTTATTGGGCATGTATTTGGAATATGCTTGGATTGCATGGGAATATGATGAAAATAAAAGCATACTTGATCTGGGAATGATGTAACTGGGTTTCATATTAATAAAAGGCTAGTTGTTTTTTTCTTCTGAAAAAATGAATAAATAAATAAATAAAACTAAAAGAATTAAAAAAAATTAAATAAGAAAAAAATAAAAAAGTTAAACTAAAATCTTTCCTTGAAAGAGATTAAGAATGTTTTAAAAAAATCATACATTAAATATTGTCTTGAAATTGTTATCTTTGTATAAAATTGAGCACCAACTACATGTTCCTATGATAAACAATAAACTTGTGCTCAACCTCTCTCTTGATCTGATGAGCCTTCGGTGAGTTTTTCATTTTGGATTCTAACAAGTGAGTGAATACGATAACATCCTACTTGCTAGCACATTTTCGTAGAGTAGGTAAATAATCTTTGTCATATTGCTGCAATTTATCTAAGTAATCTTGAGCCTAACCATGACCATTTGCATGCTTTTGTATCCCATGCATAGGCCTGCACCTTAACATGTTGATTCTTGTACTATTTAATTGACTTTTGTATTTCCTTTTATTTGAATTCACATTTTTTATAGTATTGAATTGACTTTTATGTCATCCTCTCACTCTTTCCATTATTATACTATTATTTTGAGTTTTATGTGTTTTCTTATTTATCATATTTATATTGGGTTGCAGGTTATAGCGGGTTGCAAGTTAGATTGGGTTGCACGTTATCAGATTGGAATAATGCAAAGGTTTTCAAGTCATTGGAGCATCGTAGCACTGAAATGGAAATGGCCAATATGAAAAGCCAAGGATAATACAAAGTGGGACCCATATCAAGACATTGAGATTTTGGTTTCAGTTCAATTGGTATGTGGCAAGCAAGGAGGGATTTTGATACCCGAGATCTTATATAAGTTGCATTAATGTAAACAAGTTTCGAGGAATTCTATCAAGTGATGGGGATTCAGTATTTAGACTTTGGTCTTAATGTGACATTAAGGGAGCCGATCAGAACAAACATGATTTACCAATGTCGATGTTTTAAAGGCCATGGTCACAACCACTAGTCATAAAGTGCTAATTAAGGGATTCGGCCTTAGGACTTTGATCTTGATACAAAGTAATTGTAGTTGTAAAGCTGGGAGTAGACCCAATTTTTAGATGATAGATATGGAATGAAGCCCATGGTCATAAAAATTTGTCTTAAGATATGGTGTTGGATATGAGTTAAAAAGCGACTAAGAAAAATAGTCAAAATGTACTCTGTTGTAACCCCTTTTGTTATCCATCTTGTAAATTTCATTATGAATTGTAATTCATATAAATAATGTGTAAATTTAAACATTGATTGGGTTAGATAAGTGGACAAGGATTCAGAGACTGAGGAGGAGAAGTTAGTTGTGTTGAGTATAAATCCAAGAAAATGAATTTATTTTAACACATGTATCCCACATGATTTTATCACCTAATGTTGCAACCATTAAAGGTTTTATGGGGAACCTTTAGTGAAGTAAAATAATCCCATAAAATCTCCTGATCTCACTGGATGTGTTATGGAATTCAACATGAAAGGAGTAGAGGAGAAGAATCCTGCAAAGTGTCTGTGAGATGAGGGGTAAGGTACTAAGTGTTATGTGTAGATGTACAAACAAACTCTTGGATGTGTATAGAGTGTGGCATGAAACCAAAAGAGCTCACAGAATACAATGCAAGGGAATAACATATCCAGAGGATTGGAAACACACTAAGGAACATTGCACAAAGTGAAGACAAAGAGGAGCAGATGGAGTGACTGAGATAGTAGTCTCGATTTGTAGTGTTGTTTAACAAGTTGAGACCATAAGTGATTTGGATTCCCATGGTGCCTAAAAATTGGAGACATGGTGTGCCTTAGATTCTTGTTTGATCTAGTTGACTTGTATTGGTGTGAATTCAATTTACCACTTCCGTCAAACTATGAATTTGACTCAGGGATGGTCAACATCAAGAAACATCGTATTGTAGCTATTCTATCATTTTATGGAGAGTTGAAGTCCTTCCCTTAGTTTCCAGTCATTGAAGTTAATCAGATAAGTGTGTTTACCTATGTATACGTCACACAATGAATAATGCATGATTCCATTATGTTTTATAACAAGGTTTGTACCAACTGCATTAATGGAGGAATGTGTTATTCCTGGTTATTTACAGTGATTTTCCTATGTGAATGTTCTCATAGTTAAGCGGACTTGCAGGTCTCAATGGCTATTAATACTTCCCCGATTTATAGAGCTAATTACATCGTAATGTATGAATGCTGATGTGCTTACTGAACTATGATGGTGTGTAAATGTCATTTTCTAGAATGGTCATGGATCTCTGTTTGTTTGATATTGTTGGATTATCTTTATTAGTAAAGGATTGAGAACAATACAATGTATGATATATTAGTGGAACTGATAGTATTTTGTCAGATCCATTATGTGGTGTAATATGTTTCTTCTATGTTTGGAATTATAGAGTAGCGTTATCTATGTCATAGCTAGCTTCAGTTCCCGCTAGTAGGAATTTTTATAGAACCATTGGTTGTATTATGGATATGAATATATATATCTATATATATATATATATATATATATTGTTAGTGTTAGAATGAGGATTTAATTCCTATAAATTTGGTGTCTTAAGCAATGCTAGGTTCTAGGAAAACAATGGGCAATGTCATTGAAATCCTTAGAGTTCATAAGTATGTGTATTGCAAAGAACCAAACTTGAATCTGGGGTTGGATGAGTCATTAACGAGAATTATATCTTAACTAAATGTAATTCATGCATGATATATGTATTCAAGAGTATGAGAATATGGATGGATTTTAGTTATGTGCATTGTAAAATAACTAAATTAGGAATAAAATGGATAACTTATGAAGAATAAAGAGAGAGGTAAAATCTTGTGTCAACCCCACTTAGGCAGAAAAATATGTTATTATCTGGTAAGTGAATCTAGGATCAGGGGGATCAAGGAGGCTGCACATGATTAAGAGTGTTTGGAAATAATATTTGAATGAAGCCATATTTTTTAAATGGTCCAAAGTATCTAGAGCGAGGCCCGATGTGGAAAATAATGTTGTGGGCCTATGTTTATTAAGTCACAGAAGTATCTAGACATCCAGAGGTAAAGGAAAGATACTAACATGGGAAAACATAGATGGTGGGAAAAATTCAATATAATTGTGGAGAAATTGGTAATTTGATAGCCTACGAGTCTGGAAATTTTAAAATAATGGAAGTTTCATGGACACCTAACTATACCCTAAAACAAGATACAAAGGAGTCGCTACATTACATGAAGAAGTAGTTCTATGCGGGAGTAGAGAGTTTGGTTGGCATGGAAAGTTCCACAAATGTGTGACCATGATCATGTGGATGCCACATAAGTGTCATAGATGGCACGGTGAGGCCACATGGGTCACACGTGGTAGTGTGTTATTTATGTTGCAAGGGTAGACTAGTTAATATTTTAAAGCGCATAATTTCCAATTGAGGAGTCAGATTGGGGTAAAATTTATACCATTAGAAAACTCTTGACAATAATAATGTAACGTTGTTATCTAAGGTTAATTATACAAGCTTTGGAAAGAAGAATTTTTTTAACCCCATATTCATAATGGTAGGTCGAGTTAGTTGATGTTAACACCTCCCATTAGCCTGGGAATTCTAAGACAGTGGGAGGGAGAAATACAATGTGTTATCAGAGCTAAGTTCTATACTATACTTTCGGAGATAAATTTTGGAACTATGTTATAGAGTACAGTAATGATGAGTATTTTTTGTTTGCAATTCTGTGTGGATTATAGCATTTTTTTTTATGATTGTCTGTTGTATGCACATGTTGATATCAGAGTTGTGAAATGATAGGAATGGGGGGTTATGATATGTTTATTTATTTTATAATTTTAATACTAACTTTAGATTTGGTCTTTCAGATAGCCTTACATCAACATTATTATTGCAAATAAGCCAAGGTCATGAGTAAATATATTTATTTATGTTTCGGTTTTACTAACATTCATGTGTGTGTAACAACACATAAGAAGACACCCGAGATCAGCAAGGAAGAAAATGAATGAGTAGCAGAATGGTGTAGTATAACTCTTATAGATCTCATCATGGTCATGAAGAAGAGTTAGTTAGAAAGAGGAGAGAGGAAGGATTCCATGACTAAATGAACTCATTTATAAATTTGAGGATCGAAAAGTGGAAAAGTTTTCATTACAAAATAAATCCCATGATGAATCATAGTTTCTTCAATTAGCTACAAGAACCAAAAGGTGAATTATACACATGGGGAAATCATTCTGAGTAATAATAATTGATATTCCCATGTAAGAAAATTTTAATCTACTACCATTGGGTGCATATGATGTGCTATTCATAATCAACACTCTAGCACCCCACTGAACTAAAATCGATTGCTAGAACAAGTTTTTGGATTGTCTTAGTGACAAAGGGGAGAGAGTAACATTGCAAGGAATAAATAATTTTAGTACTACTTAGAAAATATCAATAAATGATGAATTAGAGGTTAACAGATATTGAATGAAAGATTATCTAATATTGAAATAGTTTAGCATTGTTTTTCCTAAGGAAATACTAGGATTTCCACCAAGAAAAAAAAAAGTTTTCTTAATTGAATTATTTCCACAATCAACACAATTGTCAAAAGATTCATATTGTATGAACACATCAAAGTTGTTAGTACTAAAATTTTAATTGAATGAAATGTTGGAGAAGGGGTAAATAAGACTGACTATATTGCCTTGGGGAGCTCCCATAGTATTTTTCAAGAAAAATTATAGCACATTGAGACTATGCATTGACTACATGAAATTAAGTAAACCTAGAATAAATATTAAGTATCATTTTTCCCAAAATTTATTACTTGATCAAATAAGAGTATCCACAATATTCTCAAATATAGATTTGAGGTTTGGATACCATTAGGTGTGAATTAAGGATGATGATATCCACAAGACAACTTTTTGAAATACATATGCGCATTACAAGTTTGTTGTGGTGTCATTTGGACTCACCAATGCTTTAACAACATTTATGTGTTTGATGAGAAACATTATCATTTCATATTTAGACAAGTTCATGTTGGTCTTTGTTGAAGACAATTGGTTTATTCTACAACTAAGAAGGAACATGAGGAACATTTTGAAAAACAATTTCAATTGTTAAGAGAGCACAAACTCTATGTAAATTTATACAAATGTGATTTCCTCTAATCACAATTTTTTTACTCATGACCTATTGTTTTGAAGGAAGGAGTAGTAGTGGATACTAAGAAGATAAAATCCATCATAGAGTGACCTACTTCTCATAATGTGACATAATTAATATCCTTTATGGAATTGGTTGGGTAATACTAAAGGTTCATTTAGAACTTTTAAAATGTTAGGCTTCAAATGACAATTTTGGAAAGAAATGAGATTAAGTTTGAATGGAAATTAGAGTGTGTATCTACTTCTACACGATTAAAACGATGGCTCATGCATGTACCAATATTAATAAGAGAAGAACTAAAAAACCACTTTTGTGATTTGCACATATGCCTAAAACATGGGGCTCAGTGGAGTTATAATGTGAGAGTGAAGGTATTTTTATACGAATTAAGGAATTTGAATGAGCATGGGAAAAATTATATCAATACTAACTTGGAGCTAGCATCAATAGTGCATGCATCGAAATTTTTTAGGTACTATTCACTAGTAAGGATGTTTGTTTTAATGTTAGATTATTGACCTGGGTAAATTCATGATACCCTTTTAACCAAGAAATTTTACTTTGGCTGAGGTGTTAAAATTGCATCAAAGAATTAATGAACATAAAAGAACATATCTACATGCTAGAAAGAAGAGGAACACAACAAGCATTAGCAACACAAGAGATTGATAATGGAGTTCATCCAAGAGGGATTACGTCTTTGGGCCTCGGTGTAAAGATGGTGTAGGTCACTGCATTATGTTCTGGAAAGAGTGATGATGTACATCGATGGTGTTTTCTCTATCATACAAGGAAAATTCCTTCACGCAGGAGTGACTATACCTCTGCTCGAGATGTTCCACTGTGGAACTCTCATTCACAAAAAGGACTCCTATCAACATGATAATTTCACATGGATGATGATTATGAGTATCCCTCCAAAGATGGAAACAAAGGGATTTCAATAAAACATACATGGCGACAATGAGTATCCCGCCAACATGGCAACAATTGGATCTCAAACATTATAAAACAAATCCATGATAGAAATTACATCAAGAAGAAAACAAGATCCCCCATCAAACATCAACCAAATATAAACCATTTTCTCTAGATCATTATGATTTAGAATTATTAATTAACTACATATGGACAGATGCTCCTACCTGAAGTCCAACGCTTGCTGTAATCTTCAATCCAGTCGCTCCAAAAGAGGTCAATTCAGCATGTAAGAACTGCAATCAAGGACAAGATAAAAGATTAAAAGCACCTACAAGATATAATAATTCAAAAACACTTATCTATCTCAATGATCAAGGAATCCAAGAATTAAATTACTCAAAGAGATACATGAACAATTTAATGAGAAAATAGAATCCATTTGTATTAACTTGGATGATAAGAAGTAACCTTACAACCTTATTGCCTTGATGTTATACAGGTTCTTCTAGGGTCCTGAATAGCTGTTTTCCTTCGGTTTGAAAAGCCTTCTCCTCTCTGAACTAGCATGAAACTATGGACTTGAGTATGTGACCATTCTCATGTCACTGATACCAAGTATAGACAGTATTATTTCTTCATCAATTAACCTCAAAACCACCAAGTTCTAAGTACCCTTGAGACTGAAACATGATCTCAATTTATAGCAGAAGGGAGGTAGTTTTAGTTCCAATAAGAAAGGGATAAATTCCTTTCATGAAGGGATTAAGCTCCAAATACCGAGGGATAGACTCCTTTAATGAAGGGATAGAGGTTCATGAATGAAGGGATTGAAGCATGACCAGATTATGCTTCTAAAAGCTTCTAGCTGGGAGAATATTCGACCATCTGGGCTTCTAGAACTTACTTTTTATTTTATTTTACCTTTTATGGGGGTCCGAAGTTTTAATAAGCAGAACTTGTGGGATGTGCCACAGGTTATAGAGCAAGAAACTCAGTACTGCAGACAATGACTAGGAAAAGTGTGAAGTTAGGCTTTTTAGGCTTTTAATGAGCTTTTCTCCAATTCGAAGACTTGGTTTAGGAAGTTTATGATTTTGGACCTCTAGGGGAGCATAATATAGGTAGTGATGAAACCATATAGACAGCTAAATGTCATGGTGACAAATTTTAGTGTAACATATTTCCCCCTGAAGCGCGAAGTCTGAAGTAGTTCTGAAGAGTGAACTGCTTTATGATTCTAAGGATTGGGTTGCAGGCATACCGGTTGAAACTTGTAAAAAAATTCAATGAAAACATATATATTTATATCATCCCTGAGGTAGGCATTCCCATACTCAGATCAAAACTAACAACATGTTCTGATACAAAAATGTTTTTAAAATTACATCAATAGTAGACATAGCATGGAAACAACCATCTGTCATAAGTAGTCTACTATATCATAAATAATGAAACTCCTCATAGCCTGGATGGTGGAAACTAGATCCGGGGTCTTGATTTTTGCTTCTCGAACTACTACGATTCTACCTATGCGATTGATTATGTCAAAGTCAAACATGGTAGAAACCACTTGATTACCAGTCAATGATGTGAATTGTTAACAAGTATGAGAGAAACCACCAATAATGACAATGGCTCTCAAAATGCTCAGTACAATCCATGAAGTGTAAATGAATGATTTGAAGTCAAACACTTCACAGAATCATTCGATCTAAGGTTAATGATGCAACCTGTTGTTGAAGGTGAGAAACCTCCCATTAGGGCATGCAGATCCCAAGGTACTGATAGGATTCTAGATCAACTTTCTAGATGATGAGTTGTCATCGATAGAAAGTGATCCGTCGTAGGAAAGCCCATGACACCAAAACCATTAGATCAATTTTTGAAGAAATATTTGCAAGGACTGACTCAGGGATGGTTAACACGAATGGAGACAAATGTTTTCAATGAATGGTTTATTTGAACTATCCTCTTGAACACATAATGACAATGAAGATGGTTTGGTGACAATTTACCTAAAGCTAATACCGAGAAACCAGATGAAGACTTTTAATGTGGATTGATTAACTATTTTGGCTAAAGGATTTTCCCAACCTAGGTATGAGTGTGACAAAAGTGTCATTTTCAAGAGTCGTATACTTCTTTTTGAAACAAAGTGTGACAACTAGATTCATTTTCTCTCTTTTCCCCCACCATTTCTGGCAAGTACCTTTTTATTTTTGACAAGCTTGAGGAGGATAACATTTTCTTGTTGTGTAAGCTCATCCTTTGGATGAGTCCAACTTAGTATTAAAATGGAACCCTAATAAGGAGTGGTTCGTTCCTTTTTGTAATTGACAGGTCCTTTACCATTAAGTTTTAACGAGTCTAGTATAGGTGAAACTTGGTGTTTTTCATTTTAGGGAGTCAGAAGAAAAACTTAAGAAAACTCTGTGGGTGTACGTTTTTTGTAAATTTAGTCCCTCAAGCCTGAAAAAGGATTAAAAAATGTAGGAGAGAACTCTACTGGCCATGATTATTCAACGGATACCTTTTTCATAAATAGCCCATTTTAGTCTGGAAAAGGGGTAAACTTATACTGAAAGGATGTCTGTTCATTTCCTTTAACAAGTTCAAATAGTCAAGTACTCGGAAACCTTTTCATTTTTAGAGAGTCTGAAAAGGGCTTAAAAGAGAACTCTAGGTTTTCGCTTTTTCGTAATTTTCAAGAGCCCGAAAAAGTGATAAAAGTGTGCTCATCATCAAAATAATTATTTTTCACCCGAAAAACCTGTTTTCTGCACATAAACTCGAAAAATTAAAGATACCTATTTCCAATAAGTAAAAAAATTTGGAAAATAACTTTTTAAAGTGGAAAAAAATAAAATAATATTTTATTCATTCAAAAAATCTTATAGAAAGTAGTTCAACAAATTCATTTTCACCTTTTGTATTCAGATTTGAAGGTTGAGAGCTCTTGGCAGAAAAAATTCCAGAGGTGATAACGGAAGAATCAACCGCTCAAATAAAAAATCGTAAACTACAACACTCTTCTCTTCATTTTCATCCATTTGAATTCTCTTTTTTGGCTTTGAAATTATTTTTTGAAGGGAAAAATTGTTCAAAATTATGTTCTCCGGGGTCTGCGAGTCATCCATTGGTTTCTTGCAGACCCCGATAATTTTCCTTTACCGCAGTTTTTATGAAGGGCGCATGCGAAGGTCTGCCCCATCTCTATATAAAAACTGTAGAGGCACCATGAGAAAAGGAAATTTATTAAATTCTCTCAAAAATGGCTAAAAATTCTCACTCTAAAATCTTCTAACCTTCAAATGCATCCATTTTCAGGTTATTCAATAATGTTGGAGTGGAGAGAAAGTGAGCACAAAGGGGTAGAAGATGTGGCCATGAGTAATCCGGCCATAATGCATGTGCTGAGAGATTATGGATTGTATAAATTTTGGGCAATTCAGGACATGAGGGCACAAGTGGAACTAATGACCTAGTTGGTGAACAAATGGGACATCCAAGAACAATGTTTTATCATCGGTGATCACAAGCTAGAACTTGAGCTTGAAGACATTTACTTTATCACTGGTTTATCCAAAAGAGGTGAACATATCTCTTTGTTTGGAGTTAGGCAAGGTGGCCTGCCTATTGCTAGCTATAAAAAAGAGTTCTGCAATGAAGAAGTTGATCCCAAAGACAACCATATAGATATAAAGACTATCCTACATCTTGATCTTAAAGTTATTGCGTTCACCATGACCAAATTATGTGGGAGCGCAGCTCCACATGTGGCTACCAAGTCTCAGATGCAAACAATAGTCGAGTGCTACAGAGGTACCATTTTCAATTGGTGTGAAGGGGTGTTGACCAATATGAAAAGTCAATTGACTAGAGCAAAAAACTCAAAGTTAAAAAACTTTGGGTATGGTTCCATGTTGGTATCTTTTGCTTTGGAGAGGATTCCATCCCTCGACCCCCAACTAATTTCTATTGACTCTGGTGAACCTAGAGAGCCTCGTATGGTACGTTGTGTTGCACTGATGGCCCGCCATGGTGGCGACAGCTGTGTGGTAGTTCGATTCACTCCAACATATTTTCATTGGCTACAGAACCAATTATTTGCTATTGAGTACTTCCTGTATGTAGGCATAGATTTTCTAGGTGATCCCGAGATGTCCTTACCTCCAGGGGCACAATGGGATGAATCAGGTAAATGAATCATTTTGATGTGTTTTAATTCTAATTTTTATTTTGGTTTTTAATCGTCCAATACTGATAACAAAATTTTAAATGCAGATGTTGGTCCACAAAGGCTAACCACTCTCTGCTGCTTCGAAAGGAAGCCAACAGAGCCTATTGCACAGCCACAAAATTAGGCCGCAGAAATCCTTATTGACTTGGAGCACAACCTAGAGAGGTTGACTATAGATATCCCAGAGACATCGACGAATGATATTCCTCTTCATCTCCAGAGACACATTACTGGTGTTCCTGGCTAGTTTAGGAGATTCCTGCGCAGGGTGGCACAGGTAATAGTTTATTATCGTGATCATCATCGTGGATAGTGGATGATCATCGTAGACTATTGTATTTTGTTTTTTATATCACTATATTTCAGATCATAAGGTGTTTTAAACCTATGATCGTAGACGATGTAATATTTTTTGAAAACATAAAATCCTATCTATGATATTACTGCTTTCTCTGGTTATCTTGTTCAACACATATCGAATGTTGTTTTGGTTTATTGTTTTAATGTTGAAAATTTCTATTTATAACATTATTATCTAATGCATCAGCCAATGTATTTAAATTTCTTGGAATGTGTTGATATTCGATGTAATCAAATTTCCTTTCAAATAGACGAACGTTCAAAAACAAACTCAATAACATTGTATTTTTAATTGTGTATACACTGTTTAAATGTAATAGAATGAGTTCTGAATCTAGCCTAATGATCAAACGCCGAATGCCAAATGAAATGGCATCAGATAATAACTCAATCACTATGCTATATTTTGCAACATTATTCATTGTTTGACCAAGGCTTACCCCATGCATAGAAACTAACTCATCAATGGGTGAATAAATAACCCAGGCTGTGGAAGAAATATTCCATGTACTATGACAGGCACCGTCAGCAAAATCGATGTACGTTTGAAGGGATGTCGACATCTGTAATATCAAGAGAAATCAGGATAAACAGTGATAGTAGTAAAAGAAAACTCAAACTAGACACACTGATCTAATCTAAGGCATCTAACTAGAAAAATAACTAATGTACAAGTGAGATCTTCACACAAGAATTAAGCATAATATCTCTTCAAATAAATTCCATTTCTAGGTTTATCTAAAGAGACCCCGTCATAATCAGTCAATTCATAAGCCCCTTTTGTAAGCACTCACTTCACAATGTAAGGACCATGCCACATTGGTTCGAATTTCCCAACGCCTAGCTTATGATTAGCTTGATCATATACCAAGACTAGGTCACCTTCTAAAAAAACACGAGGTGTAACCTTTCGATATTTAACGTATTTTTTATGAGCTTCGGCTACTAATACAATGGTGCGTCGAGTCTCATCTAATTGTGATAAGTACAAAAAATGGTTTTCTTCTTCAGAAGTAGCTGGTAGTAACTCTATGCTTAATTGGAGTGACAATATTTCAGATTCAATTAGTAACACAACTTCTAAACCATAAACCAGTTGAAAAGGATTGAACCCTGTTGCAGTTTTTGCTGAGGTTTGATATGCCCAAAGTGCTGAAAAAAACATGATATGCAAATTCGATTTATGAATTCTGATTATCCTTTTAATCATGGTGGTTAAAACTTTACTAACAGCTTTAGCCTGACCATTAGCCTGCAGGTAATATGGAGTAGAGTTATCATAGCGCATGCCAATTTGGTTGGAAAGTTCGGTCATCATTATATTTCGAAAATGACTCCCATGGTCAGTAATAATAGCTTGGGGTACACCAAAATGAGAAATTACATTATTGAATACAAACGTAGTTGCAGTTTTTCCATCTGCGGCAAATGTAGGCATCGCCTCGGCCCATTTGGTAAAATAATCTACTGCGAGAACAATATACCCATGCCCCCTGGTTGAGTGAGGGTTATATGTAATGAAATAAATGCCCCATTTTTCAAAAGTAGCGACATCAATTATGGCGTGAAGAGGACCTGGTGGTGCATGCATCTTTCGATCAAATATCTAACAGCTGTGGCATTTTCGGATTGAGAGAATGCAATATTTGAATAATGACGGCCAAAAATAACCAGCATACAATATCTTTTTGGCTGTGGCATACCCAGACATATGACCACCACACGCTCCAGAGTGGCAGTCATTCAAAACTCTTTCAGCCTCTTCATGAGTTAAACATCGTCGAAATACAGAATCTGCACCATGACGATAAAGTGTGTCTCCAACAATATTGTATTGCTGAGATTGGTAACAGATCTTTCGTCGATTTGAACATGAAATTTCAGGCTGAAAAGTTTGGGTTTGGAGATAAATGATGATATCTCCATACCATATATCTAACGTACTAATAAGAAACAAAGACTCATCAGAAATCAGATGTTCTACTAGAGTTTCTGTTTCAGTATTTGGGAGTTACACATAAGTTCGACGAGCACGAATGATTTCTTTGATTTGGATTTTTTGAATTCTAAATAAAACTCCTAAAGGATAACAATCCATTTAGAGTATTTTCCACCGAGTAATTGTTTAGTCAAAATGTACGTCATCAGGTTTCAATTAGATATCACATTTGCTTTTCGTAGCAATATGTAATGACAAAATCTTTGGACAGCTTGAATTGCTGCTAAGGCTAATTTCTCCACATGCGAATATTTAATCTCGGTTGGATTGACATTCCAACTTAGATAGTAAATCACATGCTCATTGTGGAAATCATCCTCTTGAACTAATTTAATCCCAATGGTGGAATCAAAGGCTGCTAGATATAAAAAGTAATCATGGCTGTAATTTGGTGGATGCAATAACGGTGCATGGGTCAACACATGTTTTAAAGCATCAAAATATTGATTAGCTATCTCATCCCAAATAAAAGGAACATTTTGTTTCAACAACCTAGTAAAACCTTTTGTTAACTCAGGATAGTTTTGGATAAATCTATGTACAAATTTTTCTTTCCCTTACAAACTTTGGAGTTGGAGAAGTGTGGAAGGATGAGGTAAATTGATAATAGCCTCAAAATTCGAGGGGTCGACATGAATGTCTAGTTTCGAAACAACGAATCCTAGTAATATACCAGATTACTCACAAAAAACACATTTGTGGGGATTCAACCGAATCTTATAATGCCTACATCTCATAAAAAATGCTCGTAAATGAGTAGGATGATCTTCTCTGTGTAATGAATGAGCAAGTAAATCATTGAGATAAGATTGTACAATGTGTTTAATGTCATGAAAAGTGTAAGAAATTTCCCTTTGAAAATTTTCACCAACATTCTTCAATCTGAAAGGTAGTTTACAATAAGAAAAGGTCCCCTAAGGAAAAATGAATGTTGTTTTTGGTTGATCAACATGGAGTATGTTTATTTGATTATATCCAGAAAATCCATTCATAAATGAAAACATTTCATTTCCAACACAATCATCTATTATTTTATCGATATAGGGGGTAGGATAATTGTCTTTACGACAAGCTTTGTTAATGTCCCTATAATCAACACATACTCTTATGGTTCCTTGTTTTTTTGTAACAGGAACGATATTAGATACTCAATTTGTTAAAGGAATTGGATAAATAAAGCCTGCTCGCAGTAATTTCTCAACTTCGGCTTTAATAGCAGCAACTTTTCGTGGATGTATCAAACGTAATATTTGCCTGATAGGTTTAGCATCCGGTTATGTTTTTATTTCATGAATGACAATGTTGGGACCAATTCCTGGCATTTCTTCATAAGACAAGGAAAATATGTCACATAATTCTTGAAATAGGGCTTTATATGTAGTAATTTCATCTAACATACAAGAAACACCTATATGAATGTTTTCAACAACTCCTGGTTTAACTAGTATGTCAATGGGAACTGTCGAAGAAATATTTCCCAAATTAACTTCAAAATTTGAATTTGTAATCAATATTGGACTCTGGGGTTCCTTGACATAGTCAATTGTAAAAATAGATGAAAAATTATTTTCAAATCTATGAAGATCTGGTAAAAATGATGACCTATGATGGATATCATCCCATGGTAATTCATCTATGGATAATAATTCACGAATGCTTTCATCAGTATAAAAAAATTATTGAAAAGGATCGGGAATTGATGTTATAGCTGAGCTTATCCATAACTCATTTATTATTCATAACTAATTACCAATGAAAATAACTTTTTAGACAAATAACAATAATAAAAATTGTCTTTTAACTAGTTAACACTAGTTATCCTTAATGAAGTTGTCACACATGGCAAGGATTTTGTTTTGGCCAGTGTTTTCCAAGTCTTTTCCAATCTATTCAGTGTTGGAAAAGTTTTTGTGCTATTTTTTCATTTTTGTTGGTCTAGTTTTTGTGCAACTTTTTTCCTTTTTGTTGATCTGATGTGTTCCGTCATGCCTTGAATGATAATTGTTTATTTTTTGGGGTTTTTAGGGTGCTCTTTTATGGGTTTTTTCTGGGACTTCATGCCTTGTGTACAGAAATTGTCACGGACTTATACCTTGTGTATAGAGATAGATTGTTTCAAATTTTTTCAAGATCAAGATTGATTGCATACACACTTCTATAATTAATATATAGATGTTATTACAAATTATTATAAATCTATTTTAATTTTAGATTTTAAAAAAAAAATCAATTTATTGAGTTCTAAACTTTCACTAAAACTTTACACCTAAAAAACATTTTAAGAAATTTAATCCACTTAAAAAAAGGAATTTATATTCATACATTTTTAAAATTTTAAACCATACAATCTGTCATATAATTTAGCAAAAATATTTTTAAAATTTACATAATAAATTTCACAAATTTTTTAAATTTACATAATCAATTTCAACTATATAAAATTCCAAACTAATAATTTTTTTTAAAAATAACATAAAAAAATCTAAATCAATCATATAATAAAATGTGTTACTAGATTGAAACATCATGGACATAAAATAAAAATAACAAAGAAAGTGGGAAGTTCAAAGTACTCAGGTTCAGAGTGATGGTTGGTGTGAACTCTTCCCTGCCAACAACGATCCAAGACGTTTTTATATGGGAATTACATTCAGAAAATTATCTTTTTAACGTGTGCAGCATGTGCTTTTTTAACCTCCTCAGTATGTGTTATTTATTTATATTTTTGTTAATTTTTTATATATTAAATGATAAATATTTAATTTGGAAACTGTTTTTATTTTAATGTATGTTTAATTAATTTTTTCATTTTTTTATTAAAAATTAGAATAATTATATAAAGTAAATAAATAATAAATGTTAATATACATTAATTTATAATAAACACCAAAATAAATCAAATAAATCAAATATTGATGTTTTTTATTTATATTTTTTATTGTTAAAAAAAAAAAAAAATTATTTTAAATTATTATTATTATTATTATTATAAAAGGAATATATAAGCTAAAGATATATATAGTTAAAAATCATGTAACAATATTATTGATTAAGGCAAATTATTCTCTTTTCACAATGAAAAATTTTAATCTATAATTTTTTTTTTTTACAATATTATTGGTCAATACCATGATTTATCAATATCACATGACCAAAATTTAACAACTCATTTTGTCTGACACTTATTCACTAAAATTTTTTATTTATTTTTATTTTCATTAATTAATTTAATTAAAAGTGGCTAAAAAACATAACTAATTTTTACATAAATCTTATCACTGATTTCCGACTGTGTCAAGAATATTCAATATAAGTTGAATCCCTACTATCTCCCTAATAATATTTAATAATTACATTAAAATTATGAAATACCTTTTTCAAAATAGACACACTTATTGACATTAAAATATTTTATAAATGATAGAAAAAAGGATTATATATTTTTTATTCTAAGTGTATGTGATAATTATAATATTTTAACCTGTTTTTTTTTTTTAATTTTGTTATTTTGTTGAAAATTAGGAAAATCATAACTTTAAGTTATTAAGTTTATATAATTTAAATGAAATTTTCCTAGTATTAGTTTTAGCCATAATTTAACAGTTTTTGGAGTTTCTCAGTTATACAGTTAAATTTGCACAAAATTTGATAGAAAATTGTGAGAATCACAAGATTAATTTATGATTTTTGCACAATCAGAATAACCCATAAGTTTTCTAGGTAATTATACATTTTCGTATTCAAAAATAGAAAACATGTTCTAACCAAAAATTGCCAAAGAAAACTCCAAAATGCAAAATAATTAGAATTTTTTTTTTTTTGCTATAATTCACTATACTAAAGATTTATACTACTTAGATTCATGGAAAACTCACTCGTAACTAGGTGAACCAATTATCTTTCATGTAAAAATTACTCCCAAACAATTAGCATGTCAATCTCAATAAAAATATGATAATAATAACTCCTCCCTACTACAGAAACTACATCCACTAAAATAATTTTTTATTTTTTATTTAAAATATAATAATTTTAACTCTAAATTAAAATCCCAAAAAAAAATTTAATCACCAAAATGAAAAACCATCAGCTAAAAATTCAATCACCAACTTAAAGAAAAACAATCAATCTCCCATCAGAAAACCTATGGTAATGAAATGTAAAAGCAATATTCAAAGCACCCATTAGAACCTCTGATATTGAAATATACAGTGACCGTTGTATGACCCGATTAGAGACACAATCAACCGACCCATTAGCATCCGTGATAACATATGATTCACACTCAGAAATTTGAGATTCAAGAAAATGCAATAATCAACCCAGCGGTAAACCTGTCTTGTCGATGAGCGCATTATGAATGATAAAAGCGATCAACGTCATTTGGGCATATATGTCTAATGACGCAATAAAATTCTATTAATATTGTTGCCAATCTACTACAAATTTATGCCATAGGCATCTGCGTATTTAGGTGTCGGTTCTCTCGACACCTGGCAACACCTTTTTAAAGAACACCCGTCCCTCTGTGCTGAAATTTCGCATCACCACCATCACCGCCCAGCTGCTCGCTTTATTTGACGCAACTGGTTGGTCGTCTTCTAACAGACCAGACCCAGGTGGCTGCGCCCCCACAAAAGAGGAAATTTAAATACGATTAGACATTAAAATAAAACAATTGAGGCATAGAATAAGGTGTGATTATAGGATAGATATAGATCTATTTTTTTGATGTATTTGAAAATTTTCATCTTTGGTTCCACCACATCATACAATTTTCTATGATGCACATTTAAACCTAAAGTCTAAAAAAAAAAGTTTACACTCATGTGGTTCATGCGGCATGGTAAGTCCATAAGCCATTAAAATGCTATATAATTGAATTTTTACTTTGTATCGGTGAAATAACTATTTTATTGAGAAATTTTATAAAATGGACGTATTTATAGTTTGATTAGAAAATATATCTATTTTATTATTGAGAAATTTTATAAAATGGACGTATTTATAGTTTGATTAGAAAATGTATCTATTTTATTATTGGATATTGAAATTTTAAATTCTTGATTTTCCATGCTTATGAGTGTTCAATACACGTGATGTTGTTTTGTGTCTTTTATTATTTTTACTTGTCCAATATTTATAATTTTCTTCCAAATCCATGTCTTGTAAATTATTATAACTTGAAATGTGAGAATGTTCTCAATTTTTTTTTAAAAGTAGGTTCAAACATGTCTGATTATATGTATGCTCCTCCAATCGAACTCATGAGAGAAAACATTGAATTTGAGAGTTTCTCTTCAAAATACATTATAGTTAATGCATTTGGCCAACATGATTTGTAAAATATTTGAAATGATCTAAACAATCACTATATTTACACCAAATTATTATCGAGTTTTATGATAAGAGCACAACACTTGAATATGTTTGATCTTGTCAGAAAAAAATCTTGTTGATAATGTCAAAAAAATATACAACTCCTCTTCTGTTATGATTTTACTTAATTGAATCTTATTTTGAGATCAAGTTAAAAGTAAAATATTTCCATACAAATCACATTACAAAACTTACATCACCAAAAAAATATTTTTTTATTTACAACAAATTTTTTAATAAAATACATATATGAATAAAAATAAATATCCAATGCAAACACAATCATATATATATATATATATATATATATATATATATTAATTATTTCAACCAAACTTCCATGAATTTTATAAGCCAACCACATTTTAATGTATTTGCTAGACTTTATGACTTTGGCATAAATGTAACCTACTACAAAAAAAAATTATTAAACAAATAAAATTAATGAATACTTAATTAGTTTTCCACCTCATTTCTGAGATAATAAAAAATGTAACATTCAGATATAAAAAATGTAGCATTCAACCAATAGAATAATAAAATACTAAAACAATAATTGTGCTTAATATCTACTCATACACTGCAACATCAATAAATACTTCATTTCTTCCAAGTGCTAAATACATTTTTATTTTCCGAATGCTAAATACATATTTTTATCTCATCTGTCAAATGTCCATCTGCCGTTGTTGAATCCTAATTCCTAGATGCCAAAACTCGTAAGGAGCCGCCCATGCAAATGCCTGCAATGTCAATAAGAAACCATCACACATTTTAACTCTCAGTTTCGCCGCTCAAATCCGTAACTCGGAATATAGAAAGATCAATCCTAACCGAGGATTATTTTTCAGTGTCAACGCTATGTGTAAATATATTTATTTTTTCTAAAATAAAAATAAAATATTTTTTAAATAAATTTTTATTTTTTTTTAATTTTGATAGGAATATATTTTTATTATGATATTGAAATAATTTATTTAAAGCGAATTGAATTTGTAATAAATTTTTTCACAATTTGTTTCATCATCATTTAGCCAAGACTGTGCACCAAATAAAAAAATAATATTGCTATAATAAAAAAGAAAAACATAATTGTCCATATAATCTAATATAATTTCATGTAAAGTAAATAAAATTAATAAAATTATATGAATATACTTTTTTAACTTGATATTAACCTCATAAACTATATATATATATATATATATATGTATGTTAAAAAATCATTTTAATGTTATATAAAATAAAATATTTAATATGAATTTGAGTAAAATATTTTAATACAAATTAATATCGATATATATCTAAATTTATATAATTAAAAAAACATTAAATTAACAAAAAATTTCAATAAACATGTAAATATTCAAAAATATAATTTAAATAATAATAAAATACACATTATTTTTTTAAAAATTTGATCCTTCTTAACTGAAATTAAATCTATACTATAGATTTAATTTATGCTGATTTCCATAAAAAAAAAATATTAATGTGTTGAGTAAACATCTTTCCTCAAATTGTATTTTACTATTTGTGAAATTACATCTTACTATTTGTGAAATGGGTTGTGAAATGGGTTCCATCAATACAAGCGTCTTTTAAAATTAAATCTATACTATAGATCTATGCTGATTTCAATAATATTTTTTATTAATGTGTTCAGTAAACATCTTTATAAAATTATATTTTACAATTTCTGAAAAGGGTTGCATCCATACATGTCTCTTCTAAAATTTAAATTTAAATCTATACTATAGATCTATGCTGATTTCCATAATTTTTTTTATTAATGTGTTGAGTAAACATCTTTCCTCAAATTATATTTTACTATTTGTGAAAAGGGTTGCATTAATACATGTATCTTTTAAAATTTAAAATACATGGAGGCGTTTAATTGGGATGCCCAGCATAGCTCCCACATTATTCGCTGCCTAAATGGAGCAGGGACTAATAGTCCGGTGATCAAGAGTATACAGGTTTTTATCTTTTTTCATAGTTTTCATCTAATTTTATAGTTTAAAAGTAAATTAATTATATATAAAAAATAAATTAATTAATTTTATTAATTTAAATATTTAAACTCAAAACATTTTTTAATATATATTTTATAATAATTAGTATATATATAGGTTGTTAAGTTGTTTTAGTTTGGAGATTACATTATGTTTGACTTGTGGTCTAAGAAATCTCGACCCAAAGACATTTAAGTTGTCAAAATCACCTAGGGATCGTGTTAAGCTTGAGCCACACCAGCTTCACACCTGCAGTTAACATGGCTAAAGTTTTTCCCACAAACCATATCGTACACCAACCGTAACATTGCTGAGTTTTTTCATAGAGTGACTTTAAAATACACACATCACCCTCTATTCTACCCCATATGGACTAATTCATATATATTTAAATAAATAAATTAGACAATAATAAATTTAGAATTTTTAATCTTATACTCTATGAATACATACATTTTCTCAATGTATAAAATTTTTTACAGTTTTTTTTAACATGTGAAAATTTTAAATATCAGATTTAACTTCATCTCTAAGAAAAAATTTAAAATAATTTTTAACTAGTGTTGTAAGGTAGCTTAGTCCTTGTTATTTAAGTTAGAAATTATGTTTTGATAAAATTGAGAAATTGATATTTGAAATGGAGAAATTAATTGTCTCCTCAAAACATGCTCAAAACTTTTGGTGGGTAGTAACACTAGTAACTTTTACACATTTACATTTTTAATCCTACTTATTAAGGTGTGGAAGAACACATAAATAAAGGTTGGAAATGTCTCTTGCTAAGTATAGTTATTTACATCTCATAGATGTAGTTTTTTTTTATGCAAGAAGTTGCTTAAGTTATGGTGGATAGTAATTGATGGTAAGTATGGTATTTAGGAGTGTGAGCTATTTCCAATCATTTTAATTTTGGGAGGTTTTCTCCAAATATTTACAATAAAATATGAATCCACAAGCATCTAAAATCATGTAATGAATATTGTAATTATATCCAAAATTTATGGAAAAAAACCATAGGAAATTATTCTCATAACATTCTATATGCAAAGGTTGCAATAAAACCTTCAAATTGTTGTCCAATTATGTGACAGCTTCATTAAGGATAACTAGTTGTTAACTAGTTAAAAGATAATTTTAATTATTGTTTGAAGAAAAAGACTAGAATTATTATTATTTCTTTTTTCTGAAAAGTTATTTTCATTAGTGATTAAGTATGAATAATAAATCAGTTATGAGAATGCATTTCATAAAAGTAAAATCTGATGGTAAATGTTTTCCAAGAACTAGAAAGTGGTTGGGGACAGTTGGAAACAGTTACCTGTTCCTCTCGGGATAAGAGACTAATCCCAGTGAGGAGTAGGGTTCTGTGTTTTATTTATTTATTAAGGAAGAGTGTGGATTTTCTAGAGCTGGTAGAGACCAATGGAAAAACACTCAGAAATCCTCCAAGTTATTTCTTGCACTGACTAGACTGGGCATCCTGGACGTAATCGCCTCTCTTGATGGTTGGGAGGACTACAACTATAAACTGAGAAATTTATATAAGCCAAAAATAACTTTCAGTGTTTCAAGTACTGTAATACCTTCAATTCTATAGGTGCACATATATTTAATTTATTATAACAAAGTCAGGGAATACCCTATGGATTAGTGGGGAATAATAGTAAAGTATATTGCCTATCTTTTCTTATTTCGTTCTTCTTTTATAAGTGGTGCAATTTGGAAAATTACTGTGAAAATAGCAGTAAGTTGAGGAAGGAGACGTAGAATTAGCTTTGTATTATAGTTCTAGTAATATATTTAAAGATATTAAAAAAGATCAAATACAAATGTCTGTTGAAACTCTTAAAAACAGGAATTAGCCATTGGCAGAACTGAAAACACTATGAGAAGAGGGAAGAAACATTTACATTGAACCGTAATAAGTATGCATTTCTTTCTTGTCCAAGGAGTAGCAGAGAGGACTATCAGTTAAGGCTCAGGGTGAAACCCAGCCGAGACAAATCGTCCCTCTAACTCTAGCTATACATAGAATTTAAACAGGTGGTCTGGACACCAAAAAAATATGCATGCAGACATAAATAAAGAATATCAAGAACTATAACTGATGAAAACAGGAGTAAAGCAACATCGAATAAATATACTTGCAAATTGTAAATAAACTAAGAAATTATATATATATATATATATATATATATATATTGTACTGAGAAATACCATAATGAGAATGAGAATGTCTAAGAACCTTAAATAGGAAAAGGAAGAAATATGCGTGGAAACCTAAAGACTAAGGAAAATGAGATTATGCATTATGTTTACAACTATTTTACAAATTAAGAGTATTGTATTGTATTCTGAAGGAAGAAGGAAACAAATCTAGATATGATATTCTATTACATAAACATAAATAACTAGACATTTGAGCTTAATGCAAAAGGGCATGAAAATCATTTAACAAAATCCCGTAGAGTAGGCAGAAAAGAAATAGAAATTATTGTGTTAAAAAGAAATATGTCGACCAAACCCAAACCCAAGACGGCCGTAAGAGGAATGGTTCATGGAATATGTAAATCAGAACCCACAACAAAACAATTGTTGAAACTATAAATAAATAACTTTTATTTTTCAATTAAAAAGAGAACAGAGATTATAGTTGTAAAACCAGCAAGTTTGAATTTTTGAGAACCAAAATTCTGAAGAATCTGATATTCAATGTTGTATTACTTCATTGAGATTTCAGTAAAAGGGGTAATGACCATATATGTAAAAACACTTAACAAAATAAATGGAAAATTGTTTGGCACTAAGCCACAATGATTAAAATTGAAGTCCTATTACATTTGAAGAAGTGATTCTCAGTAATGAAAGAATCTCACCTAATTTTAACACATTTAAGTCAAATTTCTCGAGAAGTTCTGGGAGGAAACAAGCCCTTAGAGTAACCAGTGTACCTGGTGAAAGAAGCAAGATATTGCTCTATTAAACCACAGCAATGACAGAAAAGACCTTCACACTGAAGAAGTGGCAAAGTAAAATCCAAGAGAGTGTACCTACGTTAAAATGAAGGGATACTCTAGTGTTAATCTAAAGAGAAACGTTAGAAAATAGAAATACCCCAACCAAAATTTCATTGAAATACAATTTAAATATTTACCATATGCTGTTACACATGTCAAAGAAAATGTTGAATGAAACCTATATATTTCCAACCAGTATAACTCAAATGTGATGGGATACTGAGTTAATTTAAGGTTCATGAACTGTACTTAAACAAAAAAGGGAAAGTTATAACAGGAGTTCTATTTATGAGTGGAGCATCTTACCAACTCGTAGTTTTGGTGCATCAAGGCATGAAGAGTGCCGAGAGGAACCCTCCATCAACACGCAAAGCTACACTGAGTTAACGACAAAAGCTTCTAGCCATAGTAACAGAGCCTCCAAGTATATCGGATGGAAAGATCATAATAGTGAAAGAGAAAAAATCATCACATATCAACACCAACAAATGAGGCTATGGGAGGAGGATAGGGTTTTTACCCATCAGGGCTCTCCCATTGGAAATGAGACCACCATAAATTAGGGAAGGAATCAGATGGCTATCCACATGACATGTGGTCTAGTAATCTCGAGACCAATTCCAAGAAATCCTCCACAACTATAAAATATTAATGGCGCAGTACCAACCTCTGTCACTGTCAGATACTCTAGTTGAGGTTATTCAATGCGAAGTATCCAATGCTAATCCTGAAACATATGACAGTAGGGCATATCACTTGATACATAGAAGAACGTTATATGCAATATGTTTTGCTAATGAGTATGTGTTATAAGCCATATATGCACACATCAATACGCGGATAACACATTTAAGAGCTTAACAATGATGTTATCAATTAGAAAATCTAATGTTGGTAAATTTTGTATGTAAGTATTGTAAATTTTTTTTAGTTGGTATGTTAGAAGTGGTATCAGAGCAACGTTCATACGCTGGGACCCTAAGGGTCAACTAATGATTAAGTTGTGTGTATATTGATGCACATATTTTATAAACATAATGAGAAGGGGAAAAACACAGCCATGACCCCAAGACACTGGGGAACCCCAAGCTCAACCAGTGATGAACCAAGAAATGTGGGTTCAGTTAAGTGTCAATCAACACCGACAAACTAGTAGACTAGTGGAAGAACAACAGTACCAAACTAGCTTCCTGTTGAATACGGTACAACAAATATAGGAGGAAATGGTGTGTGTTTGAAAAGATAAAAAACGATTACTACAAGAGAAGAAAAAGATATTGAAGAATCTATCAGACAAACAAAATCAGGAAGTGGAACATCCAAGTACTGACAGAGGCATGGAAGAAGAAGATGAGCAGAAAACAAGACACAACACCACTGACAGAGTGGAAAGAAGCCAATCCCAGTGAAGCAAGACAAAAAATTACAATGAAGCATAATATGGCAATGTGTCAGATCAACAAGAGGTTAAAAAGCATAAAGTAGAACTTCAGGGAGATTTTCGAAAAATAGAACCACCAACGTTTGATGGTGAAGCTGAGGAAGTGGCTGAAGCATGGTTAATAAACATGAACAAGTACTTTCAGGTGTATGAGTACAGTAGAAACCTGAAGGCCAGATTGGCCATATATCGGTTAAGAGAGAAAGCCACTTTGTGTTTGGAATAAGTGAAGAATGTTTGCAGCATTGAGGAACAAGATGGCACCTAGGAATCATTCCAGCAATACTTTAAGGACAAGTATCTAACAGAACGATTCTATGATGAAAAAGCTAAGGAATTTCATGATTTAAGACTGGGACAGATGACTATGGATGAATATATCACTAATTTCACCTCTCTATTATGATGTGTTCCATATATTCGAGAGGAAAAGGCTAAGGTCAGAGATTTCTGAGCAGCCTGCCGAACCATATGAAATAGTGTATTGAGTTTGTTAATCCCAAAACGATGGATGAAGCCATTCGTAAGGCATGATTGTGCTATCAACTGTCCAAGGCTAAGGGAGAGGTTGGAAAAGTTGGCAGCCAAGAAAAGGACAGAAAAATAGCTCAAACTTCAAAGGAGCGAAAAGCCGTAACTTTAAGAATTCTTCACGTAATTCTGTCAGCAAATAGTTTGGCAGAAATCACCAGATAACTAGATGGCCAGCAGAAGAAAATCCAACAGAAGCATCGAGTAAACCTGAGCAAGGGCAGGTGACCAAGCCACCTCTATAGTGTTGGGGGTGTGGTGAGGCACATTACTACAAAAACTGTCAACAGTGAGCAAGAAATGACACAGTTGCAAACATGCAGGAAGCTTCTACATTAGGCAATGTGACATGAAACATCCCTCATATCAATGCGGTGTTGGAGGATCGAAAAATAGATTATCCAATGACAATGATTGAGCTCTAAGGTAAATTACTGTCTCAATCTGTTTCCATTTTGGTAGACCCATGTGCAATTCTAAGTTATGTTAGTCCCAAAATAGTGGAAATTTGTAAATTGAAAGAACATAAATTTAAAATTTGTGGCTGGTACAACGAGCCACTGGAGAAAAACAAAAAGCAACCCAAAATTCCAAACTATACTTTGGAAATTTCAGAACAACAGTTACAGGTAGACCTAAACATACTTCCATTAGGGTCCTACGATGTTTTGTTGGGCATGGGCTGGATAGAAAAACATTGGACCTTAGAGGACTACAAGGAAAATAGTATTTTCTACCGAATGCATGATGGACCATGCAAGGAGATTCAGGGAGTCAAGAAGCCATTATGGCTATGACCAATTACAACATCCCAAATGAATAAATGTATAAAGAAGGGATTCAATATTTATGCTATTCAAGTAGGATATGCTATTTCCAAGGAACAAACACCTATGATGAAATATATACCAGTGGTGCAAGATTTCATGGATTTTTTTCCAGAAAATATCCTTGGATTACCACCAAGAAGAGATATTGATTTTACTATAACGCTGATGTCAGAAGCGTCACCTGTGTCAAGGGCTCCTTACAGAATGAGTATACTAGAATTAACTGAATTAAAAATGAAATTACAGGAATTGCTAGACAAGAGGTATATTCGTCCAAGTGTGTCCCCTTGGGGAGGACCAGTGTTGTTCGTGAAGAAGAAGAACCGAACCATGCAAATGTGCATGGATTATAGACAACTTAAAAAATTGATAGTTAAGAATAAGTATCCATTACGAAGGATTGATGATCTGTTTGATCAAGTGAAAGGAGCCACAATTTTTTCTGAGATAGGTTTAAGATCTGGATATCACCATATTCGAATCAAGGACAAAGACATTAGCAAGACATCATTCTGTACTAGGTACAACCATTATGAATTTGTGGTATTACCCTTCGGGTTAACAAATGCACCAACAACCTTTATGAGTTTAATGCATGGGATCTTTCATCATTTTATGGATAGTTTTGTACTCATATTTATAGATGATATTCTAATTTATTCTAAAAGCCAGGAAGAGCACAAAGAGAATTTGAGGATTGTGTTGGAAATGCTAAGAAAACACCAGCTGTATGCTAAGTTTAGCAAGTGTGATTTCTTCAAAACATAAATCCAGTATTTAGGCCATGTAATTTCAGCAGAAGGAATTGCGGTGGATTCAGATAAGATCAAAACAATCATGGAATGGAGAGTACCCCAGAATGTGGTAGACATTCGACCCTTTATGGGATTAGTTGGGTACTACCGAATATTTATTGAAGGATTTTTTGGAATTTCTTTTCCTATTACTTATTTGCAGATAAAAGGAAAAGTTTTCAAGTGGACTATTCAATGTCAGAACAATTTTGAAAAGTTGAAACATATTTTGACCACTGCACTGGTGCTAAGGGTAGCTGATCCCAACAAGGAATTTGAAGTTTGTACAGACGTAAGTAAAGAAGGTTTTGGGGAAATTATGTCTCAATAAGGCAAAGTAGTGGCCTATGAGTCTAGAAAGTTAAAGGATCATGAGAATAGGTATTCAACCTATGATCTAGAATTAACATCAGTAGTACATGCGCTCCAGTTATGGAGACACTACTTGCTAGGTAAAAAATTTGTGTTAAAGACAGAACATAGCAGCTTGACTAGTTGCTTCAAGCAAGCTAAATTAAACTCTAGACAGGCAATATGGAATGCCTTTCTAAGTGAGTTTGACATTGAAATTAAACACGTGAAGGGTAAGGAGAACCAGGTGGCTGCTTCCTTGAGTATAAATTTTCATTGTCTTTATGAGCTTTACTACAGTCAGCTTGAAATTAAATTTTTAGATCAAGTAAACGAAGAAGCGCAAAAAGATCTGGAATACAATTTCCTATGGCATCAAATAGAAGAAACCAAAAAGTAAGGAGATACCTCTGAGTATGGAATAAATGATGATCATATGCTAAAATTTAGAGGTAAGGTGTATGTACCAAACCGTATGGACCTAAAGGAGCTGATAATGAATGAGTACCATCGCAGCAATTATGCAGGACATCCAGGATATCATAAAATGCTGACTACAATTAGAAAGGTATATTTCTAGCCTGGTACGCGTTAAAACATTGCTAAATATTCAAGTAAATGTTTTGAGTGTCAACAGGTGAAGGTGGAGCATAGACATCCCACGGGATTGTTGCAGCCCATACCAACACCTCAATGGAAGTCGGAGGTCATATCCCTGGACTTCATTACAGGCTTACCCCGAACAAAAAGGAAAAATGACTCCATCATGGTGGTAGTGGACATATTGAGTAAATCTGCAAATTTTATACCCATGCAGTCTACTTATAAGACTGTACAGATAGTCGACATATTCATGAAGAAAATTTTTAGGCTGCATGCATTTCCAAAGACAATTATCTCAAACTGGGATTTTAAGTTTACTTCTACATTCTCGAAGACTTTGTTTGCCGAACTGGGGACTCAGATAAACTTTAGAACAACTTATCATCCCCAGACTAATTGTCAAATAGAGTGAGTAAACCAAGTATTGGAAGACATATTGCGTAAGTATGTGATGCAGCAACCAACCAAATTGGAATATTATTTGCATCTGGTTGAATTTGCCTACAACAATGGTTACTAGGAGTCCCTAAAGACGAGTCCTTTCGAGGCCTTGTAGGGGAGACAATGTCGCACACCCATAAGTTGGAGTAGCCCTGAGACAAAATTAATGTTGGGACCCGGGATTCTTACTGAAATGGAATCAGAAGTAAAGAAAATACGACAAAAACTGAAGGCTACACAAGATCGACAAAATATCTATGCAGATAAAAAGAGGTCTTATCGGGAATTCGAAGTAGGAGACCATGTGTATGTAAGAATTAAACCCAAGAGGATTACCTTGCAGTGGACCTTTTATGCCAAGTTGGCTCCCAGGTTCTGTGGACCTTTCCAAATTTTGGAAAGGGTAGGACTTGTGGCTTATCGGCTGGCTTTACCCAGTCACATATGAATACACAATGTGTTTGATGTGTCCCTATTGAAGCATTATGTGCATGATGCAAATAACGTAATGCATTAGCAAAATATATAGTTAAGATAAAATTAAAAATCCTAACTTGAGATATGTTTTATTTATAATAATTTGACATGGCATTTTGTTGTTCACAAGTAGAGTCAGACGATGAGTTTCTGTTCGAGCCACAACACATACTTGACTTGAGGGAAATCATGCTCCGAAAGCGATTCATCACCCAGGTTAAAGTGAAATGGAAGCACTTCGGTCAAGATGAGGCTACCTGGGAGGATGAAATATTTGTGTGTGAAGCTTACCGAGAGCTCTTTTAAGAGCTAGAGTGAAACAATGAGGGTGGTGTTACTTCCAGGGGGGAATTTGTGACAGCTTCATTAATGATAACTGATTGTTAACTAGTTAAAAGACAATTTTAATTATTGTTTCAAGAAAAATACTGTAATTATTATTATTTCTTTTTTTCTGAAAAGTTATTTTCATTAGTGACTAAGTATGAATAATAAATCAGTTATGAGAATGAATTTCATAAAATTAAAAGCTGATGGTAAATGTTTTCCAAGAACTGGAAAGTGGTTGGGGACATTTGGAAACATTTACCTACTCCTCTAGGGATAAGAGACTGGTCCCAGTGAGGCGTAGGGGTTTTGTGTTTTTTTTTTTACTAAGGAAGAGTGTGGAGTTTCTAGAGTTGGTAGAGACTAGTGGAAAAGCACTCAGCAATCCTGAAAGTTATTTCTAGCACTGATTGGTCATAGCAGAATATCCACTGTTAACCTGTACCATCCAAGACTGGAGCTAGGGGGAAAGAAGAGGATGTAATCACCTCTCTTGATGGTTGGGAGGACCACAACTATAAACTGAGAAATTCAGATAAGTCAAAAATAACTTTCTGTGTTTTAAGTACTGTAATAGTAGGTTCACAAATATTTAATTTATTATAAAAAAGTTAGGGAATACCCTACATATTAGTGGGGAAGAATAGTAAAGCATATTGTATATCTTGTCTTATTTCATTCTTCTTTTATAATTGATGCCAGAATCTAGAAAATTACTGTGAAAATAGCAGTAAGTTGAGGAAGGAAACGTAGAATTAGCTGTATATTATAGTTCTAGTAATATCTTTAAAGATATTAAACAAGATTAAATATAAATTTCAGCTAAAACTCTTAAAAATAGAAATTAGACATTGACAAAAATGAAAACACTATGAGAAGAGGGAAGAAGCATTTACATTGAACTGTAATAAGTAGGAATTTCTTTCTTGTCCAAGGAGTAGCAGAGACGACTGTTAGTCAAGGCTCGGGGTGAAATCTAGCCGAGACAAATCGTCCCTCTAACCCTAGATATACACGAACTTTAGAAAAGGTGGTCCAAACACCAACAAAATAGCCATGTAGACATAAATAAAGAATATCGACAACTATAACTGATGAAAACACAAGTAAATTATAATAGAATAAATACACTTGCAAATTGGAAATAAACGTAGAAACTATATATATACATTGTACTGAGAAATTTCTGAGAACCTTAAATAGGAAAGGGAAGAAATATGTGTGCAAACCTAAAGCCTAAGGAAAATGAGTTTATGTGTTATGTTTACAACTATTTTACAAATTAAGAGTATTGTATTTTATTATGAAGAAAGAAGGAAACAAATCTAGATATGATGTTCTATTACATAAACATAAATAACTAGACATTTAATCTTAACGCAAAAGGGCACGAGAATCATTTAACCAAATTCTGTAAAGTACGTAGAAAAGAAATAGAAATTATTGTGTTAAGAAGAAATCTTTCAACCAAACCCAAACCCAAGACGTCCATAAGCAGAATGGTTCATGGAATATGTAAATCACAACCCACAACAGAACAATTGATGAAATTATAAATAAATAGCTTGTATTTTTCAAGTCAAAAGATAACATAGATTACAATTGTAAAACCAGTAAGTTAGAATTTTTTAGAACCAAAAATCCAAAGAATCTGATAGTAATTGTTCTATTACTTCATTGAGATTTCAATAAAAGGGGTAATGACCATATATGTAAAAACCCTTAACTAGATAATTGGAAAATTGTTTGGCACTAAGCTGCAGTGATTAAAAATGAAGTCCTATTACATTTGAAGAAGTGATTCCTAGTAATGAAAGAATCTCAGCTAAGCTTAACACATTTAAGTTAAATTTCTCGAGAAGTTCAGGGAGGGAACAAGCCCTTTGATTAACTAGTGTACTTGGTGAAAGAAGTAAGAGATTGTTCAATTAAACCACAACAATGGTAGAAAAAACCTTGGCACTCAATAAGAGGAAAAGTAAAATCCAAGAGAGTGTACCTGCGTTAAAAGGAGGCGATACTCAAACGTTAATCTAAAGAGGAACGTTAAAAAATAGAAATACCAGAACCAAAATTTCATTGAAATATACTTTAAATATTTACCATATGTTGTTATACCTGCCAAAGAAAATTCCGAATGAAACTTGTAGATTTCCAACCTGTATAACTCGAATGTGATGGGATAATGAGTTAATTTAAGGTTCATGAACTGTACTTAAACAAAAAAGGGAAAGTTATAATAGAAGTTATGTTTATGAGTGGATCAGCTTACCAACTCGCAGTTCCGGAGCATTGAGGCATGAAGAGTGCCGAGAGGAACCCTCGATCAACACACGGAGCTACACCGAGGAAATGACAAGAGCTTCTAGCCAAAGTAATAGAGCCTCCAAGTAGATTGTACGAAATATCATAATAGCGAAAGAGAAAACATCAGAGCACATCAACATCGACAAATGAGGCTGTGGGAGGAGGATGGGGTTTTTACCCATCAAGGCTCTCCCGTCGGAAATCAGACCACCATCGATTAGGGAAGGAATCGAACGACTATCCACATGACAGGTGGACTTCCAATCCCGAGACCGATTCCGAGAAATCCTCCACAGTTGTAAAATCTTAATGGCACAGTACCAACCATTGTCACTGTCAGATACTCTAGTTGAGGTAATTCAATGCAAAGTATCCAATGCTAATCTCGAAACATATGACAGTAAGGCATCATAGTAGAATGTTATATGTGATATGTTTTGTTAATGAGTATGTGTTATAAGCCAGATATGCAGACATTAATAATCTAAAAAAAAATAATACATTAAATATTATCTTTATTTTAAACTAAAAACTTGCATAGGCCAATATTAAATATCTTAAAAAAAAAAAAATACATTAAACATCATCTTTAAAAAAAATTAATACATCAAACATCATATTTAAAATGTTATCTATGTATGAACTTGAGCAATAACTACATGTTCCTATGATAAAAACTAAACTTGTGGGCAACCTCTCTTTTGATCTAATGAGCCTTTGGTGAGTTTTGCATTTTGGATTCTAACAAGTAAGCGAATACGAAGACATCGTACTTGTTAGCACATTTTCGTCAAATAGGTAAACCATCTTGGTCATATTGTTGCACTTGATCTAGTTACTCTTGAGCCTAACCATGACCATAAGCACGCTTTTTTTTACACTTAGATTGTATATGAGGCGTGGGCCTTTACCTTCACTTTTTGATTCTTATACTATTTAATTCACTTTTGTGTGATGCTCTTAGTCTTTCCATTATTATAATAGTATTTTGAGTTTTATAGAGTTTTATTATTTATCTGATTTATTTTTTATACTATTTAATTGAATTTTGTGTTCATTGTAGTCTTAAAAAAACTCACAGAATAACTTACAAATTTCTGTAAGATTATGAAATATTTCAGCAAAGATTTATGAAAATCTAAGTTATAGTCATTAAACTTAATTATTTTGGGTGTCTTAAGAGTTTTTGATGGTGCTCAATCTATTTCCACCATAAAAATGTAATTCAAACACTCCAACTACTTGATTTTTTGAAATTTGTTTTATCAATTTTCGGTAAAAAACTGTCGTTCGTGCTATTCTGTTGCCTCAGTAGACAACTCCTCTGTGTTATCCATCGATTTTTTCTATTAGTTTGATTATTTTTTTTAGTTTTTTCCTCTTTATCATATTTATATAACTTACATAGACGTGTTTGAGAATTGTTTTCACTTATTTTTATGACATGGAAACTTATATGTGGTAGAGTCTGATATTTTTGGATCGCATTTTATAGTGTTAATATTTTTTCGATATTTTCACATATTTTCACTAAACAAAAAAATTATATGTTTATTGGAAGTTAAGAAAGGAGTTATCGTATTGACCTAAAGTTATATTGGGTTTCACGTTACCATATTGGAACGATGCAAGGGTTTTCAAGTCATCGTAGCATCGTAGCACTGAAATGGAAATGACCAATATGACAATCCAAGGAGAATACCAATTGGGTCCCATCTCAATATATTGAGATTTTTGTCTCAGTTCAATTGGCATGTGGCAAGAAAAGAGGGACCTCAATACCTCAGATATGATATAAGTAGCAGTGATGTAAACAAGTTTCAAGGAAATCTGTCAAGTGATGGGGCTTCGATATTGGGACCTTGGTCTCAATATTGTGTTCAAGGAGACAAGAAGAACAAACATGATTTACCAATGTCAATGTTTTAAAGTCGGTGGTCACAAACACCAGTCACAAAGTGCTAATAAATAACACCTAAAGGCTTTGGTATTAAAACTTTGATCTTGATACAATGGAACTGTAGTTGTAAATATGGGAGTAGACCTAGTTTGTAGATGATATATATGGAATGAATCCCATGTTCTTAACACTTGGTCTTAAGAAATGGTGTTAGATATGAGTTAAGAAGAGAATTAGAAAAATAGCCAAAATGTACTTTGTTAGAACCCCTTTTGCTAGCCCTCTTGTAAATTTCATTATGAATTTTAATTCATGTAAATAAAGTGGAAATGTAAACATTGATTAGGCTAGATCTGTGGACAAACATTCAAATATTGAGGAGGAGTAGTTACTTATGTTGAGTCTAAATCCAAGCCACTTAGTTTATTTGAACACATGTATCCCTCAAGATTTTATTACCCTATTGTTACAATAATTAAAGGGTGTATGGGAAGCCTTTAGGAAAGGATAAAAATCTGATACGATCACCCTATCTCACAAGATGTGTTTTGGAAGTGAAAACACAAGGATTAGATGAGAAGAATCATTCAAAGAGTGTGTGAGATGAGGGGTAAGGTAGTAAGTTTTATGTGTAGACATATAGAAAAATTCTCGGATGTGTAGAGAGTGTGGGTTGAAAGAAAAAGAGATCACTGAAGAGAACACAAGGGGATAACATATGCACTGGAGTGGAAGCATGCTAAAAATCATTGCATAAAGTGAATATAAAGAGGATTAGGTGGAGTGATTGAGTGAGTGCCTTGGATTTGTAGCATTGTTTAATAGGTGGAGACCATAAGTGCTTTGGATTCCCATGGTGCCTAAAAAATGGATACATGGTGTGCTTTGGATTCATGTTTGATCTAGCTGACTTGTATTGGTGTGAATTCCATTTAGCACTTCCCTCAAACTCTGAATTTGGATCAGGGGTGGTCAACATCACAAACTATTGTACTATAATTCACCTATGTTTGGTTGGAGAGTTGAAGTCCTTCTCTTAGATTCTAGCCATTGAAGGTGATCAGATAAGTGTGTTTACTTATATATATGTCACACTATAAATAATGCATAATTCCTTTATGTTTTATAACAAGGTATGTATCAACTATATTACTAGAGAAATGTGTTATTCTTAGTTATTTACAATGAGATTCCCATGTGAATGTTCTCATAGTTAAGAAGACTTGTAGGTCTTAGTGGATACTAATACTTCCATGAGTTGTAGAGCTAATTACATCGTAATGTATAAATGTTTGATCGCTTAATTAACTATGATGGTGTGTAAATTTCATTGTCTAGCATGGTCATGGATATCTGACAGTCTAAGATTGTTGGATTATATTTCTTAGTAAAGGAGTGAGAACAATACAGTGTATGATATATCTAGGGATCTGATAGTATTTTGTGAGATCCATTATGTGGTGTAATATTTATCTTCTATGTTTGGGATTATAGAGTAGTGTTATCTATGTCTTAGCTAGTTTCAGGTCTCACTAGTAGGCATGTGTATAAGATCATTGGTGGTATTATGGATATGAATACATATCTAGATTGTTAGTGTTAGAGTGAGGATTTCATTCCTATAAAGTTAGTGTCTTGAGAAATGCTAGGTTCTAGGGAAACCATGGGAAATTTCCTTGAAATCATTAGAGTTGCTAAGTCTGAGTATTTCATAGAGCCGGACTTGTATATGGGGTTGAACGAGTCATTTATGGGAATTATATCCTAGCTAAATGTGATTCATGCATGATATATGTATCCAAGAATATGAGAATTTGGATGGATTTTAGTTATGTGCATTATAAAATAACTAAATTAGGAATAATATGGATAACTTATGGAGAAGAAAGAGAGAGGTAAAATATGGTGTTAGCCCTCCTTAGGCGGAGGAATATGTTATTATGTGGTAATTGAATCTAGGATCAAGGGGTTCAAGGAGGTCAAACATGTTGAAGAGTCTTTGTGAATAGTATTCAAATGAAGACATATTTTGTAAATGATCTAGAGTATCTAGAGTGGGGACCAGTGTGGTCAAATGATGTTGTGGGCATATGTTTATTAAGTGACGAAATTATCTAGAAATTCAGAGGTAAAGGTACTAACATGGGGAAACCTGGATGGCGGGACATGTTTTGCAACACCCCTATTTTATGTTTCCTTCAAGCTAGACATTTGAAATTTAATCCAAAGGGGAATGGACCCCAATGGATAAGTATTTTGTTGATGTAATTAAGTATTTAAGTATGGCAATTAACTAAAATATTTCTATGCAGGTTGACCAAATCAAAATTAAGAGATCACTTGCTAAATCCGTGAGGATGGAAAGAGGCAAATACTTTCCCCAAAAATCTTTCAAAAATCCTTGAAAGAATTTATTTTCCAAATTAGATTTTTGAGGAAAAATCTAGTTTTCCCCAATGAGGTGGAGAGTAGTTGGGAAGAGGTAAAAAGCTGAGAAAAGTAAAAAGCATCTTTAAAAGTCCCTAAAAAAGGGAAGCATAGGAAAACAGGAAGAAAAGCATCCTGTAATTCTAGATGCAGAATTGAAAACATGCTTTGGGGAGCATAAGCTTAAATAAGCTACTCCAGAATAGATTGGGGTTGGTCTGTTCTAGGAGATGATATCAGCTCGAGGGTGAGTTCTTGAGGACATAAGAACTTTAAGGTTGGGAGGTTGGTCAATTGCAGAAGTGGTATGCACACTGTTTTTCTGAGTAATTAAATTTGATATTGTTGGATAGTAGTGAAAAGTACTATGGTAATTATGTTGAGTTAAATTGATGTGTAATGAATTTCCTTAATTTTAACAGAGTCGAATAGAAGAAATAGCTCTCCTAACTTCTGTATGGTAGTAGGAAATAATACTAGGGAATAATTTCAACCAGAACCTCTAAACCATTAGATGGTTTAAATCTGGAGAAAGTGTAAATGCTTCCCTAGCACAGTTAATGTAACTCTAATATGCTTCTGTAATAAATGGTAACTCAACAAATAAATAAAGGAAAAGAAAAAAAGGAGTTAAACATGTATTAGCCCATGTAGTAAACTTTGGAAATATGTGATAAGTTACACTTAGATATGTACCTGTATGTACACAGAAATATTGTTCAGACTTAAGAGTGGAATAGAGTGAGAAGGAAATATTAGTCTCTGGTTGGCTATGGGCACTAAATTGCATGTAGTCATTTTACTACTCAAGTGAAGAATACTAAATTTAATCGGAAATGCATATGATAAATTAATAATATTCAGGACAGAAAAAGTCTATTATCAATCTATGCTTGCCTTTGGTAAGACTAACTAGCTAAAATATTGCACTGTCAATGTAGCATTTAGTGTTAGAGGAATTGAAGAAATAAGGATTGCGAGTCAAACTCTAGAACTATGTGGTAAAGAAGAATATAGCCGGATAAATCATTAATAAAAGCAGATTAACCACCTTATGCAAGGAGAGAATCCACTGTAAATTCTGCACAAGAGAGAAAACAAGTCGGTCCGTGTGGGATGTAAATAAAAATTAGGAAAGCTACAATATCTGCTCAGTGGAGATAACATTTAGACAATCATGTATATGTAGAAGCATTGGAGGAGACTGAAAAATAATTCTAGGGTAAGTTATTTTATTATCATGGCAGGAAGCCATGGTCAATTATATTATACAAAGGAACTGACTAACTTAATTCAAGAAAGAAAATGAACATGAATAGTTAGAGAGTCAGAAGTGAAATATTGTAGAATATGAATCATCTAAATTAACGCCCAGTTAAACTAGTGAGCTGAGATATTCATAAAAATAATAGCAATTAATATCATCATATACTTTCCACAGCATAATCACAAGCCATATTCCTTTCATAGTTTATTAACCCTTATATATCTGTGTAGAAAAATAAAAATAAATAAAAAGTCCAAAGTAATTATACATTGTTGGAAAATATTTAGAAATGAATCTGAGTCAGAGATTATGTTAGCGAAAAATCCCTATAACTCTGTGTATAAACAACCAGTATTTCATGTTATTTTCTTAGAGAAGTCGGCTGAGAATAAAATAATGGTCCATCCCTATAGGAATCTATGAATGAAGCTAAATAATTAATTGACACAAAATCATTTCCAATAAGAAATTAGATGCCGACCTATGCCAAATGAGAAGAAAATCGTTATAATTGATCCATAGCCAAGATACATACGTCGTCCTCAAAATTTACATTCACTAGAGAAATAACGTACCTGCAAAAGCGTTGAGGGAAATAAGTAAACATGTATGAATAAAAATTTGTATAGACGTATATAAGAAGTTATGAGAGCCAGGTAAGTTTTGAATTACCCAAAGATAGTAGGAAGAAGAGACTCCCTCCCAAGAATCTTCTGCGAGCAACCGAGAATAATTTTATATATAAACCACGTAGAAATCGAGCCAGAATATGATTCAACAAATTTGCAAATTTTTACCTCAGAAGCGAGACTCTGCGCCACAAAGGAGAGCTATGCAAATTGAAAATAAACCATCTGCATAGAATACGACAGTGTTATGGACACGCTTGGATGCAGTCCAAGAAATGAAATGAAAATCAAGACTGGAGGTAAAGTATAAGAAAAACCACATAACCTCGTGACAGGGTCAGCAAGGCCAAACTGAAACCGATCACTTAGAACACATCGAAATAGCTATAGTAATGACCCCAGAAAGAAAAAAACGAATTTCTAGCAAATGCTAAAGAGGCAACGCTGGGAAAATTTGGTTATAAACCCTAAACGAATAGTATTCACGCAAATGTATGAAGTCGCTCTACAGACCCAGGCATGAAAACGAAGTTCTACTATACGTTGGAAAAACAAAAACCATGAAATATCATAGGAATTTTAATTCGGCGGTAATGCGATGCCTATAAGTACAAGTCCTCAATCAAAAGAGAAGGCAAGCCGAGATATAAAGTAAAAAATATCATTCTACTTAACATTTCATCAATAGTCGATACGGATAGCAATGTGAGCGCTAACACGTCTGCGTAAACAAAATTGAAAAGAAAAGTATACTGCGTCACTAGATAAGTCTTGAGGAGGAATTAACGTTAAATGGGGATCAAAAGGGTATAATGAGAAGTTACCTGGAACGTTTAAACTCCCAGCACTGTGACTTCTACACAAATTCATGTAAGAGCACGCCAGATAGAAAAGTTTAAATGCAGAAGAGGAGCTGAGAGACCTCTGCGTTCTCTGAGAAAAACATTTCAAGGTGACAAATGAAAGCTATAGAGTGCAAAATCGAATCCTATATCGGAACCAAACCCTAACGCATCGTGGATCTCCACTGTCCACGTGGAGAGTGATGCCCAAACCAGGAGGAAGCCAGTCGGAAAGGGCCTCGAAAAGAACAAGATCTTCGAAGTACGAGTGACAAGATTTACAAATCGATACAATAGTACCTATTCACATCAACTGCCATACGAAAATCCATGAAAAACAACGCAGATTCAATTCCTCATAAATGAAATGTGCCAGGGACACGACGCAACACTCCGCGAAGTGGATGAAGTACCATTTAAAAAGATGTAGCATTAAACAGAGAATAAATGAGAGCAGACAAGTACTGGTCCTGTGGCAATGCCATTTATACACTCGAACCCTTATAGTTATCAACGACAACAAGTTAAGACGTCGTCATTGGAAGGAGACGACAGAAAAATGAAACTAGTTGGTATATAAGTTGCCATACGAAATATAAATGAAACCATAATACAACAAATATGGTTATATGCGAATATGATACGTATTCCAAGCCTGAGCTACGGTCGGGTATTTGATAAGTGAATACACATCGTCTCACATCACGTGTATGGGGTATTGAAAAATGTTATTATGGTAAGTGCTTTGTATTATAATGGGAATAAATGCATTATAATATAAAGGTTAATAAAACCATAAATTGAGGCAAAAATATATGTTCGGTAAAAGAGAGAAGTGTCACATAATGACAAACCAATATACAATAGTAGTACAAGTGTAATTCCCAATAATATACACTAGTGAAGAATTGGTTGAAGAAAAAAAAAAAAATTTGTTGGTGAATTTGAGAGACATTACAAATGGTATCAGAGCCCACGTTAGAAAAAATGGGCTGTTGTTGTGCTCACTGTATAAATTATTTTTTTTTTGAAAAAAAAAAGATTTTTTTTTATTACTGATATGTGTTGTTTAGTTACAAAATGGTGCTGAAAGAGAAAAATCCAATGGCTAGAAGTGATGAAATTTATGTTCATCTGTGTGATGAAGATAATACACTAGATCACAATGCTCCGGTGATGGCTATGTTGCATGGGGCCATAACGAGAGATGGCTGAGTTTAATAGCCGCTGATGATCCAGGTGGATATTGGTGGCCACCCGCCTATTCCACTTGGGCCCCCACCATCGTCTCTTTCAGTTTTTCAGTTTTGGCATAACTTACTATTTTTAGCAGTTTTTCGGGTCCTGAACTTCCGGAGCCGTTTTGAGGCCCTAAACGACGTTTTTTGGTATGAAATTTGTTGCGATTTTGATCATCAAAATCGTCACAAAAGTTGTAGTCCTCGGATAGAGCTTTCTAATGATGTATCATGTGCGTCAAACGGAGATAGTATGCCAAAGTTACGTCCCTGGGAAGTTGAAACACCAATTTACTCAAACGGGGCCCATAGTTTTGGCGCTTCATCTCCTAGGGTTAGGTTTTTGGGATGTTTAGGGTTCTCCATTGTTTCTCAATAATAAATAGGCCCTCGCGCCTCATTGTAAAGCAGTTCAGAGGTCTGTAGCCACCACATCTCTTCTCAGAGATTCGCTACGAGCACCCTAGCTATTTTATTTCCATTATGTCCGTAAGCATCTTTCTGTTATCTGATATTAATGAAATGAAGTGTTATTTCCGCTGCATCTCTGTATTTATGGTTATGTGTTTATTCTGTTGCGTTCCTGCATAAATCCGGATCAAGTGAGGAGCAAGAAAAGCTCATCAGAGAATTGACTTCACGGAACAACCAAGAAGGTGAAGGTTCTGGAAAGAGGAACAAGGGCAAGTTCTCTGACGATTCTGAGGAAGATGACACTACTAGACATCAGTCTAAATAGAGAAAGGAATTACAAGGAGAATTCCGAAAGATCAAACCTCCCTCCTATGATGGGGAGAAGGACGAAGATGCTGAGGCTTGGTTTTTGAATATGTTTAAATATTTCCAAGTCTATGAATATGAAAGTGATATGAAGGCTAGACTAGTTGTTTATCAATTACAGGGTAAGGCTACTCTGTGCTGGGAGGAGACGAAAATGGTCCATGCCATTGATGAAAAGACAATAACTTGGGAAGATTTCCAAGTCAAATTTAAGAACCGCTATTTGAACGAACGTTATTATGATGATAAAGCAAAGGAGTTCCATGAACTCAGATTGGGACAACTCACCATAGATGAGTTTGTCACCAAGTTTACAAATTTTTTAAGGTATGTCCCTTATATTTGTGAAGAGAAGGCCAAGGTACAAAGGTTTTTGAACTGTTTTCCTGTTGTGTACAAGGAGAAAATAGAATTTGATAATCCAAAAACTATGGACGAAGCGGTGAGGAAAGCTAGATTATGCTACCAGTAGCTTGAAGGAAAGGGTGAGCATGGGAAAGCTGGGTAAACAAGGGTGAGTTCAAAGAAAACAAACATAAACCAGCTTACTTGAAGAACTTTGGCAGGGACCATCAGCGGAAGAAATTTAACAAACCCAAGGAAAGTCAAACTGCTCAGTCACAAGTGGGTTCAAAAAAAATAGATGGAGACAATAAGAAGGAGCGAGCAGTTAAAATGCGGGAACCATTGAAATGTTGGGGTTGTGGAGAACCTCATCTATTGAGGGATTGTCCCCACCTAAATGTTCAGATTATTGTGAGGGACCGAGAAGCTACCAAAGTGAATGACATAGCAAGGAATATACCCACTATCAGTGCGGCATTGGAAAACTGACAAGAAGAACATCAGGCTACTATGGTCGAGATGGAAGGTAAGATTGCTGACCAATCTGTCACAATTTTAATTGATCGAAGTGCTTCTTTGAGTTACATTAGTCCACAAATTGTAGAGAAATGCAATCTCAAAACTTAAAAATTTTAGCAGTCTTGGTTGGTCTAGCTAGCCACTGGTACAAAGCGAAAAGTAACTCATAAGCTACCTCAAACAACACTTAAATTGAATGATGTTTAGACAAAAGTAAACTTAAACATTCTACCCTTAGGCTCATATGACTTTCTGATAGGAATGGAATGGTTAGAAAAGAGAAGGCTATGATGAACTGTTGGGATAAAACCTTACATTGCATAGATGATGAAGGGAGACCCTTTATCCTCAAAGGAAAACCAAAACCAATTTCTGTAAGACAAATATCAGCTCTGCAATTAAAGAGAACAACTAGGAAGGGTTATCAAGTATATGCTGTACATGTTGAGGAATTAGGATAGCTACCTAAAGAAAATCTGCTAGACACGTTGCCAGTGGTAAGAGAATTTAAGGAATTTTTTTCAGATGAGATTCCTCATCTTCCCCCCAAAAGAGAGATTGACTTTTCAATCGATTTCGTGCCTAGAGCAACACCTGTCTCAAGAGCCGCTTATCGAATGAGTCCCCCTGAACTCATGGAACTAAAAATGAAATTGCAAGAATTGTTGGATAAGGGTTATATTATACCAAGTGTATCTCCTTGGGGAGCACCGGTGCTGTTTGTGAAAAAGAAAGATGGAACCTTTAGAATGTGCATTCACTATCGTCAGCTGAATAAGTTGACAATTAAAAACAGATACCCTTTGCCTCGAATTGATGATATTTTTGATCAGGTAAGAGGAGCTTCAACATTTTCTAAAATTGATTCAAGGACTAGTTATCACTATAATGATAAACAACATGATTGTAGCATATTTCCTAGAAGTCCAAAATTCCCAAAAATATATTATAAGAATCAATATTTTGTGTAGTAAATAGAGTTGATGCAGTAAATATTAGGCTGCATGCTCCAACATAAATTATGCAGGGAAAAACAATAGAGTTCAAAGAACGATAGGCCCACAACAACGAGGTAGGTTATAAAACAAAAAATGACAACCGAGACACTTAACAACACTAACTATCATGTTTGAGAACATCTCATTTCACTCTTGATAGAACTTAAGGCAGTAATGAAAATTCCATAAGTAAGAAATGAGAGTCAAGTGGATACAATAGAGTTACTTTGCAAAAAGTATTTGGAATTCCAAATCATCATCGGTCTCCAAGGATTTTTATTTCGATCTTCCAATACCTCTTTAATAGCTTCAAAAATTAGATTATCTTTTCCCAATTTCATAAATTGATTCATCTTGCCATGATACATCGTTTTGAGCTTCATAAACCATATCCCTCTAACTTAAATCATCAAAGGTTTGTTACTTGACAATAATAGATCATCATTATATAAAAACCCAAATAAAAAATTAAATTCATACCTTGGAACTCTTTTGTAAAGAAGGTTTGGATCAATACAAATTCCTGGCTTCATCAGATAAATTTCAATTCAGACAAATCTAGATCAGGGAAGCTTGCTTCATGGAATGCTCATTGCAACCACAACTCCTTACCAAACGATCATGCTCAAATTTTCATTATTAAGAAATCAAATCAACTAATTCAAATCATCAAATTTTAGAATCCATATCAATACTAATATCAAAAGTCATACATATCTCAGAGTTGATTCAATGGACTAGGTGATAGATAAAGATTTCATCAACTCAATACATCATCTATTATCATTCCAAGAGGTTTTCATCAACCATACAATATCAATCCATAATTTCATCAAGTCATTCCCATGATCATATAGGAAGTCACTATGCTCATATATCATTATCATCAAGGCAAATCATGTCAGATCCAAATTTGTTATCATAGTAAGGTCTATAGTTCAATACATATCTCAAACATAGATTCAAAGGTTTAAGTCATTATCAGACGTCATTCAACTCATCTATATAATATAGGTCATAAGCCATTCCTTCCACTAGATGCCAAGGATATGTCATGCATGTTTGATTCATATAACATTCAATACTTGAACCAATGTGCTGAGAATGAGAAGGCCAATATAAGACTAGCATGAACTACCAAAATAATTTATGTATGAATTCCCAACACTTCTTAAATATAAGAGAAGACAGATCCCTCTAAATGTATGACGTATATGTGTCTCAATCTCCTAAAAACAGAAGATCAATCTACATATTCATATAAGAGAAGACATGCAAACTTCCCTGCTCTAAGAAAATTTCGATATCTGCTATACATCTAACATATTCAAGGTGATAATTGGATTTCATGCACAAAACTTCGATTTTTGTTCAAAAAACACATTCATACCCATAAGCCTTCCTCTATGTGACTGAGGATTATAGTTAAAGAAAAATATTCTACCCCAAATTAAAACTTAGTTGCAGATCATCAATGTTAGATAACCATAGATCATATACATGAAATTAGGATAATGGATCTAATGGAGGGATTATCTCTCTAAATGAAAATACACATCATTCATCTTTATTGAGGTCATCGACATGTCTATAATACTTTCATTCATCAAAAAATATATTAGATTGTAAATTCAAACATATATCCATAATGGTCATAACATTTTCTCATTAGTTGCTTTCATTATATCATGAAATCAAACTTTAATCTAGGCTTAGATTCCATGATAGGTGCAACAATTATGTGAGACATCACACTTCAAAGATCATGAACAAAATATCTCTTTTATCCAGTCAATCCATAATTTTTTTCCATATTCTATCAGAAACATAACCATGGTTAATAAGATATATAAAGTATCAATCCCATAGTTCTATCATGGTTATCATTCTTGTCATGATCAATAGCAAAAAGTGAGGTCATTCAATAAAACTTTACCAAAACAAAAAGAGTGTCAACATACTTTCCTTATACTTATCACAAGAAATATCAATACCATATCAAATAGGTAACCTTCTATAAGAGATCCAATATGTCTTATGCATATCAAGTGTGAAGAGTATCATTTACTAGATTCAAGGTGCTATCTTTCTTCATAGAATCGAGGTCTCCAAAAACAATAAATATTATCCAAACCACTATATCCAAGATCAACAATAAGTAGCCTAAGATGATCATCATGATCAAATACTAGGTGCATCATTTAATTTTAAATCCAAATAAATTTCATATGCATGAGCCATTTTCAAAGGATACATTCTCAACATACCATAGGGCTTGCCTAGCCATCCAACATTATAGCTAAAGCATAACAATGAAATAATATACCATTCATACCCTATAATTTTCAAATACCTGTGCACCTTCTCATGGGAAGCTTGTAGTGAGTGGCACATTTTCATCATGTACATATTTACCTTTTCATATCCAGATTTTATTTCCTGCATCTCAAATGAACTCCATAAGGATCCTCTTATCACATCCCATTATGGAGGTCAGATACATCCATATACTCAAATATACATTCAGGAATTATAAGAAATTACCAAAACAATAATCATAATAATAAAATTTGTAAATCTAAACAAGATAAAAGACAGAAGGAAACATCGAGAGTCAAGGAATACTTATCTTGAATGAGAGGTGATCCTCTCCCTCTTTAAATATTCTCCAAGATCCATCACTAGCCATAGTACACATAGGAGTGTTTCCTTCAATCAACTTTATCAACAACCATGTAATTTGGAGATTCATCAAATCAATCCCAAGTACTTGAGCATCTTCACATAAACCATTCTAGGGTTTCACATATGAAATCACATATTCTCCATAAACCAAGGTTTCTCCCAAACCCTAAACATTTAATCTTCATACACTAAGTACATAGGGTTTTCTTCATACCCTATAATTCTTTTAGGTCTCAACCATCCTCTTCTTACATCGATCAAAAATTTCTCCATGGAGGTGTTCTCCATGGCTTTTCTTCAACCCAAATTTGAAACGTTGTTAATTTTTCATCAGGATATATTGATATTTTCTTTGATAGTTTTATTTTATCATTTACACATTAATTTCACCCCATATCATCATAACATCATTCAAATTTACATTATAATTATTTGTCAGGCTAGGAGATAACTCCAAAAAACTAAACTTGTATTTGATTAAGGATGCATACGAATATATACATGGAGGAGATACTCTTCGTATTCTAGCAAAAAATGATTTTAATGAGGATTCTAGCAAAAAATGATTTGCATAAACCTGGAGAGGATTCTAGCAAAAAATGAGATCTCAGGTATGGTAGTAGTCATGTAGATGAGGCTTCCCACAAGCTGTCTATACTGAATCATTACATCCTCAAATTATTTCCCTTAAATGGATGTGAGCTTCAAGTTTTGTTCCATTGAAGTTTTCAAATAATTACACTCAACCATGCCAAACATGTTCAATAGATCTCCAATTTACTTCTTATGAGAGAGGAATATAAACTTAGTATGTTGAGTCACTCCAATACCAAGATGGTACTGAACATAGGCCAAACCTGCCACTTCGGAATATTTCCTCAGTTCCTTCTTTATGGATGCAATATAACTCTCATTATCCCCTGTCATAAAGATATCATCTACATACACCACAACATATACAATCATTTTTCCAACTTTCTTGAAAATCAAAGTTTCATCATCAAGGTTTAAATGTTTGAAGTGAAGATTCAGAATATGTTGAATTAAATTCTCATACCACGCTCATGGTACTTGTTTCAGGCCATACAAAGATTTTACAAGCTTGCATACTTTGTGTTCATGGCCCATCACAACAAATCGTTCTAGATGCGACATAAAAAAACATTATCCTTTAGATTTCCATTCAAGAAAGGAGTATTCACATCCATATGATGGACTTTCCAACCATTCCAAGATGCTAAGGAAATGAGTTTCCGGATGGTAGCCCATTTTGTGGTGGGGGAAAAATTCTCCTCATAATCAACCCCTTCTTTATTTGCAAAACCTTTTTCCACAAGCCTCGCTTTGTGCTTGTAAAGTGAGCCATCAACTTTGTAATTTTTCTTGTACAGCCACTTGCAACCAATTTATTTGGCTCCCAATAGAGGACCAACCATATTCCAAGTTCCATTATTTTTCAAGGAAACACATTTATTTTGCATCACTTCATTCCATTCATCATGAGAAGTGTTTTCATTGAAGGAAGTTGTTTCAAGATATATAGAAAAATTCAATTCACAATTATAAGAAACATCCATATCAACAAGTGAAGCAAAATCATCTACATCACCTCTATTTTTTTTGGTGGGACTTTTTGTTCATGTATTTCCAACCTCATCGAGGTTAACATTTTAAAGTGTGTTTGTCAGCCATTTTGGAGGGCCTTTCTGAGATGGCTGAGGCTACTCACTTGATTGAGTTTCGATTGAATCAAGATTCAGTCTACCAATTTTATAAATCACATCACTCAAAGTGTCATCCATGGTTGGTTTTTCATGTGAGGAAGAGAGTGCTTCAGAAGACAATTCCACAGAATTGATTCAGTATAGGAATCCGACCTTCAATATGTGGAATCTAATTATCAAATTCTTCAAATGAATTTGCATGTGCTAATCTATCCAAGCAATCAAGTTGCTACTCACGAACATTGTCAATCTTGGAAGATTCAAGAAATATGGCATATCTAGGTACTGAAAACTTATTATTAAATTCATAATAGAGAAGATATCCTTTGGAGGTATTGGAATACCCCAAGAAGATACATTTTTGGCTTCTTGCACCAAGTTTATTTCTTTCTTCCTTAGGTATCAAATCATAACTAGTGGAACCAAATACCTTGAGATTCTTTACCAAAGGAATGATGCCATGCCACATTTCATAAGGATCCTTATTTTCAATTGCATTAGGAGGACACCTATTCTTTATCTACACAAAACATAGAACTACATCATCCAAAAATATCAATTTTACATTCTTGAATAACATCATGGAATTAACCATATTTAAAATTATGATGTTGATTCTTTCAAATACACCATTTTGTTGGGGATTATAAGTCATGATTTTTTGATGTTTGATCCCATGTTGGCAAAGATAGTTTTAAAATTAAATTGAATTGTATTATTTTCCGTTGTCAACGCATAAAGAGCCAATATGAGCTTTTTCATCATTTTCAATCCATGCATGAAAAATATTGAATGTTTGAAAAAATTCAGATTTGTTTTTCAAAAAGTAAAAACAACACATTCTGGTGTAGTCATCTATAAATGTCATCGTATATTTATTTCCATTTGCATAAGGAACAGGAATGGGGCCACATAAATCTGAATGAATAAGCTCAAGTTTTCTATTTTCTATGGAATGTGAATCATGAAAGGATGGTTTTCTATGCTTTCCTATAATACAAGCATCACGTTGCTTAAGTTTCCTATTAATTATAGGAAAACTAGTAACAAAATTTTTCTTCAACAATCGAAGGTTTTCATAACTCAAGTGTCCAAACCTATCACTCCATAAAATACTTGATGGGAATGTACCTTCATCATAGTGAGAACTAAATGCAAATGTTTGTGCATAAGAAGAAGTACCTTGCAGCTTTAGGATTCTTCCTTCTTTTATCCCTCTCATGAAAACTGAGTGATCTGACATTTTTATGACCTCAATCTTGGCATAAAACATGTAAATGGAGTCTCCTTGCTGGCAAATGTGGACCAAGGAAAACAAGTTTGTCCTCAACTCTTAGAGGTATATAACCTCTTGTAGAATAAATTCTGGAAGAACAGGAAAATTAAGCCCGATTGTGCGAAGCCTTGATGGCTTGAGTTTAGATTTGTCTGCAAAGTATATGGCTCCATAAACATTATCAGTAAATTCTTCAAAAAATTTATTTTCTAAAATTCATGTGGCATGTTTCTCTTGAATCTAAAAATAAATCATTTCTCCAAGAAGAAAGTGAAGCATTAAACAATCCTTCAGTCACTCAAATACTACAATGTGCTACAACATAATGAGTAGATTCAAGTGCTTTAACTTTGTCTTTGTCATGACTTTCACATTTGGCTTAATTTATTTCCTCCTCAATTATGTCCCAAGGAATATTACATGTGGATGCATCATGCCAATATCTAATGCAGCATATGCAATAAATATCATATTTTTTACTTTGAATTTGTCTTCCCCCCTACCTCTCATATTTCTTCTTCCTCATCCTATTTGCCCACCGCTCCCTCTGGAATAATCTTGAGCATGATTCTTCTCTCTATCTCGAAAAACTACAATTTCTTCAGAATACTTAGTGGTTCTCCTCTTTCCAAAAACCTTCTCTCTTTCTGAAAAATGTTTTTGAAGGGAGTCAAAGGTGATATCCTTGAGGTTTGTAGTTTCTTGGAATCACTCAAGATAGTGTGGTTAAGTGGGATGCAATGCCGTGACATAATTTATGAGAGATATGTCGATTTCAACACCAGTGTTTTTAATTTCATGCATGATAGATATTACTTCTGATGCTAAAGCAATTGGGTCATCATTTTTTAATTCAAGGCTGAATATTTTAATCATCAACTGAAAAAATTAAAGGTTTGAATATGAGTCATAGATTTATTTCAATTTCATCAAGGCTTCATAGGGATTTGAAAATGGTGGAATATGGCGACACACCTCTTCATTTATAGATGTCGCAATCAAGGCATAGGCCTTACTATTTTTTTTGTCCCAAATGGTGATATCCTTGTCTAGTGTGGGCTTTGCAGGTGCATTTTATCTATCCCCTCCACAAATTCCCTTCCACAAATCATAAAAAATGAGTGTGTTTAATATTAATTGACAATTCAGGACAATTATTTTTTGTTGAGGAATAACTCCCACAATGGATATGAGAAAATGCATTCCTTAAAACAAAATTACTTTGCTGCCACTTTAAAAAAAAAAATCTGGTGCTGAAAAATTAAAATTATGCACTTAAAATTATTTCTTTGTAAATAATTTTTGGTAAGAAAAAAAAGTCTAGAGGTATTAACTATGGGAGGGTTTATTTGGGGAAGGTTCAAATTGGAGGAGGGCTGAGCTGGGGTAAGTTTGAACAGGGGAAGAGCTTGATTGGGAGAGGGTCGAACATGGGAGGGTCAAAGTAGGGAGTGTCGAACTGTACGTATGGGAAAGGTCAACTCATATGGCATGCAGGAGGGAGGGCACACTAGAGAGGACTATGGGAAGGTTGGAGCCATGGGAGGTGTGGCAGTGTTGAGGTCGCAGTGAGAGCGGTGTGGCCATGTTGAGGTGAAAGTGAGAAACAAATGAGGTGTGGTGGAATTGAGGTCAGACTGAGAGCTAGCACAGTCTAGGAGGGTGGTTGGAAAGTGTAGGGTTGAAGGGCTAGGAGACGACGACAGGCCAGGAGGGGAGAGTTAGAGAAGCCATGTAGGAGTGGATGGATTACAAGCTAAGGACTATGGGAAGGCCGCCTTGTCGAGGAATCTGGGAGGATGATGCCAAGAGTGTGGAGGGCTAATGAGGTGCAAAGGCTGGTGGGTGTGGGACTAGTGTATCACTATTGCAGGGTCGATGCAATAAGGTCAGCGTGCAATGAGATTAGAGAGGTCATGTATCATTTTTTTTAGGAAGTAAGCGCGAGAGGACGTAGTGAGGTGAGACCACACAACACTATGGGAAGGGCGTGTTGCAGTGTATCACTATGGGGGCGCTGAGTATCTGAGTGATTAAGTGGCAGTAGAGGGAGTAGTGCATAACCCAACATTGTGGGAAGGTTGGTCGAATTGACTAAGTGAGGGAGAGGGAAAATGTGCAGAATGGAATTTGCAGTGGCTAGTGAAAGCTTTGCCAGGAAAAGGTATAAAGTCATAGAGGTAGGTCTACAAGGAGAAAGAGGGAGTTAGAAGTTGAGGAATTCTCAAAATAGAGATGGATATGGTACCATGTCAGGCTAGGAGGTAACTCCACAAAACTGAACTTGTATTTGATTAATGATGCATACAAATATATACATGGGGGTGACACTCTTGGGATTCATTTCTGAGTGTCTCTTCAACTTCCTTATTTTATATTTACTTATTATACAATTTCACCCAATCCCTTAGGATTAGGTGTGAACATTATTCATTAGCATATGTAGCTATCAATGTAGCAAAACATAAAGGAACATAGGAAGAAAATCATGCACGCATAGAGACAGCAGGATTGGTCGGAGACCAAGAAAAAAGCCACTATGTGGAAAAACCTTTAAAATTCTTCTTTGATTAGATTGTCACCAAATTATTTATAAAAGAGTGTAAAATGATGCATATATTTACAAAAACTAGAATATCCATGAAACACATCCAAACATCAAAACCTCTGATTCTGATAATTGTAATATATTTTCATTGCCTAAAGCATACTGTCAAACACTATTGTCACTGAGCATAAATATCAGAGAACTATAATTTCAATGATCCCAATACAATATATATGATAATATAACCCAAAATTTTCTTGAACTTGTGCACGAAGTTCAAATATGTCATAGACATCCTGATTCAACTTTCAGGCAACTTCAGGAACCTTCGTATGATAGTAAATAACAATCAAACACAAATCCACTACCATAAGAATGCATGCCCCTAGCTTTAGGATCTGAGCTACTACCTTCTCTATATCTAACCCATGGCTAGCTTTGATTCGCTAGTGTTAAGCTCGCGGCTCATCCATAAACCCTAATTTCAGAGTGACCTTCTGACTTGTGATTTCATACTTCCATACAATCTCTTTCTTCATAAATATATCAAATCCAATCAGATAAAAGAGAAGAAGATGCTTTGTGTTCTGATGTCTAAATGAGCTTGAGGTATCTTCTATTAATATTCTTCCATGAGGTTCCATTTGAGGTTGACGCTGACCTAACCAAAATACATGAGTTAATAAATAAATTCAAAAACCAACTTATGCTTGTCCAAATAAGGTGATCTTTAGGTCAATTTTAGTCCTCTCGGAAAGAGGAATTCAATGCAATCATCTTATTTATCATTTGAGCTGACAAACGCATAATTTTACCATATTTAATCAAATTTAAGATTCTTGATCTTCTATATCGATACAAATCTATTTTATCCTATCTTGTGATGCAAGAATCAACTATACATATACCATTTATCACCTATACCTTAATAAAATAAAGCTAATTTTCATTTCTCTTGTTATTATTTCTTATATTTCCAATATTTGTACTCTCATTTATATTAGTAACGTTATTATTTGATTTATTTATGAAATAATCATGGAAAGTTTTAGGGGCTAATATTCACAGGTGGGCTAATTTCCCATGGCTTCTCCACAAAAAAAAGATTCGCCAATTTCCATTTTTTCTAAAAGTGATTCACCCAAATTTTATATTATAAAATTATGTTATCCCAAAAAACACCAAATATTTAAAGAGACTATATATAGTCGTTAGAAATTTGGATATATTTAAAAACATATCACCAAACATTTTACAATCTACATATTAGGGACTGGTAAGATTCACCAAGTTTTCTAAACTTTAAGATAAATTTCCATCCTTAAAATTTTCTCTAGCAATAATCAACTATATATACACAATTTATCACCTATATCTAAAGCACATATTGCTAATTCTCATTTCCCTTGTTGTTCTTTCTTCTAATTCACATATTTGTACGCTTAAATATTCTTTTTTAATTTCTTTCATGATATCTGTGTTGACGAGTTGGAATTTTCCGCCAATAGCAAGAGGATATCCCCAGTGTAGAATCCCAATTAGATTCTATACCATTTTTTTACGAGTCCCATCTAGTATGTATATCCAATTTCCATCTCTTCAGTTTAAATTTTCTATGGATGAAGGAAGTATTAATCATAAGAGAACAAATAAAGCTTTAAAAAATGCAAGAAGTGACCTGTTATCATGAAACAAAGGCTAATGGACTACTCAACGGTCAATTCAATGTAACTGTTTCAAACCACTTAAGGTTGGAACATATCCCTTCCAACTTGAAAGGGCTCTCTAAACAAAATGTATAATATTAAATAAATAATAATTAGAACAAATATGGCTATCTATTGAGTGTGTTATGAAGTATTTTTAGCGGGTGAAGGATGTGAATAAATAGCTACCATTGGGCATGGATCCAGAGTGAAAATCAATTACACAGAAAAAAAATTTCATGGAAGTTGAGGCATATGTGCTCTCATCAAAACATAACTTGAAAAATAAACTAGATGCATAAAGTAATTTGGAGCATTTTTAACCATGAATTCCAAGTGATTATACATAAAGTAAAAATAATGGAAAATAAAATGGTAGATAATATAGACACACATAAGAGTACATGAAGAATATTAGGTCTGAGAGAATATTTCTACAATTGTAAATTACTAAATCAAAATGTAGAATTAGACACCTTACATGTAGTCTGCAACCTGGGATAAACCCTCAAAAATGCTGAAGATACCTTATAAAAAAATGAATTGATAACAAGGAGGGAATATAGAGATATTTCTATTTACAAAGAGTTTAAAACCTAATAGGTCTCTAAGACCATTTACTTCACTAACAAATTTTAAATGATCCATACATGATGGTGTTTATCTACCAAGACAGCTTTGCCTGAGGTGGGAATGACTATGACTAAGTAATAAACCACCACAATGTAATCAAGGGTCTCCTTCTTGGATTTTGAGGATGTGATGGTGTGCTTGATGATGTGTCAAGAATGATGAGCTAGCACCCAATAAACTTCCTTGTTGAGTTCTCTCACTGAATAGAGTCTCCACTGACATGATTTAATACATATCCATATGAATGAGTCCTCCAAAAAACCATTTAATGCTTTAAAAAAACAAAATTTACCCTCCCTAAAAAATAAAAGCTCATTAGGCAAGTCCGTAGCGAAGAGTTTGAAGCATTCTTCACTGGGAAACTTCTGCAAACATTTTGAATTTTCTGCTCATTGGAGGGTCTTCACTAAGAAAAAATACTTAAATACATGCCCCGAATTACTCCTCTTATTACAAAATTTGAAAATTATAACATAAAATCATCTTCAACAAGTTCTTAGCTAAAACTTGGCTTTAAGCCTAGAGTACGCTACAAACTTGCCTGATATTTCTAGATTTTGAAATTTTCACTTCTTTCCTCCAATAAATGTCCATATTTGTGTGAAATGATGAGAGGAAGAATCACAAGGAAAAATTGGCTTAAAACATGTCTTACCCTCCTCAATAGGTAGTAGGTTATTCTTAAACAATTTCATCCACCACTATCATTTTCAAGTCATTCTTCTTTAGCTCTGTCTGCACCATATCCATTTGAATTTCTAGCTCTTTAACTTGATTTTTCAGCTTTCTTCTCTCCTCCTGTAGCCACCTATTTCTCTTCATGGTGTGCTTCATAATTCTATTCAAGATTAGTGTTTTTTTAAGAATTTTCTTAGATCTTTCTTCCACTTCATAAAAATTGATTTTCTTGTTGATTTCTTTCTTAAAATCTGACAGCTCCATTGTTTCTTGATTGAAATCGTCCAACTCCATCTTGGTTTCTAGGGCCTCATCTCTTACCTCTTTAAGTTCTTGTTTAAGAAGGTCCACTTCATATTTCTCTTGGATTTTCTCTTTTCCTTTCTATGACTTGGTTATTTCTACTTCAGTTGGGGATAATTCAATAATATCTTCCACCATGGGTTTCTTCCTCTTTTCTTTATCCTTATGCATATTACTAGACTTAACACCTTTTGAGAGTTGTGACCTTGAATAAAAAACATATAACCTCATCGGAGAAATCATTTTTTTGCAGTGAGACCCTTCTTCTTCATTTTGGTTGCTTTAATCTCCATAGGATTTACCACGAGGGTTTCTTCAATGTCAATAGCCTTCATAATGTCTTCAATTTTACCCTTTCCTTTTGCCTGACTCATGGTAATTCTTCTATGAGTCCTTGTGTCAGATATGAGTTTGTTGCTTGAAGATGTTGTTTAAGGTGCGACTATTTCCTAAAAATGTTCAATTTCTACCTCCATGGGTTTTGCTATATGCTTCACTTCTTCTTCAGTTCCAACCTCTTTTTTAGCTATGGGTTCTCTATATTTTTTGGGAGTGCTTGTCTTTGACTTGGGTGTCTGCTTTGGAGTAACCACATCCACATCCTAACAACTTAAAAACAAAAAGGTAGCTAAGTCCCTATTCAATTTCTTTAATTATTCGATTCCCAACAACTTAACTAATATGTGATGAAATATACATGAGTCATTACTCTCAGGTCCAGCTTGCACTTTATCAGACATCTCACCTAAGCTTCTGAAAAGGAAAAATGGAATATATAGGAGTTGTTTACTTGTGAAGTGGAGTAAGATCTTTAAATGATACGGGTATATCATGTGAAATATACCCTCACATGTGAAATATTTTTAGATTACGATCAACATCTTTGAGTAATTCTCTTTAAGGCAGATCCAAGGTATCCCTGAGGTCATATCCACTCCTATATGCTATTTTTTTAGAAATTCATCACAATTCTGCAATTTAAACTTGGCAGCCTTGAACCATTCTTCTACTAACCTCAAATTTTTTGTTGCTTGAGCAATAGTCTCAGGGGAAACTATAAAACTTAGTATGCTAGCCTTTGAAGTTTTTCCAACAAATTTGACAGTAAAATATTTAAAGACTTGAACATGGTACTCCTGCAGCGTTTGACAGAATATCATGCAAACAACATTGGTGAAGGCTTGTGCAAAACTTGGATTGTTCGTAACAAGTTTCAACTCCCTATCCTAGCCTACAGTGCGCTACTCTATTTTATCCCACACTAACCTAGCCTACTATATCGTAGCCTAGCCTAATCTACCCTAGGCTGACCTACCCTATCCTATCCTATCATCTCCTAGGCTACCATCACCTAGCCTAGCCTACCCTATCATAGTTTACTCTACCTTACTCCACTCTACTCTCGCCTAGCCTAGCCTAGCCTACTATAGCCTACCCTAGCCTACCCTAGCCTAGACTACTCTACCCTAGTGTAGCCTAACCTAGGCTAGCCTATTGTAGCCTAGCATAGCATAGCCTACTTTGGCTTAGGCAAACCTGGCCTAGACTAGCATACTCTACTCTAGCCTAGCCTATCCTAGCCTAATGTAGCTTAGCGTATCCTAATGTAGCCTATCCTAGCCTATCCTATCATACTCTAACCTAACCTACTCTAGCCTAGCCCACTCTATCCTAGCCTACTCTATCATACTCTAACCTACTCTACTCTAGCCAATTCTAGCCCTAGTTTAGCCTAACCTAGTCTAGCCTAGTCTAGCCTAGCCTACTCTAGCCTAGCCTACTCTAGACTACTCTAGCCTAACCTACTCATGCCCAGCCTAGCCTATTGTAGCCTACTCTAGACTACCCTAATATAGCCTACTCAGACCTTGCCTAGCCTAGCCTTGCCTATTCTAGCCTAGCTTATCCTACTAGAGTGTAGCCTAGCTTAGCCTACTCAAGCCTAGCCTAGCCATGCCTACTCGAGCATAGCCTAGCCTAGCTTACTCTACCATAACCTACCCTAGGCTAACCTAGCCTACTCTAGCCTACTTCACTCTAGCCTACTCTTGCTAGTCTAGCCTAACCTAGCCTACCCTAGCCTACTCGAGCCTAACCGATCATAGCCTACTTTAGCCTTGTCTAGCCTAGTCTATCCTAGTCTAGCCTAGCCTTGCATACTCTCACCTAGCCTAATCTAGGCTACCATAATTTAGCTTAGACTAGCCTAGCCTACCGTAGACTAACCTAGTCTAGTCAACCCTAACCTACCGTAGACTAACCTACTCTAGTGTACCCTATCCTAGCCTAGCCTAACCTAACATAACTTACTCTACCGTAGCCGGGGGAAAATGTTAAGGATGGAAGTATATCTTAAATTATAGAAATCTTGGGGAATTTTACTAGTCCCTAATATTCAATTTCTAAATTGTTTGGTGATATGTTTGTAAAAATATATAGATTTGCATAAACTAAATCTGGAAACTTTTAAGGTAAAAAAAAAATTATACTACAAAGTTTGGGGGAATCATTTTTTGAAAATATAGAAATTAACAATTAACATTTTTGGAAAAGGCCTAAAAAATTAGCCCACCTGTGAATATTAGGGCATAAAATTTTCCTTGCCCTAGCCTATCCTATCCTAAACTAACCTGCTTTACCGTAGCATATCCTAGACCGCCCTACCCTACTCTATGCTATCCTAATCTAGCCTACCATGGCTTACCAAAACCTAGCCTAGTCGACTCCTAGCCTAACTTACTCTAGCCTAGCCTAGCCTACTCTATCTGTGCCTAGCCTATCCTACTCTACCCTACTCTATTTTATCCTACCCTAGATTAGCCTGCTCTATCTTCGGCTACCACACCCTATCCTAGCTTATCGTATCCTAGCCTACCTTATCATAGTTTACTCTACCCTACTCTACTCTACTCTCGCCTAGCCTACCCTAATGTAGACTACTCTACCCTAGCCTAACCTGGCCTAGCTTAGCTTACTCTAGCCTATCCTAACATAGCCTAGCCTAATCTAGCCTACTATAGCCTAGCATACTCTAGCCTACATAGCATAGCCTACTTTGGCTTAGCCAAAACTAGCTTAGACTAGCCTACCCTACTCTAGCCTAGCCTAGCCTAATCTAG